>JAREIK010001701.1:255841-855841 GCA_029783825.1 Sapria himalayana
CAACATCTTCTTCTTTTACTTTTTATTTTTCTCCTCATTCTTCTACTTCTACTTCTTCCTCTTCTTCTTCTACTTTTTCATCTTCATCTAATTCTTCTACTTCTTCTATTCTTTGTCATCTTTTTATTTTAAGTATTCTTCTTCTTCTTACTATTCTTCTTCTTTTTCTTCTTATTCTCCATTTTCTTCCATTTCTTCTTCCTTTTATTATTCTTATTTTTAATATTCATCTTCTTCTTCTTCTGCTTCTTACTCTTCTTCTTCTTCTTCATTTTCTTATTATTCTTCTTCATCCTCTTCTTTTTCCTCTTCTTCATCTTCTTCCTCAAACTCTTTATATTCCCATTCATCATTTCTTATTCTTTTTATTCTTCTTCTATATATTTTTTTCTACTTATTCTTTTTATTATTTTTATTTTCATTCTAATTTTTTTTCTTCCTCTTCTTTCTCTTCTTTTTCTTCTTTCTTTTTCTTTTTTCTCTTCATCATCATCTTCTTCTTCTTATAATTCTTCATTTTCTTATTCTTCTTCTTATTAATATTATTCTTATACTTCTTCTTTTTCTTCCTATTCTTCTTCCTCTTCTTCTTCTTTCTATTCTTCTTCTTCTTCTTATTCTTTATTTACTTTTTTTCTAATTCCAATATTGTTTCTTTTTAATCTTCTTCTTCTTCTCCTCCGCCTCCTTCTTATTATTCCTTCTTTTCTTCTTGTTATCCTTCTCCTCCTCCTCCTCCTCATCCTCCTCGGTCTCCTCATTCTTCTTCTATTTTTTATTCTTCTTTTTTTTATTATTTTCTTTTTCTACTTCTTATTTTTCTTCTTCTTTTCCTTCTTCTACTCCTTGTACTTCTACTTTATCTTTTTCTTAGTCTTCTTTCTCTTCTTTTTCTTTTTCATCATCTTCTTCTTTTTCATCATCTTCCTCTTTTCTCTCTTCTACTTCTAATTTTTCTAAATCTTATCTTCTACTTTTTATACTTCTTATCTTCTTTATCTTCTTCTTCTTCTTATTCTTCTGCTTCTTAATCCTCATCATCATCATCATCATCATCATCATCTTCTTTTCTACTTCTTTATCCTCTTCTTTTTCTTCTTTTTCTTATTATGCTTCTTTTTTTTCTACTTCTTCTTCTTAATCATTTTTTCTTCTTCTTATTCTACTACTACTTCTTCTTATTCTTTTTCTTCTTCTTATTCTTCTTCTCCTCCTCTTTTTCTTCATCTTCTTCATCTTCTTCATTTGCTATAAATCTTCATCATCTTCTTCTTCAACTAATTTTATTTTTTATCTTCATCTTCTTCTTCCTTTTCATCATCATCATCATCATAATCATCATCATCGTCATAATAATACTCTCACCTTCTTCTTATTATTCTTTCTCTTCTAACTTTTCTATATATTATTATTATTCTTCTTCTTCTTCATACTTTTCTTCATCATCTTTGTTTTATTCTTTTTCTATATTTTTTGCTCCTTCATCTTCTCTTACCTATTGTTATTATTATTCTTCTTCTTCCGACTCTTCTACTTTTACCTCTTCATTATTTTCTTTATCATTTTGTTCTTCTTTCTCTTCTTTTTCTTCTCATTCTTCGTTTTTTCATCATCTACTTCCTCATCTTTTTTATCTTCTTCTTCTTCTTCTTCTTCCTCTTCCTCTTCTTCTTCTTCTTCTTCTTCTTCTTCTTCTTCTTCTTTTTCTTCACCTTTTTTTATTCCTCTTAATTTTTTTTTCTTCTTTCTCCTCTTCTTCTTTTTCTTCTTCTCCTTCCACCACTTCTTCTCCTTCCACCACTTCTTCTCCTTCTTCCACCACTTTTTCTCCTTCTTCTCCTTCTTCCACCACCTTTTCTCCTTCTTCTCCTTCTTCCACCACCTTTTCTCCTTCTTATTCTTCATCTACCACCACTTTTTCTTCTTCTTATTCGTCTTCCTCTTTTTATTCCTC
Organism: Sapria himalayana; assembly: GCA_029783825.1. Lineage (NCBI taxonomy): Eukaryota > Viridiplantae > Streptophyta > Magnoliopsida > Malpighiales > Rafflesiaceae > Sapria > Sapria himalayana. The sequence goes on from JAREIK010001701.1 coordinate 257,796, forward strand.
ATTTTCTTCTTATTCTTCTTCTTCATCTTTCTTTTCTTCTTCTTCTTCTTTTCTTTTTCATCTTTTTGTAATTCTTCTTATTTTTCTTATTCTTTTTATTTATCATCATCTTCTTCCTCTTTTTTTTATTCTTCTAATTCATCATTTTCATCATTTTTTATTATTTTTATTCTTCTATTACTACAACTACAACTTCTTCTTCTTCTTCTTCATCTTCTACTTTATCATCATCTTCTTCTTCCTTTTTTTCTTCAACTTCTTATTCCATTGCTTCTTCTTTGTCTTCTTCTACCCTTATTTTTCTTTTTCTTTTTTTTCTCCTTCTTCTTTTGCTTCTTATTCTTCCTATCTTTTTCTTTTTTTCCTTTTAATTCTTTTACTTCTTCTTCTTTTACTTTTTTTGTTCTTCTTTTTCTTATAATTATTTCTTCTTCTTCTTCTTTATCTTATTGTTCTTCTTCTTCTTCTTTTTTTCTTATTCTTCTTCTTTTTATATTTTTTTATGCTTCTTCTTTCTCTTCTTTTCTTCTTCTTCTTCTTCTTTTGCCTTATCATCTTCATCTTTTTCTTTTTCTACCTTATCATCATCATCATAATCATCATCATCACCTTCTTAACCTTTTACTTCAACTTCTTCTTCTTCTTCTTCATCACATTCATCCTATTTTTATTCTTCTTCCACCACTTCATCCTCTTTTTATTTTTCTTCTTCTTATTCTCCTCCTTCTTGTTCACCTTCTTTTTCTTCTTCTACTTCCTCCTATACTTCCCATTCTTCTTCTTCTTTTTCTTCTTGTTCTTCTTGTTCTTCTTTTCTTCATGTTCTTCATCTTCTTCTTCCTCTTCTTCCTCTTCTTCCTCTTCTTATTCCTATTCTTCCTCTTCTTCTTCTTCTAGCTCTTTTTCTATTCTTCCACTTATTCTTTATCTTCTTCTTCATCCATTTCTTCGTCTTCTTCTTCTACTACTACTATTACTACTACTACTACTACTACCGATTCTACTACCTTTTTATTTTCTTCTATTACCTCTTCCACTTCTTCTTCTTTCTCTTTTTCCTCTTCTTCTTCCTCTTATTCTTCCACATCTTTTTCATCTTTTCCTTATCCTTCTTCTTTTTCTTCTTCTTTTTTTTTTCTTCTTTTTTTCTTCTTCTTTTCTTCTTCTTCTTTTTCTTCTTCTTATTTTTCTTCTTTTTCTTCTTCTTCATCTCCTATTTCTTTTTCTTCATTTCTTATTTCTTCTTCTTCTTCTTCATCTTATTGTTCTTTTACTTTTTCTTTTTTTTCTTTATCTTCTTCTTCTTATTCTTCTTTTACTTTTTCTTCTTTTACTTTTTCTTTTTCTTCTACAACTTCTAGTTCATTATCATCATCTTCTTCTTCTTCATTTCTTTCATCTTCTTCTTTCTTTGCTCCTTAATTTTTTCTTACCCTTCTTAACTTCCTATTATTATTATTATTATTATTATTATTATTCTTCTTCTTCTTATTTTCTTCTTCATCATTTTGTTCTTTTCCTTCTTCTTATTCTCCTTGTTATTCTTCTTCTTTTTCTTCTTCTTTTTTTCTTATTCGTCCTTTTGTTCTTTTTCTTCTTCTTCTACTCTCTGTTCTTCTACTACTCCTTGTTATTCTTCTTTTTTATTATACTTCTTCTTTTTGTGCTTCTTCTTCATCATCTTTTCCTTCTTATTTTTATTCTTCCTCTTATTTTTACTCTTCTTACTATTCTTCTTTTGTTATTTTTAATAATATTTTTTTCTAATTCTTATTTTTTTTCTTATTCTACATCATCAATATCATCCTTTTCATAATCTTCATCTTCTTCTTCTTCTTCATCAAAAATATCACCTTCTTCTTCTTATTCATCATCATCATCATCATCATTATTTTCTTCTTCTTCAACTTCTTCTTTATCATCATCATCAACTTCATATTCAATATCATAATCATCATCTTTTTCATCTTGTTATTTGTTTGTTCTTCTTGTATTAATACAACTATTACTTTTTCTTCATCTTCTTATTCTTCTATTTCTTCTTCTTTATCATATTCTTTTCTTATTCATATTCTACTTCTTCTTCTTCTTTAACTTCATCAACTTTTTCATCTTTCTTCTCATTCTTATTTGTCTTCATCTTCCTCTTCTCATTCTTCTTCTTTCTCTTATTTTTTTTCTTCTTCTTCTTTTTCTTTATTTTTCTTTACTTCTTCTTCTTCTTCCTCTTTTTTTTGCTTCTCTTTCTTTTTCTTCTTCTTCTTCTTCTTCTTTTTCATTTTCAATTTCTTAATTTGATTTTTCCTTTTATTTTTTTTCATCCTCTTGTTCCTCTTCTTCTTCTTATTCTTATTCTTCTTGTACTTCTTATTCTTATTGTACTTCTTATTATTCTTCTTCTTCTTCTTCTTGTACTTCTTCTTCTTCTTCTTCTTTTTATTCTTATTATTCTTCTTTTTCTACTACTTTTCCTACGGCCATCTTTTTCTACTTCATATTTTATTTTTACATCATTATCATCATCATCTTCTTCTTCTTCTTCATCATCTTCTTATTTTCATCATCATCATCATCTTGTTTTACTTTGCCTTCTTCTTCTTCTCCTACTACTTCTACTTTTACTTTATCTTCTACTACTACTACTACTACTTCTTCTTCTTCTTCTTCTTTTTGTTCTTCTTTTCTACTATTACTTCTTATTGTTATCCTCCAACTTCTTCTCATCTTCTTATTCTTCCTATTCTTCTTATTCTTCTTCCCCCTTTCCTCCTCATCTTCTTCTTCTTTTACAACTTATTCTACATCTTCTTCTACTTTTTCTACTTCTTCTTTATCTCCTTCTTCTTCTACTTCTTTATCTCCTTCTTCTACCATTCTCTACTTTTTTCTCCTCTTTTTATTCTACTTGTTCTACTTATTCTACTAATGTTACATTTTCTTGTTGTTCTTCTCCTTCTTATTCATTATTATTATTATTATTATTATTTAATAATGTTATTATTATTATTATTATTATTATTATTATTATTCTTCTTCTTCTTCTTCTCTTTTTCTTATTTTTCTTCTCCGCTTCCTTCTTCTTCTACTTCTTCTTCTTCTACTTTTTATAATACTTTTTCTTTTTTCATTTCATCTTCTTCTTCTTCTTCATCTTCTTCTTCTTCTATTTTTTTTAAATAAGTGTTATTTATTAATTATAACCCTCTCTTTTGGCGGAGGAATACTATTTTTACAAACTAACATCTACCCTTAGCCCTATTACACCCAATATTTAAGAAAATCTTTAACATTTACATCAATCTAAGTATATAAATATATAGAGAAATGCTTTTGAGATTCTTGACTTCTTCCTTTAAGCTTTGAGAAGTTAGTTCTTTCTAATGATAACAAGGCTGAATCTTTCTTCAATGTCTTGTAATGTAAGACCTTTGATTCTTCATGTTGAAATTCTGCTTTGCTTCTTTTAAATTCAGTTGGAAATCTACTTCATGCTGGAATTCTTCTTGTTATATTGATCTTTGAGAGATGCTAGAATTCTACCGCTTTTTTAGTGTATCCCGCCTTGAATATCAGCATTGCATCTTTTAAATTCTGCTTTGCTTTTTTGGCGGAGGAATACCATTTTTGGCGGAGGAATACCATTTTTGGCGGAGGAATACCATTTTTACAAACTAACATCTACCCTTAGCCATATTACACCCAAATTTTAAGAAAATCTTTAACATTTACATCAATCTAAGTATATAAATTTATAGAGAAATGCTTTTGAGATTCTTGACTTCTTCCTTTAAGCTTTGAGAAGTTAGTTCTTTCTAATGATAACAAGGCTAAATCTTTCTTCAATGTCTTGTAATGTAAGACCTTTGATTCTTCATGTTGAAATTCTGCTTTGCTTCTTTTAAATTCAGTTGGAAATCTACTTCATGCTGGAATTCTTCTTGTTATATTGATCTTTGAGAGATGCTAGAATTTTTCTTCTTCTTCTATTTCTTATTATTCTTCTACTTATTCTTTTTCTTCTGCTTCTTTATCGTCTTCTTATTCTGCATCTTAATCTTGAACTTCTTGTTCTTCATCTTCTTTTTCTACTACTTCCTTCTACTTATTCTTTTTATTCTCATCTTCTTTCTTCTTCTTCTTCTTCTTCTTCTTCTTCTACTTCTTCTTATTCTTCTTTTCTAATTCTTTTTCTTTTTTCATTTCTTCTTCTTCTTCTTCTCCTTCTATTTATTTTTATTCTTCTTCTTCTTCTTCGATTACTTCGGCTTTTTTATCTTCTTCTTCTTATTCTACATCTTCATCTTGAACTTCTTGTTCTTCTTCATCTTTATCTTCATTTTTCTTATTCTTCTTTATTTTCATCTTTTTCTTTTTCTTCTTCTTTTTTTTTCATCTGCTTCCTCTTATTTCTTCTTTTTCTTCATCATCTTCTTCTTCTTTTTGTTTTTCTTTTCCACATTCTTTTTATTATTCATTTTCTTCCCCTTCTTCAACATCTTCTTCTTATTCTACTTCTTTTTTTGCTTCTTTTTTTTCTTCTTCTTCTTTCCTTTCTTCTTCCACTTATTCTTCATCTTATTCTTCTTCTTCTATTTCCTTTTCTTTTTCTACTTCTACATCTATTTTCTAGTCTTTTTATTATTCTACTTTTTTTGCTACTTATACTTCTTCTTCTTTTTATTTTTCTTTTTATTTTTCTTTTTATTTTTCTTTTCTTCTTCTTCTTCTTTTATTATTTTTTTGTCATCTTATTCTTATTCTTCTTCTTCTACTTTTACTTATTCTACTTTTTTTACTTCTTTTTTATCATTCTTCAAATTCTTCTTCTTCTTGTATTTCTTCCTGCACTTCTTCCTCATCTTATTTTTCTCATCATCATCATTATATTTTTCTTCTTATTTTTATTCTTTTTTTTTTGCTACTCATTTTTCTCTTCTTCTTCTTCTTTTACATTTTCTTCTTCTTCTTCTTTATCTTTTGCTTCTTCATTTTCTTTATCTTTTGCTTCTTCATTTTCTTTATCTTTTTCTTATTATCTTTCTTATTATTCTTCTTCTTCACATTATTATTATTATTTTTTATTCTTCTTATACTCTTTCTTCTGCTTCCACTTTTTCTTCTTCTTCTACTTCATCATTTTTTTCTTCTTATTCTACTAATTATTTTTTCATTTCATCTTCTATTTTTTCTTTTTTTCTACTTTTTCTTTTTTTTCTACTTTTTCAGCTTCTTCTTTTCTTCTTTTCTTCATTTCACTCTTCCTTTTCTTCTTCTTTTTTTATTTTTCTTCAACTTTTGCTTTTTCTATATTTTTATCTTCATTTTTTTATCTTCTTATTTTTCATCTTTTTCTTATTTTTCTTATTTTTCATATTCTTCTTATCTTTCTTCTTCTTTTTCACCTTCTTTTTCTTCTTCATCACCTTCTTTTTCTTATTCTTTTTCCTCCTCATCTTCTTCTTTACCTTCATCATCATCAAATTTTTCTTCTTCTATATCTTCTTCTTTTTCTTCTACTACTACTACTACTTTTTCTTCTTATTTTTGCTTCTTCTTTTTCTACTTTTTCTTCTATTTTTTCTTTTTCTACTTTGTCTTCTTCTTCTACTTCTTTTGTTGCTTCTTTTTTTCCATCTTCTTACCCTTATTTTTCTACTTTTTCTTCTACTTCTTCTTTTTCGCTTTTCCTTATACTACTAATTCTTCTTCTTCCTCTTCTTCTTCTACTGCTACTTTTTTTTTTCATATCTCATTATTATTATTATTCTTCTTCTTTTTATTCAACATATTCTTCTATATCTTACTTTTCTTCCACCTTTTCTTTTTTTTGATCTTTTTGTTGTTCTCCCTCCACTTCTTCTTCTTTATATTCATACTCTTTTTCTTTTTCTTCTTTTTCCACTTCTTTTTTTTTCTTTTTCTACTTTTTGTTCTTTTTATTCTTCTTCTACTATTCCTGCTTGTTATTCTTCCACTACTAATTCTTTTTTTTATTCCTCTTTTTTTATTTGTCTTCTTCTACCTATTATTATTCTTCTTCTTATTTTTTTTTCTTCTTAATTATCATCATCATATTGTTATTCTTCTTTCTATTCTTCTTCTTCTACTACTTCTAGTTCTACTTCTTTTTCTTATATATATATTTTTCTTCTTCTTCTACATTTTTGCTTCTTCTTATTTTTCTTCTACTACTACTACTACTTCTAATTTTTCTTCTCATTTTTTTCTACTTCTTTTTTTTCTTCTTTTTCTACTTTTTCTTCGTCATTCTTTTTTTTTCTTCTTCTTCTTTTTATTCTTCATATTCTTCTTCATTTTTTTCTTCATCTTCATTTTACACATCTTCATCTAGTTCTTCATCTTTCTCTTTTTGTTCCACTTCTTCTTCTTCTTCATCTTTGTCCTCTTCTCCTTATGCTTCTTCTTCCTCTTCAGCTACTTTTTCTTCTTCTTCTTCTTCTTATTGTTCCTCTTCTACTACTTCTTCTTTATCTTCCACTTCTTCTTTTCTTCTTCTACAACTACTTCCACTTCTAATTTTTTCATCATCTTTTTCTTCCTTTTCTTCCTCTACCTATTATTATTCTTCTTTCTCTACTACTACTACTTCTTCTATTACTTCTTCTTATTCTACTTATTCTTCTTTTTCATTTTTTTCTTCTTCTTCCTCCTCCTCCTCCTCTTCTTCTTCTACTACTATTACTACTACTTTTTCTTCTACCTATTTTTATTTTCCTTTTTCTTCTTCTTTTTCTTCATTTTCTTCTTGTTTTTCTTCTTATTCAACTTATTCTTCTTCTTATTCTTATTTTTCTTCTTCTTCTTCTTCTTATTCTTATTCTTCTACTTTTTATTTTTTTCTTTATTATTATTCTTCTTCTACTTATACTTCTTCTACTTATACTTCTTCTACTTCTTTTCCTTCTTTTTTTTCTTCTTCTGATTCTTCTTCTTTTTCCTCCAACCCCTCCTCATCTTCTTTTCATCATCATCATCATCTTCTTCTTCTTTTCTTTTTATTTTGCTATTACTTCTTCTTCTTTTTCTTCTACTTCTTTTTCTTCTTCTTCTTTTACATCTTCTTCTTCTTCTTCTTCTATTTCTTTTACTTCTTATTTTTCTTCATCTTCTTCTCTTTCTTATTATTCATCTTTTTCTTTTTCACATTCTTATTCTTTTCTTCTTCTAAATTTTTATCTTCTTCTTCATTTTGTCTTCTTCTTTTTCATCTTCTTTTTTTATTCGTATCCTTCACCTTCTTCATCATCACCTTCTTTTTATTCTTTTTTTTCTCCTCATCTTATTCTTCATCTTCTTTAAATTTTTCTTCTTCTATATCTTCTTTTTATATATTCTATTACTACTACTACTACTATTACTACTAATACTTCTTCTTCTTCTTCTTCTATTTTAGATCATCTTATTCTTTTTCTCATCATCATTTTTTTTTCTTCTTCTTCCTCCACTTCTTCTTTGTATTCTTATTCTTCTTCCTCATTATCTTCTTCTTTTCTTCTTTATCTTCTTCTTTATCTTCTTCTTCTTTTCTTCTTTTCTTCTTTTTCTTCTTCCTCTCCCCCCCTCTTCTACTTCTTCTTATTGTTCATCATCTTCTTCTTTCTATTCATACTATTTTTTTTTTCTTCTTCTTATTCATATTTTTTATCTTCTTCTAATTTTTCTCTTTTTCTTTTTCTTCTTGTTTTTTTTCTTTTACTTCTTCTTGTTTTTTTTTATTTCTTCTCCATCTTATTATTTTACTTCTTCTTTTTCTTGTTCATTTTCTTCTGTTACTTCATCATCATCATTTTCTTCTTCTATTTTTTTTTCTTCTTTCTTCTTTTGTTACTTGTTATTTTTCTTTTTTCTTCTTCTTCATGTTCTTCTTCTTCTTGTTCTTCATCATTTCATCATCATCATCTTCTTCTTCTTTCTCTTTTGTTTCTTCTTGGACTTCCTTTTTCTCTTCTGTTTCTTCTTGGACTTCCTCTTCCTCTTCTACTACTTTATCTTCTTTTTTTGTTCTTTTTCTTCTAAAATTTCTTCATCTTTTTCTTTTTCTTCTTCTTTTTTTTTCTTCACTTTTTTCTTCTTTTCCTTCTTTTTTTCTGCTTATTATTATTATTATTATTATTATTATTCTTCTTCTTCTTCTTCTTCTTCTTTATAATCTTTTTTTTGAAAGTTTATTTATTAATTATAACCCTCTCTTTTGGTGGAGGAATACCATTTTTGTGGCACGGGGCTAATTTGAAAAAAAAATGCAAAACTTTGAATCCTATTCATTGGTCCTCTCTAGTCTCCCCCTGAAAACCCATTCAACACTGGTCTATTCTCTCCTCCTACCCCACCCCACCCCTCCTCCTCCACTTCTCAAACAATTTCTCGTCATGCCCTCTCGATGACATCAAAATTGACTTTATCATCATTCTTCTATAGACATATATCCATATATATTGCATGACACACACACACTCACACACAAACATACAATTTCAATGTCTATATATATTTTGATATAAATAGGTATATATATACAACTATATGTCTATTATTTTCAATACACTTTAATATACATAATTATGTGTGTGTGTGTGTGTGTGTGTGTGTGTGTATTGATTGAAGGAGTATATGTATAGTAGTGTGTGCGTGCATGTGTGTGTAAGTAGTATATGCATACACGTACACACACACACACACACACACATTTGTTTTGAAGTAGTATATGTGTATAAATATACTTGTATATCTATGCATACATATATAATTCAAGCACAATATATATATTATAGTATATAATGCTTGAATATGTATTCTTTTAAATTTGAGTATATGTATTGATAGATATACAAGTACACACACACACACACACACACACACTTTTGTGTATAAGTGTTATTTTTAATACACATAAATAGTGGTTGTCCATATAGTCATACATATATTTATATTTATATATATTGCATCAATATATATCTATATATAGATATATAGGTACATATATAAATACTATTATATGTTTACTATTTTTAATTTGAGCTCATATATAGGTATACATATATTAGGAAAAGTAATATTTTGGTCCCCAAATATTAGATTTTCATATTTGGGAAAATAGACATATGTTTATACATATATTGAAGTTATATTTCTCTTCTTCATGATGAGACATATAAACCTCTCATGTTGCAGTCATTTGAGGAAACAACTAATACATATGTCTTGTTAATATGATTTGTAGTCATGGCCATGCTTGCAAATACATAATGCTCAAGAGCAATCCCATGATTACCTTATGCATCACATATGAGTCCCATAAGCCTCCTAGGTCGTACCTACTACTTCTTCTATTGATGGGTTTCCATCCTTGTGCACCTTGTGGATATTTAGTGCTTCATCAAAAAATCTCTCTTCATGAAATTGAAAGGACTGCAAATGAATCCCTACATATATTTGTACGCTATGCCTAGTCTTGTATTTGTTTCCCCAAATAACTATGTTTAAAATTTCAAATCAAAGATACATTGGTTGAATGAAACTGATTGAGAAAATCAACTATATTTTTCATATGTAGTAGTTATATACACATATGGAATAACAAATAATTGTCTGAAACCATTTCCTAATAGTAAGGAACATCATCATAACTATTTTGAATGAATTCAAAATAAACTTGTTAGAAAAAAGTCATTTAAAATTTATGGAATAGCCTAACAATTGTTTTGAATGAATTCAAAATAGGGAAATATTTGAAACTATTTTGTATTTTAATGAAGAAACACAATTAATTTTGAATGAATTTAAAATAGAAAATAATTTGTTATAATTTGTTATAATACTATGATATGCCCCCTCAAGATGAAGCTCAAGATAGAAATGTAATCTTGATTTAGATCCAAAAAATGAACATGGTGAAGAGGCTTGGTAAATGCATCTACAAGTTATTTGCCAATGATACATAAGCAATGTGAAAAATACCATTTTGCACTTGTTCTCCAATGAAATGATTATTGATGATAACATGTTTCATTCTAGAGTGAAACATGAGATTGGAGTAGAGTTGGATAACACTAATGTTATTGTAGTAATAAAATGAAAACAAGGGAATTGAATGCTAAGATAAATTAGGAGATAGAAAAACTAGTTGAGCTAAATATATTCATTAGATACTAATTAGTATTGAACTTAAATGTAAGGCCTAGGAATACATTTCTATCTCTTAGAATTCTAGGAGATTGGATTGCGACCAAGATAGATGATATAATTATTGGTTATGCAAAATTTTTCTTTTTGTCTGCCAAATCTACATATGAATAGGTATGTAAATTTAAAGAGGACCAATGATATATTTGGAAGCCTTTATTAATAGTTCCACTTAAATAGCGTAAGAGATATTTAACAAAGCTCTGATGGGTGATTGTTGGAGTGTGGATGTACTAAGAGAACTTGTTAACCACAAATACAATAGTTAGTCTTGTAATCAATAGATATTGAAGGCTAACAATAATTATTATGTATTTAGTGGGATCATAATTGGTAGATCTCAATTTAAACAAATGCGAATTAATTAGAATGAGTGTGAACACAATATTGACTTCAATCACATGAAATTTAGCTAAAATATCTAAAATGTCCCTTATCCTTAATTGAAAACCAATGAGCAATACTATTAATAAAGAAGTTGATCGTTTGAGTGTTGTTTTTAGTGATTATTAAGTCATCAACATAAATAATAATACACATATTATGACCATTAATAGTAAGAACAAATACTAGTATATCTGTATGAGAATTTGTGAAACTAATGTAAAATAAAAAATATGTAGTTCAGAATATGTAGTTCACAATAGTGTAAAATAATAGTAAGTTGATCATATCCTCGGTACTTTTTAAGGTCACAAATGGTCTTTCGAAGTTTACAAATATAAGATTAAAGATATTGGTCAACAAAACCTAATGGTTGTTGCATATAGATGTTTTTGGAGAAGTAGGCTTGGAGTAATAAATCGTTGAGACCAAATAGACATAAAGACTAACCCCGAGATACTGCAAGGTTGAGGACATAATAAATTTTGTTGATGTATCAAACATGGTCTAAAGTGTTAGATAATGGATTAGGCTTGCAACTCAGGCGGATTGGGCTAGGGGTTGAGGGCTAACCTAAACCAAACCCAATATTTTTTAAAAGATCAATATGAGTTATGGCTCAACTTAGTTTCAGCTTGATTTCATCAATTTGAACCCAACTTGATTTTATCAATTTGAACCCAACCTAATTTGATATTATGAAACTCAAGTTGCAATTGGGTTGGGTTTGGGTTGGGTAGGTTGAGTTGAGTTGCATCAATTGCAGTAATAAAACAAAAATAATTAATCAAATTACATAATTAAAATTTTTAAGTTGTATAAAATTGAAAGATTATTAGTATCTAAATATTTATTTGAAATATTATATTTATATAATATAAAACTTTTATTAAAACTAATAGTAGTTATTTATCTTATTTTGGATGTGGATGATTTATTTTAGTTTCTAAAGCCTTGATTTTGATATTTTTTTTTCAAATTGGGTGACATGGGCAAGATGATGAGCAGATTAATCTGATGGGAACACTAAAAAAATGATCCTATCACATTGGTAAGCTTTCACACATCACTCAAAAAATAATACAATGAGTTGCTATACTTTTAATATTATTGAAGGTTAACATGAACTCAACCCAAATTTAGCTTGGGTTGAAAACTTTCAACTTGAGCCCCACTTGAACCCGTTAATGTTGCAACTGAAACATAATTTCTTCTTGAGTCAGGCTCATGTTACTCTTGTTGTCCCAATTTGAGTTGAAACCCTATAACCGACACATGGTCTTTGATGAAATTATTTTATGATAAACATGCTTTAAACTTATTAATATAGCAAACAAATTTATATTTAATTCTAAAAATTCATTTAAACTTATTTATATTCTATGTAGGTTCAAGTGGAATTAGTTCCCATGTTCCAATTGTAACTAACACATCACACTCATCAAACATGGTTTTATGCCACTTTGGATCCCTAAGGGCTTTAGTCATGGTATTTTGGTTCACAATTGTTAGATTTTGAAAGTTAGGTATAAATGTTCATTTTAGTTTATGGCCTTAAGAATGTTTCTTTTGGGAGGCATAACTAATCATAATAATTCCCCACTTTATTGTTATATTTTTCACTCACACTTATGAGGAAACATAGTTTATTGATTTTGGAGCTCATATCATATGACTCCACATAAATAATAGTTTCGTAAGTATGAAAACCATGATGGTTGGAAGGGTATATATGAGCAACAACTCTACTATTAACTTTGTAGGTCATGAGAAAATAAAGATGAGAATGTATGATAAAATTGTGAAGAAGCTCCCAAATATAATGTAAGTTTCAGGTCTTAGTAGAAACCTCATCTCAATTGGGGTAATGACAACTAAAAACTTGAGTTTCACTTGTGATGAAAAATCATATATGGTGGCTCATGGAGCAAGGGTTATTACTTGTGAAATGATGACTATATTGATGTATACGATACTAACTACCACCATCGCCAATTCTGATAGTGGCTCCTTCAATTGAAAGGAGGACACCACTGAGAGGAAAAAAAATCCACAATAAGCATGTGAACTCTAGAAAATATAAGGCAAAGATCACTATAGGTTGTGACATGATCAAATTTCATTATGATTTAGATGGTGTTGTGACTTAGAATACTAGATGCTATGACTCTTTTTTCTGAAGGGACTATAACATGTGAAAAGAAAGTTATGGAGGAAGGTTCAACAATGTTGTGGCATCAAAGGCTTGGCCACATCCATGAGAAAAGTCTTATTTAGGATCCACAAACAACATGATGGAAGGAGTTTCAAATTGCTTATAGTCTAAGTAGCATACTAGTTATTGTGATTCTCCTAAAAGTTACACCATGAAATCAAGTCATCATGACTCAACTCAATGTCAATACATGAAACTCAGTTGTTGCAACTCTTTCCAAAAGAGATATGAAGAAAGGTTATTGTTATTACTTTGTTATCGTGCCAAAACTTTTCATTTTTGATATGGTCACAAAAGCTTATTGAAAGATTATATTTTGCCCAATAGACTTCCACAAATATATGATTCATATAAGTAGTAAATTAGACCTAATTCTAGATATTAATCTCATAGGAATTGTGTAGGAAATCTTACTAAATAATAATAAACTAACTACTTCCCAAGCTGAGTAGATAGTAGTAGCTTTTTGAGAAGGTACTTAGACTTTAAAGTTGAGTCACTCATTTTGCATGATATTATTTCTTTAGTATTTGAGCAATATTATATTTAATTATTAGATGAAGGGACTATTCACCTATTTGGGTAGTCTAACTAACTAATAATGAACTAACTACTATTGAAATATCTTTATGTCCTCTTGGCATACAATGTGATTATCATCCTTAGATTGTCACTACCAAGGATGATTCATTCATAATTGTGCTCTTTGTATTTCACCACCAAAAATCACATATTATTTCATTCATATATCATTTTATGTCTACTTTTTTTAGGCAATATATCAACTACTCTTGACATCTACTTCGAGTATGCATATCTATGCTCCAACCTCTAGTTTCTTAAAGATGAGAAATGAAGTAGTACTAAATATGTTTGTGCTTTTGGCTTCATAAGCACCACACTCATAATAATTAATATATATCTTCTTTTGAGTCTCGCCTATGGAAGTCATAGAAGAAGAAATGACTCACATGGTTATCACCATTATATGAGATGCCTCCACTTGCATGCATCTTATGACATATCTATTATCATCAATCATAGCTAACACCTAACTCTAATATAATGGTAAAACTCCTAAGTTAGATATTCTACTTAACTTTCATTTCACTTGAAGGTTAGTTCTCCTAGAATTTGTATAATAGATTGGTCTTACATACATTTATAATTTTGTCTTTCTATGCACCATACTCATAATAATTAAACTTATCTCAATCTCAAGTTTTTACACATAAGTGAATCTCATGCATTAAAGTTAGAAGGGATATTACTTTTTTCTTATCATACTATATGAGTTTTTCCTATGACATACCTATTACCATTATACATAGCTGACATGGATAAACCTACAAAATCATGAAAACCATAAATGGAGATCTAAATATCATCCATATTCATCAATATCTAAATAATAATATTATCATAAACAAACTATTTTAACATCATATCATCAATACACAAGTACACATCAACCTATCCTAGATCCCAATTTAGCACGACATTGGAAAAAATTTATGCATGCGAGATATTTTGAGTGACATCTCATGGAATCGAGGGTGTCCAATCACAATCTTCTAAGAATTTAAGTCTCAAAACCTAAACCCAAATAATTATTGCTCATGTTCACCTTGGATTTGCTTCTAATCAAGGGTTAACAGTCACATGCATAAGATTTGGTGCTCTTAGCTTGAAATCTAATTTTCATATCTCTTCTCTCCTTTTTTGAAATCATCTAACTGTTTATTTTTATGCTTTGGGGATATGTGAAATTTTTAAGCTAGAAGTCACGGTATTGGCTTAAGGCATGACTTTAGTACCTCATTGAATCTTCTTTGTAATATAAAAGTTATGGTAATAATGAATAATATCATGACTAAGTTAATTTTCCTTTGGAACACAAAATCATGACATTGGGAATGACTATGACTTATGTACTTTTCAATGGAATAAAAATTAATTGTATTGGAATGAAAATGACTAGTCTTTTATCATTGGAGTATAATGTCATGGCATGAGAAATGTTGTGACCGGCATAGATACAAACTAGAGCACAAAGTCACTATAGAAAATACTAATGTGATTAATTTTACTTAGTATTTTAGTTTTATGTCGATTAAGTCGTAACACTGAAAAATATCCATACTTCTTGTACTAGTGATAAACTTGACTACTATGATGTGAAAATAAGATTTATTTCATTATGATATTTTAGTATAGCCATAATTCCAAGAAAATGTCATGATCATAATTACCAAGTTGTATAGTAAAAAGATTGTGTCAATTAAATGGTAGAGGCATGACATATAAAAATATTGAAAACTTTTTTTTTGTAGAGTCCTAACTAAGAAATAATTTCATAACTAATCAATTATATCTTGGAAGGTATAACCAAGTCATAATATAGGAAACATCACAACTCTCTATCACTTTTCTCTCCTTTAAGTCATTATTCCACAAGTCTATCAATTTTACTCAAAATATTTCTGTTTTCACTATAATTTATCAAATTTTCCTAACATAAATATTTAGTAAAATATTCCTAATTAAAGCTCATATACATATAAATACAATAATATTACATCACAAAAACCCAAAAAAGTTGATATTTGGTGTGTCGAATAGTTTCCATGGCTCAACTCAATATCATGCCATATAACCTAGATGTCAATAAGGCACCATTAAGTCAAGTTGTTACACCTCAACTCAATGTTGTGATGTAAAATTTAGTGGCCATGACTTCTCCTAAAAGCATAAAATGAAGAAAGGAGGTCACAATATGAAATTATGACAATGGGACTTGAACAATGTTGTAGCAACAAATGAAATTGTAACTTGGAATCCTAAAGAAGAAATGGACATTGTTGATTTAGTTCCATAAGTTCATGCAAAGTATGATAAAAAAGTTATGTCTACATAGGCACTAAGGATGTCTACAAGGGTCAAAAACTTGCTGATCCACAAGTAGGCTTGTAAGAATTTAGTGTGGTGGCTCATATAGATCCCACAAAGTTGATTGATGGGAACTATATAAGTAAAAGTAACTCATAAAAGTTATCATCACCTTGCAAGCCACCACATTCATGCATGTCCAAAAGATTGCTTCTCACCATCCTCTATATGATAATGTGACTCTCACACTAAAGGTGTCCTCTTAGGAGAATATTCTTTATAATATCCCAATTAAGAACTAGTTTTTTTAAGACATATAATATAGATTGACATGCAAATGTATTTTTACTTTTAGATTTATAAGTGTCATACTCATCATGATTAATAAATCTAAGTTTCAATATATAGGTTTATCTTGTGCATCATAATTAGAAAAGCTATCACTTTCTTGCTACTTTATGCATGAGTGAGCATCATAGTTTACATATCATTATCTATTATGATAATCTAACACAAACTTACCAATAGTTAAAATCATGGTTCAAGTTCTATTTAATCATCATTCATCAACATCCTTAACACAAAATAAATCAAATACATTCATTCTAAAATAAAAAGAATTACATATCACATATATTCAAATTACACAAAACCTAGACTCATACTATTTTGCTATAAATTCTTGAATTTATCCTAGAGATTGAGGGTTTAAGAGTTGTGCCCCCAACTTTAGAGATTACAATAAGTCTTGCATTCCTTTCTTACTTGTAGAACCCATTGGGAGATTGAAAATTGAATTCTAGGGTTTGGTAGTTTCTTTTTATTTACTTTTTATATGGTGCATGAGAGAGATACCTTGAATTTTTCTTTCACATTTATACTCGGGTGATTTTTTATTACTCTAAGTAGGAAGTCATGACTCTCATAAAAAAATTATCCATTTGTCTTTCATCTCTAAAGCTCCAGGTAATGTCTCTAGGATGTAGTTATGACTATGGGCTGCATCCTAAGATTTTCATAACATAAAGTCATGACATTGGCAATGACCATAATTGAGCTTGATGTCTTTGTAACACAAAGTCACAATGCTGTGAAGTGGCTGCATTTGTTTTCTTATCTTTAATAAAGGGCCATGAAATTGAAAAATGACCATGACATTATGAAGGACTTCTCATATTGATATATGGTCACAACATTGTGATATAGTCATATTATTGAAATTGATCCTACTTGATTATTATATGCCAGTAGCAATGTAATATAGTTATGACACTGAGAAGATCTTGTGTTTCCTATGGCTGTGAAATTGAGAAATAGCCATGACATTATGAAGGTCTTGTGCCCTTCATATATTTACAAGTGTTTGTAGTGTTGTGGTAGTCCGCAAAACTAGTCTTCTTTTATCTCGTATATCATATTGTAGTAGTACTTCAATAATAATATGATGGTGGTAATTAGCTCAATATAAAAGTTGCAGCCTTGCCTTTCTTTGAGGACAAAAGTTATAGTCTTGGAAAGTGACCATACTCGAGTAGTGTCCTGTATAACTTTTAGTATACCAAAAGCCATAACTCCTAATAATATCCGCAGCTTTGATTTGAGTAGATGACTTGTAAATTTTTATAGTTTAAAATTTATGATTTTTTGAAATGATTGTGGCTTTAACTTGAGACTACATAGACATATAAAAGATAAAATTATAACACTTAGACATGGTCACGACCTTAAATCACAATCACAATCACTAGTGGGGTACTTGGTTGCTGGAACATAGAATTAATGTTGTAGCTTTTTAAATATCATGTGATAGGTATGGTTATGTCTCCATGATAATATCACAATCACTAATAATAAATCACATAGTAGAAGGATTGAGCTATTGAGTTAGCAAGGTTATGATATACAAGGATTTCCATAACCAATTAGATAAAATTTTGGCTAAGAATAAATTCCAAAACTATGCAACATTCATTATTCTACACCCCCTCTACTAAACACCTCCAAAATTTTATTTATTTCATTACTATTTGTCAAAACTTGCCAAAACTTCAAAATCATGAAATCATCATTAATTTCTCATATTTCATGCCTATAAAACATCATAAAATATCAAAATACTTAAGAATATTCAATAGTTTGAATACCAAACAAACTCACACACTAAAAGATTGTCTCATCCTCAAACAATAACTTCACTCTCTATAACAAAGTCTTCATCATGTCTAAAAATTACTATGATTAGGTTTAGGTGTCATAGGGAAATTAGTGAACTGACTTTAATAAGACATGTTGATATTCATGGTGAGATTTGAGTTCCACGACTATACTTGTGGGTCATTGGTTGTGTATATTTATTTATGTGGTGGATATAAGTATTTATTATATCACACATGCAAAAAAAATTCTTTCGGTTGTCTCTTAAACATTGCTATATTTATTGTCCATAGCTATACTATTAAAACTTTTTTTCCTCCATCAAAGATCTCTGATATCCATGATATCTTCTTAGTATATTGTTTTTACTTCTTGTTTGTTTTCTTCTTTTAGTCTGTCCTCAACTCTACTTGTTTCGTGGGCTATTTCATCATTAGATAGTATGACATTAGTGAATACCATGACTCCTTCTTTAGTGCTAATTCATTTTTTTTTCTTCATTAATCCCCAAAGACATAGCACTAAGTATGATTGAGACTTTTCCTAGAAGTTTTTTCTTACTTTTTTCATATTGTAACTCCAAAGTTACAGTGCTGAGTGAAGTCTTGAAGTTTTTTTTTGCTTTTTTTGTTCTACAACTCCAAAGGTAGGATACTATGCATACTCATGGTTTTGTATTTTAGCGTATAATGGTCTAATTCATTCTATATCCCTAAAGTCATAGCAATGGGCATAACTTTAGCTTTATCTTCATACTTTCCTTAGCCATTTTTCTTCTGCAACACTAAAGTCATGGCACTGTGCACAATTACGACTTTGTCTTCAATATTTCCTTAGTTAGTTTTAGTTTGTAATACCAACATTATGATGTTGTGCATAGTTATGGTCTTATCTTTGAGTGATTCCTCTATGATTTCTATCTCAACGATATATTTTTCCATTGATCTCTTGGCTTCCTTTGAGTTATCAATACAAGAGTTCTTTAAGGTCACAACTTCAAAGAATGTCACGACCTCATAGAAATATCTTCTTCTATTTTTTCATTTTCATTACTCTAATATAATTCTTTTTTTATATTTCTTATATTCATTGCTATGACAGCTTCAGAGTTATTCTTATGCTTCTTATTCTTCATCTAGCTAGAAATTTTCTACGAATTTCTTCTGCTAGAAATCCAATTTTTATTATATTCGGCATGGAAAAAAATGTTGATTCTCCATCACCTTGCTTTATCATCATCTAGACTTTATAAATCATTTTCAAGATTGAATTGTACTTGCTCCTCAATGAAACGAAGAGTGAACTCTTCTTTCTTGATATCGATAAGGGCTTGTTCCTTGGAAAAAAAATGGTTATCCAAATATTAAAGATTTTATAGTTTTCCTCCTAAATATTTAATACAATGAAATTTACTATAAAAACAAACACACTAACATTAATCAATTCATCTTTGATGATTCTATATGGACACTTAATAGTCTGATTCAACATTTGGAGTTATAGAGATATTGGAGTAATTTGATAAGACTCAATTTTTATCCAAATAACAAGGGCATCAAGTTGACATTTGATTCTTAGTCACATAATGCTTTCTGAAAGGTATGATTTCTAATAGTGCAAGATATAGTAAAGATTCTAGGGTCCTTTAATTTCTTTCGAAGTTTCCTTTGAATAATTATATTATACTTCTTAGTCATATTCATAGTCTCATATGCCTCCAACTTCTTATTACTTATTATGTCTTTCATAAATTTTATATAATTTGGTATTTGGACTAGAGTTTCGGAAAATAATATATTTACTTCTAACTTTTTGGAATATACTGAAAATCTTCTCAAAGTGTTCATCTAGTTTTCTTTTTCTAAAGCATTGAAAAATAGAATATTCATCAAAAACCTACTATTATCTTTATTATGCTTCATTTATCCACCTCCCCATAGCTTTGAGAACCCTCTATTTACCCTTTAATTTCTTAATTTCCATTTTTCCCCATCTTCAAGTGAAACTTGGCATTGCACTTCTTTTGGAGTAGCAATCTTATTAGGTTTCACAACATCATATCCTTCAAATCTTTTGTTATTATTAGTTGGGCCATGTCTCATTTGAATATTTCTAACTGAGCTAGAACTTTTGAGAAGGTCACAACATTATTACTCCCAAAAGTTTTAGAATACTTTAATTTAAAATACATTAGTAAATCTAGAGCCATGACTTTTAAAAAAGTCATGGCACTATCACCACCAAAGATTCTAGAATCTTTCTATTTATATTACCTTGAAAGCTCTTTCCTACTTCTAAGTAATACTGAGAAGTTATTTTTTAAATTTGCTTCCATATCACTTTAAAATTCATTTACTTATCTTCCCTTCATTGATAATGCTAATTATCTAAGATGATACTCAATATTTTTCATCACCAAACTCTTTTGATCTATCTTTGCTTCATGCTTACATCTAAATGTCTTGGGCATCATTCTTATTTTTCAACTCTACTAAGATGGTTTGCATCCCTCCTTCCAAACATAGATTCTCTTCCCTTTATTATAGTTAGAAATGTAAACTTGAGCCTCATTTATTAGCATAGCTCACCATATTATTTCTAATATTCTAAAAGATTGCCCAATATTTTATAGCCCACTCTCATATATACAAATAATTTTTATTATTTCTCATGTTCGAAAGGTAATGCATTGAGATATTTTTGTTGGGTTAAAACACATACCCTTTACTTTTCATTTGCTGGCTTCTTCCATTTGGTAAATAAGGTATGAGTCCATAGAATCATATGAATGTAAAATGGTGATTTCTCCTAATATTCTTCTCTTTTCTTCTTAGATGTCAACCTTTCTTAAAAGAGTTTCCATGCTCACTTCAATGGTGGTGAACTGATCTAACTCTAACATTCAAACTTTCCTTTTCACAAATGAGCAATCTATTGGAGTTTTATAGTTATTTTTTACTAGCTCCTCAAACAAATGATAAACTTCCTCTAATAAATTATTCATAATTGATCCTCTTGTAACTACATCAACAATATATTTCATGATATAATTCAGCTTATTATAAAAGATTTGAGCTTAGAACCACAACTCAAATTATATTGAGGATATCTCCTCAACAACTTCCAAAAATAATCTCAAATATCATATAAATACTCATGTTCTTCTTACTATAATTGACATATCTCACTATATAATTGAGATATAATTTGAGTTGGGAAGAATTTAGTGAAAAAAGACACTTACTAATTTATCCCAACTCTCAATGTAACCCACAGTAAATATTGTGACATATCCATTAGGGTCATTTGATGCCCTTCTATGATACTAGTACTATTTAACTATAGCTATACGACTCGACTTTATCTAAAAGTAATTAGCTACTACTAGTCTTAATCAAATACCTAAATAACTATTCATCATCTTAGGGCTCCAATAATTTTCCAAGATATTGTAGTGGTTGGGTTGTTAGATAGCTTGATCATTACTATATTGAAACTATCTATTATTGCCAATGAATTTCATAGGCTCTTTATAAACTCTTTTTCTTGCAATAATTTTTTTTGTTCTATCGATTCCTATGTATAGAGGGGTTATTGAGTCCTAGAGTTCTGGCTTATATATGGGTGTAAAAAACATAAGACAAAATATGCAAAGAATACAAGCAAACAATATTCACTTTCAAACAAGTTAACAAAAATTAGCAATTAGATTCATAAAAATTTATCAATTTTAATGCTATCTAAATTACTAAAAAATAATTATCTTTTTACAAGAATAATTACATTAACTCAAGTTGTCTAACCACTTATAAGAAATACTAAAAAATTAATCAACTATCCACTTACATGGGTAATTATCTTTTTACAAACTAAATAATCTCAAATAATGACACCAAAATCTTTTTGCAAATTTGTTAACTTGCCTAAACTTATCAGTTAAGAAATATCCTAAAAGCTCATTAATAAGAATATCTCCTTGATAGAGATCAATAAGTATATGAGTTATACAAGTAGTAAAATAGACTTTCATCTAAATATCAACTTCACAGAGATTGTATTTATAATTTAGTTATTCAATAGTGAGATAACATATTTTTAGAAAAAGGGATATTTAGATTGTTAGCCAATTTTAAGTTTAAATATTTTTTCATTTAATCTATGTGATGATATAGTTTCTAATGTTATATTTATTAAAGATAGAAAGAAGATTGAGTTATTATGTAAGAACTCTTTGTCCTAATGGTATGCAAGGTTGTTGTCACCATTAAGATCTTCCCAATAGTAGTTCTCTTATAGTTATCCTCTTGGTATATGACCATCAATATAATAATTAATATCTAGTTGAGAGATTCAAAATTTCATTTTTTTAGGTAATTTCATCAACTATCATTGATGATTATTTCATATGCACACTCTTATTCTCCAGTCTCTTATATTATAAAGACCAAAATTGACATAGTTTATGAGCATTTATACTTTTGGCTTTATAAGTATCATAATCACACAATTAATATATACTTTCCTCAATATTCACTGGTGGGAACCTTACAAAAAAGTAACTTGTAAAGGCTATCACTACCTTGTTAGTAATTACACACATGCATGTTTCGAGACTATCTGTCACCATCTTCCTTGCTGATGATGTAATTCATACACTAAATGTGAACCACTCAAGATTAATATTTTATATAATATTTATCTTATTGATAACTAATTCTTTTAATACATGTATAATCAATTGTCATATAAAAATATTCATATTTTTGGCTTCATAAAAATCATACTCATGATAATTAATATACCTAAATTTTGAGTTTCAATGTACATGTTTATCTTACACATACTAATCGGAAGGGATATCACTTTCATCCTACTGTATACATGAGTGAGCCTAGTTTAACTATCACCATTCACCACAACAATCTCACATAAACCTACCAATAATTAAAATCCTAGTTCATGTTCTATTTAATCATCATCCATCAATATCCATAATATAAAATATATTCAAATTATAAATAATATTACATTATTTTAGTAATAAAAATCATTTCATATTATATATATTCAAATTATAAAAAAGCATAGACCCACACTATTTTAGTATATATTCTCGAATCTACCCTAGAGATGGAGGTTTAAAAGTCATATACCCCAACTCTAGTGATTGACATAAGTCGCATACTACTTGTTTGCTTATGAAACTCATAGGGAAAATGAAATATACCCTAGATTTGGTAGTTTTCTTGGTTCTGCTTATTGTGCAGAGGGTTAAGAAGAATAATGAAAGAGTTCCCTTGAATTTCTATATCTTTCTCATTTGTACTAGGGTGATTTTTCATTACACCAAGTCAAAAGTCATGATCTTTAGAAGAAAGTTACCACTATGGCATTTACCTCAAAAGCTCGAGGTCAAGACTCTAGGATGTTGTTGTGACTCTCGACTGTAACTAGATCTTTCTATAACACAAAATTGTGACACTAACAATGAGCATGACTACTTGACAAAGCTATTGAGAACTTCAAGTGGTGCATAATTAAAATAAGATTGATGGAGTATTTACTAATTGGAAGAATATTAGGATTGACTTATACATCATATAGAATCATAAAATATAGCTATTATGGAGAAGGAAGTCACAATCTGATGAATAGGTGATGTGACATTTTGAGGTAACAACTTGGTTCTTCTGTGCTATGACTATATCAACCTTATGCATAAATTATGATAGTCACAAAATTTCTTCTTTAGGTTGCAACTCAAGTTGTTATCATGACATAAAATATGTCATTGTGATTGAAGTTATCTTGTGACATGTAACATATTGTTGGGCTGGTTTGATACCATGACTAAGAATATGTTGTGACTCTATATGTTACTGAGACACTGCATAGTTATATTTTTTGTTGCCGCACCACTAAATATGTTGTTAAGACATCATTTACTTTTATTTATGCATTGTATTTAAATCATTAATAAATGACATTGTAAAGAGAGATCATATTAGAACACGAGAGAGTGTGAATGCACATGAGTATGCGAGGACATACGAACATGATGAGAACTCGAGATAGTATATTAATGTAACATACAAAATATGAACAAATTTTAGATTAATTATAAGTGTAATTTTTTATGTGTGTTCTCTCTTCCCATACTCTTCATCTTATGTGTGAATTTATTTGTGTTGTAGATTAAACCTAAGTATTTACATTCCCTATTACATAAATAAAGTGAAATAAGATATGATGAACTAATGATATTATTTTATAAAGAAATTCACTTACTGTTCACATTGGTATTGGACCCTAAAACTTAGTTTCGATCATGCTTGGATTCCTAGTGATTGTTAGGACTAATCTTTCCTAACTTTGGAATACAAATTGAAACGTAACATTTTATTTCTGGCTCTTGCTTCTATAATAGATAGAGAATACATTATGGAGAAATTTGAAAAAAAAAATTGAGGAACTAGCAAAGATTCGATCAGAAAATTAGTTAGTTGATATCCTTACCAAATGAGTATCCAATAAGATGTTTTCAAAATATTTCGACAAGTTGAAAGTGTATGAAATATATGCTCAAACGTGTTGGGATTATTAAAAATGTCATAATATGAATATCTTAATGAAACCCACATCAAAAGATTAGAAAAGTATGTTATGCTAAAATATGTTGTGCATACATGGAAGAAGATGAATTAATTGTGTTTTTAATGAAAGTATTGGCTGACATATCTAAAAAGTCACCTACAAATAGTATGATACTTTTCATTTAAAAAGTGTTTCGTGAAGAGATGGGACAAGGTGCTCTAATGGAAACACACCCCAATGAGATCAGTAAACAAATACACATGAATGTAATTAACCACAGACACACACATATATGATAAAATTATGTTAAAAAAAATTTTTTTTTTTGATATGATTAAAAGTAATTAATGTTTTTCCTTAGTGATTGATAGATATTTGAGTATTTTGTTATTTTTTTTATAAAATGAATGAATTATTATGAATTTGTTTGATTATACTTCTATATATTTGTAATCTAAATGTGAGACTTTGTTGCATAATCACGGTGTGGCTTTTTTCTAAAACCTCCTTTTGATATTTTTGATTTTCCAATATTTGCATGTATTTTTTTTAATTTTCTCTAAATGTTGTCTTATGTTCCTCATATAGATAACAAAAATCATTTGTTTATGTTGCAATTCTAACAATTTCCATAAGAAATAGGGAGAGGTATATGTGTGTGTGTGTGTGTGTGTGTGTGTGTGTGTTGGATATCACAGATACCATTCAAATATATTTTCTAAATTTATTAATTATCAATTAATTTCTTAACTTATAATATTTTATTATGTTATCCCTGCTAATAGATCTAAGAATTCTAAGATAACCTGGTTGAAAATAGGTATGCATAAAACTGAATATCCTAAAATATTTTGAAAATCTAATCAAATAACTCATGATTGTTATCAATTTGATCATGTATTCCCTCTCAAAGTCATTGTGGTAAATAAAGGGGGTCATTGAAGCTGAACCTGTTCCAAATTTAAAGGCCCTATTCTCAATTGAGTATTCCTATGATCTAATACATCATATTTTTTAGTGCATTGAGTGGAGTTCCTTTTACATTGTCAATGTTACCTATACTCTTACAAGTATATATTTTTTATATTATATAAATTGCTTTTATTTTTTAGATACCCATAAAATTTTTATTTTTTATTATGTTAAAGTGGGTCAAACTATTGAAATTTTCATAGTTTTAGGTTTTTAGGCAAATGAATCGAATTATTATAGAGAATCTAAGTTTAACCTCGGACCTTTTAGTCAATTTGTCATTATTATTTATATATACGTCAAAATCATGATCATTAAAATTATTATTTACTATTTTTTTATTTCTAATTTTAAAAATTTTAAATTTTTAAAATTTTAAAATTTTTTACTTAAAACATGTTGCACAAGGTCAAAAATTAATAAGTAAAAAACAAATATATCCTAATTATTGAATATTCAAGTATATTTTGGTAGTTAAGAATGATGTGTATATGTGAAAATATAATGAATATGTATTGATTTCATAATTTTTAGTATTTTGTAGAACTTTGGTGAATAGTTGTAAAATCAATAAATTTTTGTAGGTATTTAGTATGTGATGTAAATCTATACATCTTTCATAGTTTCAATATTTTTTCTTGGTTAAAACTCTATCTAAATGGTTATTGGCAAACTCTTGAATGTCATGATCTTACCCTCTCATTAACAAAACTTTTTACTATGCGACATTTTCTATATGTATATGGTTGTGATATTATCATGGAGTCGCAACCATGCTCAGTTGGAAAAATTATAATGACTATAATGTTAATTCTCTATCACAATAACCAATTACTTCACTAATGCTCAAGGTTATGACTAATTTCAAGGTACTATAACTTTATATTTATATGGCTTGGTAGTCTAAAGTCAGAATCATGTCTTTTTTATAAAGTCTCATAAATACTCGTGTCAAATCTATGGTAATTATTCAAAGTTTTAACTTTTGGGTCACTAAATATTACATATAATATTACTCAAGTATGGTCTTAACTAAGGCCATAAATTTTGTCCTCAAAGGAAGACATTGCTATGACTTATATGTGCAAGATAAGTGCAAGCACCATGGTTAATTCCCATTCTCATGGCTACATACATATCAAAAAAGGAAAATTGCATTTCCTCCATTCAGTGTCATGGCTATATAACAAGGTTGGAAGATATCTCCACCATGTGACCACTCCATTGTACTGTGGACATCAATATACTATAAATAATGAAGTCATGAAGTTGTAACCATTTCATATTACTAAACTCTATATTATAGAAAGATTAGGCTCGAGTTTTGGTCATTATAAGTATCATAACTTTTTGTGATAAAGAGTTCAAGATGTTGAATAGAGTCAAGGACATTTCTAGCTTCATGACCCCAAGTTGAAGAAATGAAGACTAGAGTTGTGACTTTCATCTGAAAGTCATGACTTTCTACTTCGAAAAATACAAAGTTGTCCAGAGTTTAAAAGTGGAAGTTAGAGCATTTTTATAGATCTCTCATTTCTTTTCCTTCTTTCTCATGAAACAAAACAAAGCCATGATAACTACAAATCCTAGTAGAAAATTTAGTACTCCCTATGAGTTCCACAAGCAAGTAAGGGATACACGACCAATGTCAATATCTAGAGTTGAGGGGCATGACTCTTAAACCCTCCTCCACTAAAAATTAATTTGGGAATTAATATGAAATTAGTATAGTTTAGGATTTTTATTATTTAGATTATATAATGTAATTTTTTTTTTGATAAGTAATAAGGATTATATAATGTAATTAGTTTGTATGATTGGTTAAATTATGTTTTAATTATCTTTTATGTTATAGATATTGATAAATGATGACTAAATAGAACTTGAATTAATATTTCAACTAATAGTGAGTTTGTGTGAAGTTGTCATTATAGATGGTGACAAGTAAGCTATGAGACTCACATGTGTATATGATAGGAAGATGATGTTATCCCTTTCAATTATAATGCATGAGATGAACCTATAAATCAATCCTTGAAGTATGGGAATATTAATTATCATGAGTATGATACTTATGAAGCCAAAAATATAAATATTTTTACATGTCAATCCATTGTACATATCTTATATGGATTGGTTCTCAATTGAGATAAATGTTATATAAAACATTATGCCAAAGGGTTTACCTTTAGTATGAAAGTCATATTATTATCGAGGAGGATAATGATAAGTAATCCTTGGAACATGCATGAGTGTGTGGTGACTCATAAGTTGGTGACAACCCTTTTAATCATATGGTTCTCTCTAGTGAAACTCAAAAAAAAATATGTTAATTATGGGAGTATGATGCTTACAAAGCCAAAAGTATAAATACTTACAAACTATACCAATCATTGCTCATTAAGATAACAAAGACTGATGAACAAGAGTATACTTATAAAACAACCATCAAGGACAATTAACGAAGTTTTCTATTACATATTAGGTATGGGATTGTGAATGACTCTCATGTAGGGATGACTTATTATTTTAGTAGTGATGTACTGAGGGGATAGCTATGAGAAAACTACCATTGGAAAAAGCTCGATGTTGACAACTACCTTGTATGTCATTAGGGCAAAGGGTCATTACATAATACATCGACCTTTGTTCTATGTCCAACATAATAAATATTGAGTAAGTTAATGATATCACATAAATTAGATAAATGAACTATAGAACTAAAATTATTTAATAATATGAGTATTCATTATAATAAAAATTGGTTGACTCTTGTTGAATAGTCAAATTTTTGATACAAACCTTATTGGATTGATATATAGATGAAAATTTATTATACTACTTGTATAAGCCATGTACTTTCAAATCTCAGTCAATGAGTTACTCTCATTAATAAACTTTTGGGACATCACCTAATTGATTAAATTATGTATAGCAACAAAGTCACAACTAGCTCTTGGGGTCATTACCAGAGATTGTCTAGTTTGACTAGTCAACATTAATGACATAATTATTCTTGTGAAAGAATAATTCTTTTTTGTAAATTAGATATCATTATATTTGATATATATTCTTGAATTTAATGGCTAAGTCTTGTTAACTTATTTAAATATGGATTATTGCATTTGTATTTATTTATTTTTGTGCATTATCTTTTTTTTCTTTTTCTATTTTTTTAGCCACCATTGATGAATTATAGCTATGGGATTGAGCTAAACCCTTTGAACCTAGAAATCAAAAAACAAGTAAAAGAGTTCTTTCCAAACAAAGAGTTAACAAAGAGATACCCAAAAAGATGATAGAAAAATATTTGATAGCTCATCCATTATTATACTTTGGAGGATTATTGGAGGCATGTAGTAATAAAATAGATATTATAGGTTCCACTTGCAACCAATTGAAGTTAATAATTTTGAGTTAAACATAATCCTAAATCAACATCACCAATATAGTTGAAGGGCATCAAAAGACCCTAATGGACATGTCGCACTATTTTTGGAGTTGTGCAACATTATGAAGATGAATGAAGGTAGCTTCGATGCAAAAAGATTAAAATTATTTTCATTCACATTAAGTGGTAAAGCACAAAGTTAGTCCTAATATTTACTATGTGACTCCATTGAGAGTTGGGATGAATTAGTGAGGATGTTTCTCACTAAATTTTTTTCACTACAATGGTTTTGAGCTATGGTTCCAAGCCCATACCTTTTATAATGGGATAAACAACTTAACAAGGTATGTGGTTGATATGACTATCAGATGATCTATTATGAATAAATCATTAGAGGAGGTATATTATTTGTTTGAGGAGCTACTAACAAATAAGTAACAAACTCCAATATTCTCTCATTTGGTTGGAGACAAGCTATCATGTTAGAGTTGGATAGTTTCATTGACATTGAAGCAAAGATGGAAGTCATATTGAGGAAGTTTGATGCCCAAGAAGAAAAGATATACATTTTAGGAGAGATCAATGATTTACATCTATATGAATCATTGGAATCAGAACTAATTTACCAAATGGAAGAGGCAATAAAAATTTAAAGCAAGAGTTATATATTTTGACTAAAGAACAATCACTACTAGAAAAATTCATTTTAGCTAGGGATCAATCCCTAGCTAAATTGCAACGGATTAGTTAAGGAATAGCAAGGGATTAATGTTTTTTGTTTTGAAAAAAAAATAGCAACGGATTAGCGACGAAATAGCGAGGGAAAATTTTTCATAAATTCTATTTAAAAAGCGGAGGATTTAGCGACGGAAAATTGTCGTAAATTTCACTCAAGAAAATCAGAGAATTTAGGGATGGATTAGCGATGAAATATCCCTCGCTAATACAAGTCATTATTTAGTGATGGATTTAGCGAGAGATTTTTCCTCACTAAAAAGATCTATTATTTAGCGATAGATTTAGCGACGAAATTTCCCTTACTAATAAAATCTATTATTTAGCGATGGATTTAATGACAGAATTTTCCTTGCTAATAAAATTCATGATTTAGCGACGGAATTTTTCTTGCTAATAAAATCTATAATTTAGCGACGTATCTACCAACGGATTTTACCTTGCTAATAAAATACTTGATTTAGTGATTGATTTAGCAACGGAATATCCCTCACTAATACATGTCATTATTTAGCGACGGATTTAACGATGTATTTTCTCTTTCTAATAAAAACCAATGATTTAGCGATGGATTTACCGACTAACTTTTCCTTGCTAATAAAATCCATATTTTAGCTACGGATATAGCGAGCAAATATCCCTAGCTAATAAAATCCAAATATTAGTGATGGATTTTGGGACGGAATTTCTGTAGAAAATAAAATCCATAATTTTTGCGATGGATTTAATGATAAAATTTCCCTAGCTAATAAAATTTATAATTTAGAGACGGATTTTCTTGAGCTAGTAAAATACGTAATATAGTACGAATTTTCCCTACCTTATAAAATCCATAATTTAGCTACGAATTTAGTGACGGCATTTCCCTAGCCAATATTTAATTATATAATTTTTTTTTATTTGTTTTAATATTTTATTTAATTTTGTTTATTAAATGTATGTTAATGATCTATAGATAAGTAATCCTTGAAACATACATTCTTCTCTTAAAATCATAAAAAAATTATATTATAAATAAATAATTTAAAAAATATCAAAATACAAGAAAACAATTATATATATTAATTATGGACTAAATTAACTATTTTTATGATGTATTAATTTTTTATAAAATTATACAAAATTTTTTCTAAAATTTTAAAATAAGAAATTTAAAATTTTATATTAAAGTAACATTAAATAATAAATTCAGTATAATAATTTTTTTTCTATATTTTAAAAATTAAATTAACATATATTAAAATTTCTACTAATATAAATATAAATTAATTCATTATATAATAAAATAGAAAATATTTTATAAATTATCTGAATTGACGAATAAACTAATAAAAATTAATATTATCATAAGTATAAAAAATTATTATTATAGAAAACTTTTAAATAAATAAATAATACAAAATTTGAAAATCTTGAAATATAATATAAATATAATTTTTTTTAATAAAGTTAAAAATAAATAAATTAATATTTATAAATTAATACATAGATGTTTGCTCTTATAAAAATTTATACGAATTAAATAATTGAGTAATATTTTGACTATTAGCTTTTAACATTAAGTTTTTATTAAAATAATAAATATAACTTATTTTAATTATCTTCTCACATTAAGTAATTTATTGAATTTTAAAAATTATTAATAATATCAAATAATATGAAATTTTATGCCTTTAAAATTATTTCATATTATCATCGTATAAATTAATATGAATTCTTAAAAATTTATAACGATAAAATATAAATTTTTATATATTTTTTAACAATAATAATATTTTATAACTCTTAGGCGAATGACTAGAAGGTAAATCATCTTTTCATTTATGTCTTATTATATAAAGTTTGTTAATTTTGTACATATTTGCTATTTTTTTATAAGGCTAAACATATTTTTTTTATTGTTTATATATTTATTGTTTATATTAATATTATAATAAAAAAATTTTAAGGTATTTATTTTTCATTTGTACCTTGCTACACGCACATTAATTTTGTTAAAAAAAATTTTATTGTGAATAAAATTAATTAGTCTTTTTGATTTTATATATATATATATATTATTTATTTATTTATTTATTTATTTAATGTTTTAATAATTAAAAATATAAAAAATTTGCTAATATTTACAACGCGATTATCTTCAACAACAAGTGACGTGAACCTTTGCAAAAGGCCATCCATCTCTCGACATCGATGCTTAACATATATTTGAGGTTTAAGTTTTAATTTTTATTTGATTTTAGGTACGTCTATACATTTATTCTTCATTGATTAACTTGATTAAGCTTATGCTTATTGATTCTGTTATTTATTGTTTTCGAAATTCTTCTCCTTTATTCACCGTGGTGTTCTTGGAATGTGTATATATACTTAATCATATACATACTTCATGCATTTGTGATATAATGCATTGTCATTGTGTGAATTTTGATGGTGCACAGTAGGTATGCCGAATTAATAACTTGTTCAATATATATAACTACATACTGTATACAAAAATTGTATACAAAAATATAAGTGTGCTTTAAATAAGTGTGTTTAAACATAACTATATATATATAACTATAAAAAAAGTATGCATAAACTATTTAAACATAACTATATCTATCATTTTTTTACTGCCATAGATGTTAAAGGAAAAAATTGTTATGCATTGTTTGGTCATGTAGGTATTAAGTGGGTGAATTTCTTTGTCATGGTTTGCGTGATTTTGACACTATAGTTTGATGGTATCTTTTTTTTTTATGGTTATAAATATTTATATTTAAAACTTCAATTTTTCATGGCCCATTGTTGATGTTTTTGTTCACGTGTGTTATTGAGTGAGGAGTACGAAACAAAAATGCATATGTTCTTGATTTATTATCTATATTGCATGAAGAGCACAAAAAAGATGATTCTATTCAATCTAAAAAAATAAATCTTTTAGAAAAATTATTCAAAAACAAATAGTTTTTATCTGTATATTGCTATTTTATGAATGATAAAATGAGAGTGTGTGTATGATCATAGTTTGTGTTATTTATGGTAAGTTTTTTAGCAGTGTATTTTTTAAAAGTGTAAGTTTTTTGTTGCGTTTGTTTATTTTATGGTAGTGTGTATGTGTGTTTAATAATTTTTGCATAATTAAAATTACTATGTGCTATGCATTTAACGTCATTTCTGAAAAATCCAGAAAAGTCATTTTGGTTAATCTGTTCATAATTTTTGTAGTGTGTATGTGCGCGTGCGTGTGTGTAATAAAAATCATGTGAATATATATATATTCTATTTATTAATTCAACTCTACTAAGTATAGTTTGGGAAAATGAAAAATAATTTTGTGATTTAATTCAAAATTATCATATTTAATTAACTAGTTTGGTATTTGAGCTATAATATTTTCAAATAGGTTTGAAACCCATTGATGGTTATCTCTTGATAATCTTTTGAGATTGGAAGGCATATCAATTGAATATTCATGTCTTTGCTTGCTCTATTGATTTGTTGTTGTTAGGTAACTAAACTTTTTAATTGATTAATCTTGTCATAGAGAAAATATTATCATCAAAGGAGACCATAGTCAGACTTTCAATACCTTAGTTTCTCCAATGGAGATGAATTGTAGAACATATATTACCAACCTCAAGACCATTTACCTTGTAAAAAAATATATATTGATGTTGTATCATGGTTGATGTGTGAGATACATATATCACTATGCTCTATCAAATCAAGGAAGTTGTCAACAATGAAAAATCAACCACTCAAACATATTCTCTAACAAATGGATTCCTATATTTTGCAAGTTGATACTCTTCTATTATTAATCTTGCACAATTGGTAATTAATCTACCCTTTATACTCTAATTACAATTAGATACTCTTCTATTAGGTAAGCTTTCTCAATTGAACTATAATCTATACTTTTATCTTTGATTAATGAGAAAGTATAATGGAATATACTGTTGACCATTTTAATGATAAAGCATAGAGAAGTGTTATCTCATCTATAAATGAGCATTCTCATTTGAAAGTAGATACTCATTTGTGGTAGTAGTAGTACAAGAATAAATAGTAGAAAAAGATGAAGAATAAATAGTAAGAGAAAGAGAAAAAGTTTAAGATGATGAAGAAATTAGAGTAGCCTTGTAGCTCTTAAGTAGCAATTACATGCATAACAAGAAATCCAAATCATTCTAATCTTCAAATAGAAAAAAATATTAGGCTTGCATCTCTTAAATTACAAAACAAAATAACAAAAACAATTTAATATTATGCATTTTACCACTAAAAGGTAGGAATATTGCTCTGAGAAGTATTTTCTTAAATTAGTTCAATTTTAAAATTTTATTAAATAGATTTTCTTGACAATGAAAGTACTATTCTTTATATTTTGTTGCTTCCAAAAACAACACTAACTTTTATCTAACTTTGCAAAAAAGAAATGGAATTCCTCCACAACACTGATAATAATAATAATACTTAATATTTTCATTCTTAATCTACACACACACACACACACACACACACACACACATATATATATATATATATAATGGATAATTATGTTATGGAATCCAAAAAAAAATATCTATGATTTGGGTTAAATTTTAGAACTTAAATTCGGATACTCATAATTATCCCAATATAATTAAAAAAAACATTATACATAAACTCGTTTCAGCTTGCTCAGTATGCAAAAACGAGTTTATGCATATGTTTATGTATACAGTGTATTTATGAACTCCATATGCATATGTTTTTGTTTATGAAATAATGAGTTTCTACATAATCTCATATGCATACTTGAGTATATGCATTCCGTATAAATAAAGGAAGGTAATTATCAGTATAGGAATTTGGAAGACCCAAATCATAAATATTTTGGATTTGGGTCCCCAAATGTTATATTAAAATTAAAAATTGTAAAAAAATATAATTATTTTCATTTTGGTTCCCCTTAACATTTTTTCCTATAATATTATAACTTGTATTCACTTTTGTTGCACCGAAATGCATCAACTTTGTTTATCTCACATAAGTTTTTTAAAAATTTAAATCTAAAATAATAGTTTCAGAATTCAAAAATCAATTTTTGATTCTCATAGAGTTTACCAAAATATACTTCTTCAAAGAATAATGATAGGTCCAAACCCAAGGCTCACACCCATTTACTAATGTCACCAACCATCCAACTAATAACTTTTTAGAAATCTTGGATTCAAAAATCTTTATCATGATAACGCAAGTAGGATTTGATTATTTTAAGTGTTTAGAATTATGAGTATTTGTGTAACTATATGTATACCCACTTGTAACTATATTTATAATTACATGTATAATAACATACAACATTATATTTAACTATATGTGTATAACTATGTATAAATATTTGTATAACTATATATAAATATTTGTATAACTATATAAAAATATTTGTATAATTATATAACACTCTACAACATTAAATATAACTATATTTATAACTATGTATACATATATGTAAATCTATATATTTATTGATAACTTTATATATTTGTGTATAACTATTGGTATGAATATATTTATATATAACTATATGTTTAGATATATAAAAATATTAATAGTTATATATACTATATGTAAAATAAAATATAACTATAAATAATTATATCTTATTATATATATTACTATAACAGCTTTATACATAACTATATTTAAATATATAATTTACATCTTATATTTAATATACATTTGTATATATTAGTATATAAAAATATATTTTGCTATATCTATACCTATACATATCTATATGTATAATATATAAAATTATATGAATAAATATATACCTGCATGTATAAATATAAGTATAACTATATGTGTAACTAAATGTATAACGATATGTATTTATAGTTACATGTATTAAAACATAAAACATTATGTTTAATTATATGTGTATATATATAAATATTTATAAAACTAAATAAAATTTTATATAATTAAATATAACTATATTTTTAACTATTATACATATATGTATACATATATGTAAATCTATATATTTGTTTATAACAATTTATATATTTATGTATAACTAAATATAACTACTTGTATGAATATATATATATATATATATATATATATATATATATATATATAACTAAATCTTTAATGATATATAATTTTTTATAACTATATATATTATATGTATAATAACATATAACTATAAATAATTTTATCTTGCTATATGTATAACTATAAAAACTTTATACATAACTATATTTATATATATAATTAACAACATGTATTTAATATACATTTTTATATATTAGTATAAAAATTATATTTTAGTATATCCATACCTATACATAACTATATGTATAAATATATGAAATCATATATAAAAATATATATACATATATGTAAAAATATATGTTTAACCATACGTGTAACTATATGTATTACCACATGTAACTATATTTATAATTATATGTATAAAAACATACAACATAATGTTTAACTAAATGTGTATAACTATATATAAATATTTGTATTACAATAAAAAACTTTATATAAATAAATATAACTTTATTTTTAATTATGTATACATATATATGTAAATCTATATAATTGTTTATAACTTTGTATACATTTATTTATATTTACTTATAACTACTTGTATGCATATATCTATATATAATTATATGTTAAACTAAATGTAACTATTTATAACTACATTTACTATATGTATCCTAACATATAATTATATATGGGATAATACTATTTTGTTGCACCAACTTGAAATAAAATGGCTAAAGATATAATATCAATAATATGTAAGCACAAAGCATGAGAGTTTCCGTTGATCAGGCTCATATATGGTATAATACAAATAAGGGTCGTACTCTTACCTAATCTCAGCCATTGGGTCTCAGGCTCAAATATGAACTTATGTATAACAAAAAATGTAATATTTGATAGATTTGTGCTGAAGAACTTATATTTTCTTTTATATAATTCTTCATTCTAACACTGCACTCTTTATGTGTCTCTCTCTCCCTCTATAATTCTTTCAGTCATTCTCTTCCTCTTTTTCTTTATGTATCACACTCTCTCTCTTATTATTTTTTTTCTGGCTCTTCTTTCTTGCATATACTCTCTCTCTCTCTCCACCCCCCTCTCTCTCTCTCCCTTCCTCCCTCCCTCCCTCTCTCTCCCTCTCCCCCCTCTCCCCCCCTCTCTCCCCCCTCTCTCTCATCTATCTCCCCCTCTCCCCCACTCTCTCCCTTTCACCTTTTCTCTCCCACTCTCTCTCCCTCCTTTTCTCTCCCTCTCTCTCTCCCCCCGTCTCCTGATTTCTCTACCCCTCTCTCTCCCCACCTTATCTCTCTCTCTCTCCTGATTTCTTTATGTATGCTTTCATTTCTTGTGCATTATTGTACTTTGCACCCTTTATTTAGTATAACTATGATATCTTTTAATCTTTATCGGGCTAAAAATTACGTTATCTATTACTGTAGATTGTGCAAATTACGTTATCTATTAACGACTTTGTATTATTTCTTAGAAGGCATACCCAAACTATAGTCAATTTCTAGAGTCGTGATCTCAAACTCAAAAGATCATGGTCAAAATTGTATTATGTTCCCAAATATATAACTTTCTACTTAAGCAAATACTAGAATTATAGAGCATAAAAGAAGAAAAATGACAAATTTTTTTTTAAAAAAAATCTTTCTTCTTCTTCTTCACACAATAAGAGCAAAATCAAAGTGTGACAATAAATTAAAGAAGGATTTTTGCACTCCATGATGGATCCATGAGCAAGGAATATATGCAAGACATAAGATAAACCTTAGCGTTAGGGGGCATGCCTTGTAAACCCCACGTCTCTAAGTTTTATTCAAAAAATCAATCAAAATACAATGGAATTAGGGAATGTATCCTAGATTCTCTTGAGGATTTTCAAAGAGAACTTACAATTTATGATACTAATACAAACCCTTTTGGATATGTACAATGGAAATAAATTATGTGATGACGTTTGGGGACTAAGCTAGCCTCTTTGGACCTAGATATTTAAAGAACCATAAGAGATTAGAGAAGTAACAAAGAACCTATGGAAAGAACTAGTAGTAATAGAAAGCCCCAAGGAAGTGATGAGAAAGCTTCCTAATGGTTCATCATCCATTGCACTTTGAAAGATTATTGGCAGCCAATAATGATTGACAATTAATCAGGTATTCAAATGTAACTAGTAAAAATGAATTATTTTTGAAATGAAACTAAGTCTGATAATGATGATTCAGCAACATCCAATATAGCATAAGAATATTGGAGGATCCTAAGGGACGTATCATGATGCTTTTGGAGCTATGTGATATGGTAAAGATGATTAAGTTGGCTCCAATGTAATAATATTATGTCTATTCCCATTCACATTAAGGGATGAAGCACAATGTTGGTTCACATGCTTATCTCATGGCTCCATATTGAGTTGGGAAGAACTTATATGAGCCTCTCTCACTAAGTATTTGTTACCTCAAATCACTTCTTAGTTACAAGTAAGATTAGCCAATTCTGGTAGGATGAGCAAGAGACTTTATATGATACTTGAGATCATTTAAGGAATTGTAAAAATGGTTTTCTCAACAAGGGTAAAATTAAATGATGAGATGTTTTATTGATATAGTTGCGAGAAGTTCAATTATGAATAAATCATCAAATAAGTCACATTACTTGATTGAGGAGCTAACAAAGAATAACTACTAAACTATAATTGATTATTCCTTTGGGAGAATACAAACTAAACTATTGGAGTTGGATTAGTTCACTATAATTGAAATAAAAATGAAGATTTTGCCGATGAAACTTGAAACCAAAGAGGAGAAGAGAAGATGATCATGAGAAGTTGTTATTTTGCAATCATATGAAATGAAGAATTTTGATCCTATTTAGAAAATGGAGAAATTCAATGCATTGCAAAAAAAAGGACACATATTTTGACCCAATAATAATATATAATGTATTATCATTCAAGCATAAAAAATCATGAAAACTTTTAATATAAAGGTTATGAGAATGGGGTACATAATGATGGGAAAGCTTTGAGAAGCTTTGAGAATAATTTGATGAACTACAATAATCTTTCAGGATCAAACTTTGATTATCAAAATTTAACAAAAGAAGAAAATTCAATAATGGAAGAAAGTATGAATGTTATATTTGTGAAATCTTGGAAAAAAAAGGAATAAATAACTAACATAATTTGATTTCTGAAAAAAAAAAGGGTAAAATAGTAATTTTGCAATAAGAGAAAATAACCTGAAAATTTTAGAGCCTTAATGATAAAATGGATATCATTATTGAATTCTTCTTGGAAAATATAGCTACTGTGTCAAATTTTGTTAAATTCTGAGAAAAACAGAATTTGTAATTTTTTTATTTAATTATATAATTATAATATATATATATATATATATATATATATATTTGCTCAACTGAAAGACAACGCCACGTCACCCGCACGTGGTTGTGTCTGCCTGGGCGGTCCATCAGCCACGCAGGTGTCAACCTAAAAAAATTATTAATATTATTAATTAATGATAATAAATAAATAAATTAAAAAAAAATGTCTGGAATCCGGAAAACGGGAGGAATGCTGAAATAAAAAAAGTTCGGCGCCAGAGGGAGATAGACAAT
Organism: Sapria himalayana; assembly: GCA_029783825.1. Taxonomy (NCBI): domain Eukaryota; kingdom Viridiplantae; phylum Streptophyta; class Magnoliopsida; order Malpighiales; family Rafflesiaceae; genus Sapria; species Sapria himalayana. Next base: position 296,996 of record JAREIK010001701.1, read on the forward strand.
ACATAAAAAAAATATTCGTGAATTTTCTTTTAATCATAACATATTATTCTAGAATCTGAATGAAGTAGTCCAAGAACTAAAGTTACTATACTGGATGAGATATTCACATTGATATCAAATTTATAAAGTTTCTATGAAATTTTTTGAAAGGTTGTAGTTTTCGCTTATTAAAATTTCTTTCTATTTAATGTCTAGAAATGATCATGTTTTATATTTCAATTCGAATTGTTAGAAAATTTATTGGAAATAATTAATTGGTGAAAAATTTTCGTATTTCATTAGTAATAGTTAGTTTATGACGAATTGGATTGGATTGTTATAATTATATTTGGAACATGGGTTAAATTGGAAATGACATAATTGCATTTCATGTGCACGGGAATATTCGATATACATGGGTAGGTGCATGATATATATATATATATATATATATAAAGGTATATGGATAGTATTTAGCGAACTCGAATTGGGACAACGTCCAGACTGAGTTGCTTGGGATTTTATTTGGTATATGGTTATTATGGATTGCGAACTCGTATTAGGACAACGTCCAAGCAGAGTTACGGCAGTGTTTATTTCTCGGAGTAAATCCAAGAAAATCATATTTTATTCAGATAAATGTCCAAAATGTTTTTCGGAGGAGGCCTATATTTTTCGGGATAATTCCAAAAAAAAATAAATATTTCTATAGATATATATACAATTATGCACACACACACACACACACACACACACACATATATATATATATATTCAGATATATAATATGTCACACTTGGCTTCAGCATGTGTGAGGGAGTCGATGAGACTCAGGAATATGGGCATATAAATATTTCATCTATAATTACATTCATGTAAATATTTTACTTGAGTGGGTGTTGATATATATTCATGACGTTTTACGTGCACTTAGGTAGAGAGTAACTCTAAAAAAGTTCACCCTACTGAGATTTGCTCACTCCGTTGTGGGACTCCCTTTTCAGGTACGTGTCCGGGACAGATGATAGATCCACATACGGAATCACACATGTGAAGGAAAGCCAGTTGTGGCTTAAATAAAATGTTGTGTGTTTCATTCTTTCGTTGAGCAAATAAAATATAAAACGAAAAAAAATGTATTGTACATTGTATTGTATAATGGAATGAATGGCCCGAGAAATGGGGTCTCACAGCTTTGTATCAAAGGTTAGGTATATGATTATCTATAACTCAGAAATTGATACAAGTTTCATAATGTGGTAGAAAGTTTAGATGTATAAATATCTAATACTCGGGAAAAAAAATATTAGGGTAAAGAAACATAACCTTAGTGTTTTAGAAAATGAAACGATATTCTCGAAATGAAATGACTATTATTAGTTGTCATATGCACTAATAATAGGGGATGAATGTGATTCTTATATTATTATTTAACTCATGTAGATGACAAGTAGAGAACGAGGACATCGGGGACGTCCACGAAATAAGGATCAATCCCTAGCCTTCTTTGATCAGTAGTTTCTGATAGAGGCTGTGGGTGTTGTTGTTGCAAGGATTGCACAAACTAGTGCAACTGAAGGTCAAGAAGGATCAAGTAATCTCCAAAAGTTCAAGGCACATCATCCTCCAATATTTATGGGGGGAGGATACCCAAAGGAGGCAGATCATTGGTTTAGACAAGTTGATAAAATCTTGGATGCAATGGAAATCACTTCTAATGCTACCAAGATCTGGCTAGCGGCATTTCAACTAGAGGGTGGGTCACAAATTTGGTGAGATTGGATCAAGGTCTCGAAGAATATAGAGGCAATGACATGGGAAGAATTCAAAGAACTATTTATGGAAAAATATTTTCTGACTTCAGCTAGACATGCAAAGGCCCAAGAATTCTTTGAACTTAGACAAGGAAATATGACGGTGTTTGACTACGTGGCCAAATTCACCAAGTTGGCATGTATTGGGAATGATTATGTGGCTACTAATGTGGCTAAGGTTCAGAAATTTGAAGATGAATTATTATTGTCCATCCGAGGCAATATTGTGGGATTTCTTATTCAATATATAGATTCGATGGTTAAGACATCTTTAGCTATCGAGCGGGAGGTTGAAGATGCACGAAATATCCGGGAAATGAATGGAGGTACTAGTGGAAAGAGAAAAGAGAATCAATATTTTTCTGAAAAGCGAAAGATACCATTTATCCCACAAAGATTTTATGGACAATGTCGTGATTATCAAGGTCAACGCCAGACTAAAATTTTAGCCAAATTGGACCGAAAAATTATTTTTTATGTCATCGGCCGGGACATTGGAAATGAGAGTGTCCACGGAAGCATGAATTCCAAAATTATGAGACATCACAGTCCCAGACATTCGTGAAAATACACAAACATGGTTTATTCCTCCTTTCTCTAATATAGGCCCAAGGAATTGGGTGTAATCTCGGGGTACTCAAAAAATATCTCCTACTTCATAAGCATATCAGGGAGGCAAAGACATGGGTTGAGGTCGAGGCGAGAGCTCACAGACCGGGACTTTAAGGACCCAAGGGCGTGTCTATGCAATTATAGCATAGATGGAGAGGATAGATCAGTTAGTAGTACAAGGCACTTTCTTGCTTTTTCATTTATGGGTAAGAGTTCTATTTGATTCTGGTGCATCACATTTATTTATTTCAACATCATGTGTGAAAGAATTAGGATTAAGAGTTAAAAACTTGGACAAGTTATTGCATGTGACTTCTCCTTTGGGGTCTAGGGTGGAAATTAGTCAGATATGTCAAGATTGTGAGTTAAAAATCTCAGGGATTATATTCATGGCAGATCTTAGAGTCATGGACATGTTGGATTTTGATGTAATTCTTGGCATTGACTGGTTAACAGCACATTGAATCATTATTGATTGTGATCATAGAAGAATTATTACCCACACACCAGACGATATATGTGTTGTATTTCAAGGGAATAAGCTTGATGTTTTACCCCATATTATGTATATTTCTAAATGGCATGGACAATTTATGGGTTTGATGGCATGTCTCACCCTAGAAGAAGAAGAAACATTGAATATGAATCTTCCTCGGATAGTTTATTAATACGAGGATGTTTTTCTGATGAATTACCATGATTACCCCTGCACAAGAATGTGAATTTTTGTATTGAGTTACATCCTGGTACATCACTCATTTCTATGACTCCACATTGGAAGACATTGATTGAATTACAAGAACTCAAGGTCAAGATACAAGATTTGTTGGACAAAGATTTTATTAGGCCCAGCACTTCATAGTGGGGTGTTCCAATTTTATTTGCAAAGAAGAAGGATAAAACCCTTCGACTGTGCATTGATTATCGACAGTTGAATAGGGTTACGATAAAGAATCGATATCCATTACCAAGGATTGATGATTTATTTGACCAGTTAAAAGGAGCACGGGTCTTTTCCAAAATAGATCTTCGTACTGAATATCACCAGTTGCGAGTTAGAGAGGCTGACATCCCTAAGACAACATTTAGAACATGGTATGGGCATTTTGAGTTTATAGTAATGCCTTTCGGATTAATGATTGTGCCAGTAGTATTCATAAATCTTATGCATAGAATATTTCAGCCATATTTAGATTATTTTATTATAATTTTTATGGATGATATTTTGATTTATTCTTAGTCCAAAGGAGAGCATGAGAATCATTTACATATTGTTCTCCAAATATTGAGAGAACAAAAGTTGTATGCCAAATTTGGTAAATGTGACTTTTGGTTGATAGAAGTAAAATTTTTGGGACATGAGTGTCAGCTACAGGTGTCTCAATGGACCCTGAAAAAGTCAGGGCAGTCATGAATTGGGAAAGGCCAAAGTTTTTGAAATACGTAGTTTTTGGGATTGGCTGGGTATTACAGAAGGTTTATTCAAGATTTTTCATGGTTAGCTACTCCAATGACTAGATTGACCAGGAAAGAAGTCAAGTATGAGTGGACTGATTCATGTGAAAAGGTATTCCAGGAATTGAAAAGGAGACTTACTTTAGCGCATATTCTGATAATTCCGGATAGGGGGCAGAAATATACTGTGTATTGTGATGCCTCGAAAGATGGATTGAACATGTTCTGATGTAATTTAGGAGAGTGGTAGCTTATGGTTCAAGACAGTTAGAGAATCATGAGAGAAATTACCCCACGTATGATATAGAATTGGCGGCTATAGTCTTTGCTTTAAAAATATGGCGTCACTATTTATATGGAGAGTGATTTGAGGTATATTCAAATCATAAAAGTCTGAAATATATCTTTACACAATGAGATCTTTAACATGAGAAAATGTCGATGAATGGAGTATATAAAAGATTATGATTTTACTTTTCATTACTATCCAGGTAAGGCAAATGTGGTGGCTGACGCACTTAGTCGAAAGTCACGAGGTGCACTAGCTAGTATAGCTTCGTGGGAATGGGATATGCTTGAAATTGTGGGATGATTCAGCTTACAATATAGCAGTCAAAGTTAGGGTGTTCTCGGAAGTTTAGTAGCTATATCTTCGCTATTAAATAAGGTGATTGAGATCTAGAAACAAGATGCAGAAATATTATCTATAAAGAACCGAGTAGAGACTGGTACGTGTAATGAAGGTTGAGCTATTCATATGGATGGTGGTCTTCGATTCAGAGGACGGATTGTGGTTCCCCATATAGTAGAATTGAGAAAGGAGATTCTTAAGGAATTTCACTATTCTCATTTTACATTACATCCAGGTGACACACAAATGTATAATGATCTTCATCGCCAGTATTACTGGAATGAGATGAAGAGACATATCGGAGATTTTGTTCGATGATGCTTCACGTGTCAGCAGATAAAGGCTGAGCATTAGAGGCCAGTAGAATTACTCCAACCTTTGGAGGTAGCAGAGTGGAAATGGGAACATATCATGATGGATTTTATAACTCACTTGCCACGGACATCACGAAAACATGATACTATGTGGGAATTATTGACCGGCTTACAAAGTCCGCATATTTTCTAACAATGCGAATGACCTTCACACGCAAGGAATTGTGTAGGTTGTACATACGAGAAATTGTCCAATTACATGGAGTGATGGTATCTATTGTATCGGACAGAGATCCCCGATTTACGGCTCATTTTTGGAAGAGTTTTCAGAAAGTAATGAGAACACAGTTAATAATGAGCACTGTTTTCCATCCAAAATAGATGGTCAGTCAGAAAGAACCATACAAGTTTTGGAAGATATGTTGCGAGCATGTTGTCTAGATTTTAAAGGTAACTTGGAAGAAAATCTGCCTTTGGTCGAGTTTGCCTATAATAATAGTTATCAGACAAGTATCCAAATGGCACCATATGAAGCATTGTATGGAAGGCCATGTCGATCTCTAGTTTGTTGGGTTGAGGTGGAAGACCAATCCATCACGGGTCCAGATGTGATTAGAGATATCTCAGAGAAAGTAGATTTGATACGATGACGTCTTCTTACAGCACAAAGTCGATAGAAAAGTTATGCTGATAAACGACGACGACCCCTAGAATTTGAAGCGAGAGATCATGTTTTCTTGAAAGTGATGCCAAAAAAGGGAGTAATCAGATTTGGCAAGCATGGAAAGTTATCACCAAGATATATTGGGCCTTTAGAAATACTCGAGAAGGTGGGTTTGGTTGCTTATCGATTAGCATTACAACCATATTTATCTGGTGTCCACGAGATATTTCACGTCTGTATGCTTAGAAAATATATTCCTAATCCAACTCATGTAATGGACTGGGGCGAACTAGTTATTGATGCAGATGGAACATTTAAAGAAATGTCAATGCGAATCATTGATAGTCGAGATCAAGTTTTGTGTAAGGGTTTATGCCTTGTTAAAGCCCGATGTTCGAGCAATGGATTATGCCTTGTTAATTTGAGTAAGGGTTTAAACCCTAGCATGGGGGCATTCAATTCCTCCACCCTCAAAGAAAAATGGGACAACCACTATGCCATGCATATGTGTTGTCGTTTTTATATTGAACCTTGTCTAGGTAGGAAATGACAAGGAAATGACTAGAATTTATCAATTGGAGTTAAAAGAAGAGTTTCCATATGCGGAATGCATGCTCATTTCGCTAATCAACTCTCTTATCAGGCATGGCAGAGTCGCCGAAGCGGTGCGCATTCTGATTAACATCAATGGGGTCGGTGCCAAGACTTCGATTGTTGTATTTAATTTTGTATTGGGTGCTCTCGTGCAGGAGAGAAGAAAATTTCAGGAGGCTGTCCTTGTGTACAAAGAGATGATTAAAGTAGGAGTTGTGCCAGTAGTTAACACTCTAAATTATCTCACAGCAACTGTGAGAATTAGTTAATCCATTATGCGAGATCTTAAACGAAATGAAAGATGTTCGTGGTGTTCAGCCTGGTCTAGAGCACTGTGTTTCAATGGTTGGTATGTTGGGTTGATTAGAAAGAGTAAAAGAGGCAAAAGAATTCATCTATAGGTCACCTTTTGAGCGAAACAATTCTATTTGGGTTTCACTGCCAAGTACTTCTTGTTTTGACGAAAGAAGTACAAACACAGCTAGACATACAACCAAAAGCTCCTTGAACTCCACCACAAGAACTCTCTCACCCACATAGTAATTTGTAATGCGTATGCAGCAAATAGGCAATTTAGATATGGTGATGGCACAGCTAGACCATTTATAGTGAGTTAGACCATTGCAAATATTAGTTTATTAAATTAAAATGACATGCCATTATATGTATTACTTTAGATATTATTTTTAAAAATTAGTTAAAGTTAGTTGAAATAGATAGCTAAAATAGATTGTATTGTGAGAGTTACATTTAAAAAGTGGTTAGTTAAAATAGATACTATAATATTTTATTATATTTTGAGTAACTATTTTAAATAGTATTATTGAAGATGCTCTAATACAACTTTCTTTACTACATTTAAACTTATTAGATCTCATTCTTTATAAAATGTTTTTGCATAAGTCCTCATTTGAATCCTCGAGATTTTATACTTATACTTTTCCACGAGTCCTTATTAGATCTCAAGTGTTGCTTCCCTCTCAACCTTTCTTTTGAAATTTTTATATAAATAATGCGAATTTCAAGTAAACTGAAAATGACAACAAATGATACAACTTACTAGATCTCATTATACCTAAGAAAATCAGAATGGTCATGTGTCTTTGAATTTAATTTGATAAAAAATAAAAAAAAACTACATACCAAATCTTAGTTCGAATGCCAACCACATGCTAATACCAATATTTGCCAGCATCAAAAAATTTCAAACATCAAAATCTTATGAAATTTATGAGCATGCAAACATCATATACAGTGGGAGCGGGCCTCCCTCCCCCCATTATGAAAAACTGAGTCAAGCAAAAATAACTCATCGTTTTGTTCAAAGATGCTAATTAAGTCTAATCATTTTGCCACCCAAATCTGATAACTTCAAACCTGTCAGTGAAGACGATCTCTTTCAGTAGGCAGCCGCATCACCATATCTGTCATTTTTCTAACTTGAGCATCAATATTTTGTGTGGCTTCCATTTTTTCTTTATTAGCTCGAATCCGACATGCTTCCAAGAATACCACTTTGTCCTGCAGCATGGTATAGAATCCAAATTTAGCTGTGTTAAGAGACATATAATAGCACAAATCTATCCTTCAAGTTATCTGCTTGATTTTGAGAGCTCAAAAAGTTTCACCTGCAAGTATTCTATAAAATTCTCCATATCACTAATTGTTGTATGCAAAAAATCTTGCTTCTCATTATCCCTATTTGCATTATCCGTTAATTTGGCTTCAGCTCTCTCCATCCTACTTTCAGCACTAGATATATTCTTATTCAACTCATCTATCATCATTATCATGTCAGATTTGTTTAGTTGCTTTTCCAATGAACATACTCGAGCCGCAAGGCCAATGGTCTATGAATTGGAAAGCATTAATTTATCTTCAGCTCCATCGAGTCCCCTAGCTGATTCTCATAGATTAGATCATTTGGCTTCCAACTAGTCCTCAAGCATTTCTAGCTTTGACTTCAACTTAGCTATTCATTGAATAAATCTAACCAAAATGCCCACGTGCACTATGATAGCTATTTCTATTTCCAAAAATTTTTCATGAGCAACTATTGCTTCTTCCCTAATGTAGCAAGAACATAAATTACCTCTAAGACAGTCAATGATCTCCTTTGACCCAGACAACCTTGTTTCAAAGCCAATCTCCCTTTTCAGAAATTGCTCAACCATCCTCAAACATTCAGTTAGTTGTTTTAATGAGCATTTGATAATATTCGAATTCAATTTCAAAAATTGGCCATCTTCCTCAAAATTGGGATCATCTCAACATTCACTATCAAAATGCACAAATTAAATCATTAGCAATACCAACAGACAACTAGATCAATATACAACTCATAATAATTGGTTATTATTTATCCTTGATAGAAGAAGTAATGCACAAAAAAAATATTAAACTAGCAAAAAAAAAACTATCTGATAGTAAGGGATGAGGAGAAGAAAAATCAAGTTTTCTTAAAACAAAGATCAGTTCTTCATGTTGTTCCCTAAAAAATTTTCTCTGAATTAATCTTGAGATGACAGCAGGATCAAAATCATTATCTTTGTTTATTTTGTTCCAAATGAAATAATACACAATAGGATATATTTGTACACTATTATGTTGTACAAATCATATCAATATTCATTATCTAGTAATGCTAGACCAATAGATAATGTTAAAAATGTCATTAGTTTTAGTAATATTTTTCCATATTATATATGAGTTATATCGGTTTAAATAAATATCACAAAATTTCTTTATTTACTTTTATAAAAATTTTAAAACTCAGAAGCTTATCTTGAGATAATTTAATATTATACATGGATGTTACTTGATTAATTTAATATTTTTACATAGAGATATCCAACAAGCCAGACGGCCCACAACCTAGACTATTATCTAATGTCACACCCTCACTCAAAGAATACGGAACATTCTAGAAGATTTCAAAGAAGTCCACACTTATTTGAAAGGAAGAAGATTATCCTAGATTATTCTAGAATTCTTTAGACTTATAGGGAACCTTCAAAGGTTCTAGACCCTTCCGTATGCATGTAATTAAGGAGGAGATTGCCTCATTTGTAAACCACCAAATTGAAAGTTTCTTATAAGATTTCATTATTCAATAAAGTGTTACCTTTATTTTCAAATATTTTCTCAAATTCTCTTTGCTTCCAAGTTGTGGGTAGATGCCAAGCATAACAAGCAAGGTGAAGGTAAGACTGACTTAACAACATCTAATAGTTAAGTTGTCTAAGTCTCACACGGGAACTTAGCAAAAAGACTAAGTCTGTGACAGTTGGTATCAGAGGCGAGGTTGTAATGTGTGAGAGTAACTTGGTGGATATAATGTCAAACTCTCATTTGGAAGAAATTATCGAGCAAGTTCGGGGAAGGGACCTTGACCCTCCCGCTAAGGGAAGGGGAAAGAAAGACAAGTCTCATGATCCTCTCACAAGCTTGGACAGTCAAGTGACTAGGTTAGAGGTCGTCATGGCAGACACCAAGGAGGGGTTCGATCTCATGGAGAAGATCATAAAGGATTTCAAGATGCAAATCTTAGACCTTCAAGAGGGGATCAAAGGCTCGCTGATCCTAGTGGTGTCGCATGAAGAGTTTATGAATGTCATGGACATGCTCACTAGCTTAGAATCAATTGTGGAGGTCTTGACCAAGCATGAGGAGGAGCTAAAATAAGAAATGCCAATCTACAAGATGACATTGTCGGCTCAGGTTATGTCAACTCATGAGGCCTAAATGGTGAATGTGCCAAAGCCTCACACTTTCATGAGAAAATGAGATGCTAAAGAGCTAGACAATTATTTGTGGTATATTGAGACAATATCACTAACTGATGAGGCAACAAATATACGCACTACTACTCTCTATCTCACTGATAATGCAACTCTATGGTGACATAGAAAATTTATGGAGATAGAAAGAGGGATGTGCATTATAAACACATGTTGATTTCAAAAGAGAGATAAAAAAATAGTTTTAACTAGAAGATGCGAGATACATAGCTCGTAGAATGATCATGCATCTCAAGCACATGGGATTTATTCAAGACTATGTCAAGGGGTTCTCTTCTTTGATGCTCGATGCTCCTGATATGAATGAGAAAGAACTCCTCTTCAATTTTATGGAGAACCCACAAGGCTGGTCCGAGCAAGAATTGAGGAGATGTAGTGTCCAAGACTTAGCCATGACCATGTAGTAGCAGAGTCACTCATGGATTTTCGAAGGAGAGACTTCTCAAACCAAGCCATCCTTCAAGGGTAGTCATGCCAAAGGTGGGGGAGACAGGGGATACAAAAACTATAACGCTAAGGAAGGATCAAGGGCAACTTCTACCAACAAAGAAGAAAATGGTGAGGATACACACAGAGATTTTAAGTCAAAAACTAATTGTTTCCTGTTCGATGGACCACAATGGGCACGTGAATCTCCTAAAAAAATGCCCTAAATATCATGATCGAGAGGGAGATTGAACAAGAGGATGATGCCTCTCACATGGGATCAATGCAGCTATTGAATGCCCACAAGATAAAGCAAGCTAAGGAGAAGCCTCAAAGTATGGGACTCATATACGTGGAGGCCAAGGTGAATAGGAAGTCTACTAAGGTCATGATAGATACTGATGCCACACATAACTTTGTCTCATAGGAGGAAGCAAAGAGACTCAAGCTCCCAACATCTAATGAAGTATGATGGTTCAAGGCAGTAAACTCTGTTGTCAAGCCATCACACGGAATAGCTCGAGGGGTGACCATGATGATTGAGCCTTGGGAAGGCAATGTCAACTTCACGGTGGCACCCATGGATGATTTTCAAATAGTGGACGGGATCGATTTTCTTCACCAGGTAAAAGCTGTGCCTATACCTTTTCTACATTCGATGGTTATCTTAGAAGATGGAGCTCCATACATGGTTACCATAATCATCGATGGTAAAGCTAAAAGATTTATGTTGTCGGCTATGCAATTAGAGAAGGGTTTGAAAAAGAATGAGGTGACCTATTTGATGACCTTTAATGAAGACCCTAATGACCATATGAGAAATTCTATGCTCATGGAAGTCATGAAGGTGTTAGACGAATTCAAAGATATAATATCACAAGAGCTGCCCAAAAGGCTCCCACCCATAAGGGAGAAACATCACAGGAATAAGTTGGAGCCATGAGCAAAACTCATTGCCATGAGGCCCTACAAGATGACACCCCCAGAATTAGAGGAATTAAGAGGATAGTTGAAGAAATTATTGGATGCCGAATTATCCAACCATCTAAGGCTCCATATGGTGCGCTGGTCTTATTCCAAAAAAAACATACTGGGTCACTGTGGATGTACATCGATTATAGGGCACTCAACAAGATAACGGTCAAGAACAAGTATCTCATTCCTCTTATTGCTGATTTATTTGACCAACTTGATAAAGCACGTTACTTCACTAAGTTAGACATTCGATCGGTATACTACCAAGAAAGGATAGCTGAAGGAGATGAGACAAAGACCACGTGTGTAACAAAGTATGGCTCTTATGAGTTCCTAGTAATGCCCTTTAGTCTTACTAATGCTCCTGCTATATTTTACACTCTGATGAACAAGATATTCCATCTTTTTTTGGATAAATTTGTGGTAGTATATCTAGATAATATTGTTATATATAGCAACACCTTAAAAGAACATGTTAATCATATAAGGAAGGTATTTCGTCTACTAAGGCAAAATGAGTTATATGTGAAGAATGAGAAATATTCTTTTTCCTTTAAGGAGGTGAGCTTCTTGGGACACCGTATCAAGGGTGACAAGCTTATGATAGATGAAAGCAAGATCAAAGCCATTCAAAAATGGAATTCCCCAACTAATGTGCCAGAACTAATGTCTTTTTTGGGCCTAGTTAACTACTATCTATGGTTCATTAAGGGATACTAGGTAAAAGCAGCTCCATAATAGATCTTCTCAAGAAGGGTAAAACATGGACATGAGATGACAAATATCAGCAATCCTTTGAAAACTTGAATGATATAATGAAGGAGCTGGTATTGACACTACCTGACCACACCAGAGTGTTCGAGGTATACATTGATACTTCTGACTTTTCCATTGGAATGGTTCTTATGCAGGAGAAATGTCTCATAGCTTTTGAAAGCCACAAGCTCAATGATACAAAGAAGTGTTATATTATCCAAGAGAAGAAGATGATGACAATCATCCATTACTTATGGACGTGGAGACACTATTTGTTAGGATCATACTTTGTAGTGAAGCCAGATAATATTGCTACTAGTTATTTCCATACCCAGGAGAAACTAAGTCTCGAGCAAGCACAGTGGCAAGATTTCCTGGCAGAGTTTGACTACACGTTGGAGTAAAGCCAGGCATATCACGTAGCTGATGCCTTGAGCCGCAAAGTAGAGCTAGCATCCATGACTAGCCAGCCTCAGGGAGAGATGGTAGATCTCATAAAGGAGGAGTTGCGACATGATGCAATAACCAAGAGGATCATTACATTGGCTCACGAGGGAAAGACTAGGTGGTTTTGAGTAGAGAATAATTTGCTCTACACAAAAGGAAAGCGACTCTATGTGCCAAAGTGAGAAAACATTTGAAGGAACCTTATCAAAGAGTGTCATGACTCCAAATGGGCTGGACACCCAGGGCAACGATCCATAAGGGTACTATTAAAGTCTGTCTACTACTAGCCACAGATAAGGAATGATGTGGAGACTTATGTGATGACTTATCTTGTGTATCAACAAGATAAAGTGGAGCAACATTTGCCCAAGGGACTGCTGGAGCCACTACCTATAGCAGAGAAATCTTGAGAAAATCTCCCTATGGACTTCCTTATCGGCCTATCCAAGTCTGAGAAAAATGGATTTATCATAGTAGTAGTTGATCGATTTTCAAAGTATGCTACATTCATAGAAGCCCCTAAAGATTGCACAGCAGAAGAGACGACCAAGCTATTCCTCAAGAACGTGGTAAAGTATTGGGGGCTACCGAAGGTTATCATTAGTGATAGGGACTCACGCTTTACTGAAAAGTTTTGGATGGAACTCTTCAAACTCATGGGCACAAAGCTTCATTTCTCTACTAGCTTTCATCCTCAGATTGATGGGCAAACAAAATGTGTGAATGCATTACTAGAGCTGCACTTGAGGTACTTTGTGAGTGCCAATCAGACTGACTGGGCCAAATTGCTAGATGTGGCTCAGTTCTCCTACAATCTACAGAGAAGTGGGACAACTGAGAAGAGTCCATTCGAGATAGTCATGGGGCAACAACCAATGATTCCTCAAACTAGCCAGAAGATACACAGGGAGGAGTCCATCATCCTACAAATTTGCTAATGAATAGCACAAGCAAGCTGATATAGCATGCTGATTCTTAAGAAATAAAGCTAAAAAGATGAAATTGCTGACAAGAAAAAAAGACATGTAGAATTTCAAGTCAAAGACTTAGTGTTTGTGAAACTTCTACCGCAATAATTCAAGTCCCTTCAAAAGGTGCACAATGTAGAATTTCAAAAGGTGCAATAATTGATCATGTATCTTATAAAGTTGAGTTACCACAAAGGTTGAAAATTCATCATGTCTTCCATGTTAGCAATCTAAAACCTTATCACAAAGATAATGAAGATCCAGGTCGAGGAGTCTCTATGATGGTGCCCATAGTAGTAGTGACTTCCTATGATAAGAATGTTGACTATATCATGGCAAATCGAGACCTAAGGAATATCAACTTTCAGCTCAACAAGGAATACTTAGTAAAATGGAGGGGACTACCAGAAAGTGAAGTTAGTTGGAAGCTAGCTAACAATTTGTGGCAGTTTTAGGAACATATCGAACAGTTCCCGGTAGAAAAATCGATGAGGATGTCTGCTGCATTGGTGGGGGAGAATGTCACACTCTCACTCAAAGAATGCGGAACATTCTAGAATATTCCAAAGAAATACACACTTGTTTGGAAGGAAAGAAATTATCCTAGATTAATCTAGAATTCTCTAGACTTATAGGGAACTTTCAAAGGTTCTAGACCCTTACCTATGTATGTATTTAAGGAAGATGTGACCTCATTTGTAAACCACCAAGTTGAGAGTTTCTTATAAGATTTCATTATTCAATAAAGTATTTTTTTATTTTCAAGTGTTCTTTCAAATTCTCTTTGCTTCCAAGTTGTGGGTAGATGTCAAGTATAACAAACAAGACAAAAGTAAGGCTGACTTAACAATATCTAAGGATTAAGTTGTCTAAGTGCCGCACAGGAACTTAGCAAAAAGACTAAGTCCGTGACACCAAGCTCAGACCCATTCCCCAACTAACCTGGTTGCTAATCCTAGTCATGGGTCATTTCGATACCCAAGCTACCTCCTTTCTGAGTCAAGGCAAGTCGTGTCAGCTCGATAATACCTATTTAACACCTATATTTTCACATATCATTTCTAATCTAAAATTTTAGACTATACATATAATATGAAATTAAATTTATTTTATTATTCAAAATCTTTAAGAGAACCAACAAGGCAGACCAAACTCACGAAAAACACCCATCCCACAACAAGCTCGAACAGGTTGAATAGTGGATCCAACAATGACTCAACCAGTAAATGTAGGGGCATCAAATTGGGCTATGCAAACAAAATGTAAAACTTAACTACCATACCACCGCAATAAGCAATAGTTTTAAAAATAATTAAAATTAACTAGGTCACTATGCAAATCATGTTAACCATGGATAGTAGAGATGTCAAAATAGGCCAGAAATGATAGGATGGCTCACCTGCCTGCTGAATTGACCCAGCCATTGCTGAAGCAATGGCCATTCAGCCAACATTTTGAAAAATAAATGTTTGGAGTTGTAGAAATGGCTGTTTTTTTATTGTTTTCATTTTTTTGAACTCCTAAAAAGTCAACTATATATATCTCACATTCACAATTATTTTTTCGCAACATCTATGTATTTTTTTTCTATAGTTCTCATCTTCTACTTTATCTACTTCTTTCAATGATAGATAATCAGGATAATGAAGTGTTGAGATTTAGTTTTGTTTTTTGATATTTATTGTTTTTCAATTTTTATTGTTTAGGAATAGCCGACATATGGGTCACTCCAAACCATATATATAATAATTATATTTACAAAATAATTTTTAATTTTTAAAAACTTCTATGTTTATCATATCTTTTCCCCTATTTTTCTTCATTTCTAATAGCTCTACCTAGGGATGAACCCCTAATCAGCTCTCATCTGGTATCAAACCTATTTCCATGAGTGAGTGGTGGCGTTGCCTTGCCTGGGTGATGATGCACTTTCCACTGGTGCCAGCTAGAGTGGGTGCTGGCATTTGGTAGTGGTGAGGTAGCACCATCTTATAGTTGAGGAGAAAATCAATATTCAGTGAGAATTATTTCAAAGAATATTGGTGTCTTGTGGCCATCGTGTGTGCTGGCATTTTGTGACATGATTCTGGTGATCCAGAAGCCAACTATAGCCCACGACGATGGTTTACATGATAATTGGCATGGCAACAATTGATTCATATCTGATACAAGCAATTTATGATTAAAATTGTATAGGCTTTATTTTTGAAAGTTTAAGATAGAAACATAATGATTTATGCAATTTATGTCCATTTAATATTACTTTGGAGATTTATCATATTTTGTGACTTTATAAATAAAAAATAAAAAATCGACTAAAATTAGTCTAAGATTAATAGAAATAGTTCAACGAAATTGAAGAAAGATGCATAATCCTTATAGAATAATCAATGATGAATTGATTTGTGATCCAAGGATATGTGGGTCACCTACTAAAAAAAATCATCTCAAATTGAAATTAATAAGTGAATAATAATTAATATACAACTATTATATGTCTCTGACAGTTGATCAATCCCCAGTTTATTAAAAATATTTGGTTCTTTCAAAACATGCAAGAAAATTTAGGACTTAACCACATTAATGTATTCTTCAAAAATGTTCCATGTGGATGATAGTATTACTCAACTACTAATATATAGACTGACTTACCAAGATGAAGCAACTTAGGCATTGTCATAATACTTGTGTTGACTTGGACACAATTATGACAAATGATTATTGGTTTAATAAATATGATGATATATCAGAGTGGATTGAGGAATTTTGACGATCATATTTACAACATTTTTTACATGCAAGTGTGAGAAGAGTGATATAATATTTTACATACTCTTAAAATCTTATCAAATAATGACTTAGGCATTCAAGGTTACACCTACATTGAGCAGAGCTGATATAATCAGATATAACATTAAGGTGTCTTCATCACATAGTGACAATGAAAAAGTTGAGAGAGCTAGCATAAATAATCCTATAGGAAGAAAGTAGAAAATAACACATTCTTTCTATGTGAAATTGAGATATACTCATGGAAGGTGTTACATATTATATCTTGAATTATGATAAACTTTTTGAGATTCAGAGATTATACATTAGACTATTGAACTCATTTATGTCATATTCTCTATGACCACATCTACTTTTCTTATTATTTAGATATTATTTATGCCGAGACACTTCTATATCTAGTATCATTTCTCCTCACCATTTCATTATGGATACTAAGCCGAAAGCATATCTAAGAACCAATATTCATGTCAAAAGTAATCATACTCATTATATCTTCTTTGTAGAGTCAAAAAATTCTGATATTATCATCATTATAACATTGTTATATGAGCCAGAGAACATGAAAATACTAATATTAAACTTTTTCTTTTGACACATAACCCATATGAACCAAAATTTATTCTCTATTAACTATTTTACTAAGTAACAAGATTATAATATTTTTTTTTTCTTCTAATATCTCTATGTAGGATTAATAAATCAAATATATGACTTTCTTGGAGATTGAGTAAGGTAAATTATACTTATTATTTCCCCACCCACAAGAGCCTTTTTGAATTTTTGTCTACTATTGATCAACTAGTAATGCAATTTCAGCTTAAATTTTAGGTTTGACATCTAGAGAATAACATTTATTGATTATGAGACATGTCAATTAAGAAAATATGCTATAATTTTGTATTCGTCATATCTTGGAAATATTAGGAGAAACCCATTCAAAGTGTATCCTAGGAAGTCTACCACAAGATTGAGTTGGAGTTTAGAGCCATTCTAAGTAAATGGGACAATAGGTTCAGCATCTATTATAAATAGAAAAAAAAAATCAACTTCAAATGATTATACTCAATATGCATGAATGACAATATTTAAAGGACGATCTCAAATTTTTCTTTTTATTAAATTTTATAAAAAAATAAAAATTCAATTGTTTGTGACATTAAAATATTAGGATATAATAATATTTAAATTTTAAGAAGCACGGACACGTATTCAAAGCTTTTACCTATAATTTTGGTCAACGATATGCCACATGACGTATCGGGCACGTGTCTAGCTAGTATCCGCGTATCTAAGGGTCCAACACGCAGACACTCCTATCCATTTCCGTATCCATGCATCATAGCTTATATTTACTTCTCATTAGTTTTTATATTTCTTTGAGGAACATTGAATAATTTATCAAATATCAAGTTCTGATATGCATAAACATAATGAATTGATAACAATATGAACTAATATTTAATTTAGATGACTAGAATACTCCTAATACAAAGTAGGGTGGCTAGATATTTTTTTTGGGAGAAATAGTATTAATGGTTAACTTCCTAATCAATTAGGTATCAATGGTTGACTAGAATGCTCCTAATCAAGTTCTTTCATATCATATCTCATATCAACTTTAATACACAAAAAGGAAACTTTTTATTTTTATCAAAGATTTTGGATATAATTATTTTGTTTATAATCTCTTTCCAAGAAGAGAGAAGATTATTATATATGACATCAAGTGTGTAGTCATTAGGTATTCTAGTACTCAAAAATAATATAAGTGTTACTAAAGAGCAAGATGATTATTTTGTCAATATGATATTCTTGGATGACAAATCCATTTTCAAGGACTCTATCCAAGAAAATACACATTCGTACATCAAAGTAGTTGGTACATACCCATGTCTAGTTGTTAATTCTCACATGAGGGTTACAACTAATCATGCTCATACAAATGTACCTGATAATAATATCATGATTGACTTTAAAAAGAATAGAAAAATGTGACATGGATGTGACTTTTAAAAATATCTTAATTTTTTTTTACAAAATACTATTAAAAAAACTCAATTTCATGGAAATATTAACATATTAAGATATGACTACTTTAAAAAACATTTCTCATCAGTTTTTATATTTCTTTGAAGAGTACGAGATCATGGTTGTGAAAGGTGTTCCTTAGGTGTGCCTAGGCTCAGGCACAGGTGAAGCTCAAACATGACGCCTCACCTTGGCTGGGGCGAGGCTCGTTCATTCAAGCGAACAAAAGTGCACGCCTTCCCTAAGACGCAAAACTCTCCACAGGCAAGGCTCATTATATATGATTATTTTTTAAAAAATATATATGTAAAATAAAATACACCTTACATAAAAAAAATTGCGCCTTAAGGCTACAAGAGTCCTTTGCACCTTGGTGCGTCTTTCACAACTATGCATGGGATGATTAATTAGGCATACAGTAATGACACCTTGGCACATAATCGATGACAGAAAGAAAGAATTAATATATAATTGAAATGACTAGAATACTCAAACTACAAAAGAACATACTTAGACACTCTTAGAGAAAAGTGTTAACTACAAACTTTCTGATTAATTGGATATCATCTTTTATTTTCTTATGTCATATATGGTATCAACTTTTATCTCTAAGAAAGAAATTTTTGACCTTTTACAAAGAATTTTTAGGTATGCATTTTTTGTTTAGGATCTTTCTTTGATACAGACACTCATGCACATAATAAAAAACTAAAAAGAATTAATATTTGATTGAGATAACTAAGATGTTCATACTACAAAGTGAGAAATATTTTTGACCTTACATCAAGAATTTTGAATTATACTTAATTTGTTTTAAATCTATCTCCAAGTAAAATGAAGATGGTTATACATGTCATCAAGTATATCTTTATTAAATATTCTAGTACTCAAAGAGAATAAAGATATTATTC
Organism: Sapria himalayana; assembly: GCA_029783825.1. NCBI lineage: Eukaryota > Viridiplantae > Streptophyta > Magnoliopsida > Malpighiales > Rafflesiaceae > Sapria > Sapria himalayana. The sequence continues at coordinate 316,163 of JAREIK010001701.1, forward strand.
ACTAAAGACCAAGAGAATCATCATAAGTACATATATAATATTCTTCGAGAATAAGTAATTTTTTTCAAGGACTTAATCCAAGAAAATGCACATTCAGCTACCATATTGGTAAATACGTACCATGTCCAAGTATTATTTCTCATGGAGGTGTAACAGCTAACCTTACTCATACACTGGCACCTGATACTACTAGTACTGGTGACTTTGAGAAAAAAAGTGACACTTCTCCTAGAACAATGGGCCATGAAGATGAGCCTAGTGTAAATGTCCCATTGGACATTTACACTAGGATCCAATTTGGAGTTGTGACTTGGACCATCCTATTTTATTCTCATTTTAAAGCTATATATTTTAATTTTTTTATTCTCTTTTGATAATTACAAAATCTTTTATACTTTTTCTAAATACTTAATCATCTTGCACAATAACAAACTATGCTGAATGAATTAAGTATAATCATATCTAATCACACTTTTGATTTCGTTCTAAAATATTAAAGTTAATAATGAGATACAAATAGGCGTACACAGTGAAGACATGACCTAAATGAATGATTGATAGCTCAATACCAAATTGTTAGCAAGAAAATTTATATAGACTTATAATATTGACTATTAGATACCTTTTTTCACATGACCAAAATAATCATTATTAGATCATTATTTTCCGTCATGGTATCCCACAAGTGAATTATATATTAACTAGATATAAAAAATATATTCCTTTATAGTAATTTCAAAAAAGAAGTATTTATACAAAAATCATTATGATTTAATATTCCTATGAATTTAGATATGTGTGTAGATTATTGAAGGTCATTTATGGTCTAAAACAATCACTTAGAATATAGTTTAATAATATTTCTTTTATATTTATCATCTTTGGTCTTAGAAGATTCATGTTAAACTATCATGTCATTTTTAACGTGGATATTTAACGTGGATATTGAGAATTTGAGATAAGTATATGAAGTTAGTAGTATATATAGATGATATTCTAATTACAAAAAAAATTATATCAATTGGGCATATTTCAACTAAAATTATTTGTATAGATCAAGTTTTAAACAATAAATTTGAGACGTGTTACATATTTCTTGGATATTGTTATCGGATACTCAAATATATGATATTATTTTCTCAAATGAGATAGGCATTAGATATTTTGTATGACTTGATATGTCATGATATATATACCTATTGACTCACTACATGATCTAGATATAAACTTGTCTACATATATCACTTCCCCATTTGATTCAACTACATATTAGAAGATCATAGAAAAACCTAATTATCTAACAATAATCAAGTCGGATATCAACTATACTTTTAATATAGTTAATTATTTCTTAAATTCTCTCATACAAATTTATATAGATATAATTATATTGATTCTCATGTATGTAAAGAGAACTTAATGATGTGATATTCTAGTAATCACAGAGATGTGATCTATCATACATTTTTATATTTTTTTTATTCAAATAATATTGTCCCATAAAAAAATAAAAAACTAATGGTTATTTCTAGGCCCAGTATAGAGACAAAATACATAATTATGATATCAATTACTTATAAATTTTAGTACTTTAGTCACTTCTCAAAGAAATTTTGTCTATCGCTATAGAGACTAATAATATTTCACTATGATAATGAGATGATTCAACAAATTGATAACGAGACTATCAACTAAATATTACACAAGAGGATGAAATATAGAGGTTGATTGTCATTTAATACAATAGAAAATCAAGGAACATTCGTTTGTCACTACCTATGCCTATCAACGAGTAAATTATATATATTTTCACAAAAACTTTTAGGGAAGCACAAGCTACATTTCTCTCTTCCAAGATTAATATTTTTGACATGTACGCATTAACTTGAAAAAAAAAGTATTATGGTTTGATTTAGTTTTTTATTATTTTTCTTTATTATTATTATTTATGAATATCCGATATGTGAGTTGCCAACTTGCCCCAAACCATACAAACATATATATATATATATATATATAATTAGTTTTTCATTTTAATAATTTTTTTTTATTTTCTCATTGTCTTCACTTTCTATTTTCCATCTTCCCAAACTCCACCTAGGACCAAAACCTACCCAATTAGCACTCAACATGAAGAAATTAAATTACAAAAAAAAAAAAAACATGGCATGGACAACCCTTCTATCAAAAGGGTAACAAAATCAAGAGTAATATGATATCTCATTGTTGTGAATATTTGATATCATGTAAAAAGAATAAATCAAATAAGAAGAGTTAAAATAAATTTGCAAAGAATTCTCATATGCTAATATTACCAATGGAACGGGTATCCAATATCGAATTGCTCATTATAAAAAAAAATGAGTAGTGAAATATATCGGAGAACATAACTTCGACACAAATCAAACTTAATTTCAACTTTGATGGTTTAGTAGGTACTTTTTTATATGATCTCATTGTGGCTACAAGCTCTTTAGTCCATTTAATTGATTCTATTGACTTACCTATTAATCTTTATGAAAAATAAATTAGGATTTCATTTTATCCACTATTTAAAAAAGTTTGTAAAAATACTATTAGCATGATTACTTATTATAATAAATTGTATATCATGATACGTTTTAATTTCAACTCATAATTTTTTGTATCATGTTAATATCTAATTTTTGTGCCGATGGATCTAACCAAGACTATATTAGTATAGTTTCACATTAAAAATTTATTGATAAAACTCATAATATTTCAAATAATACAAATTTATTTTAAATAAATTCGATATTATTAATCACATTATCTCATTCACTCTGAATAATATTTTTGCCAACACAAACAATAATAAGTCCTAAACAAGAATTATATAGATTTGATATTAGCGAAATATTTTTTGCATCATCACACTTATTGTGAACATAGTTTTTAAACCCGAAAATAAAATACAAGATATTTTGTATTTGCAAGGCCAGGAATAAACCTAGAGACATTGAGATATGAGCTGTTTCAACCTCATATTTTAAACATGAAAACAATTTATTATATTCATAAAAAAAGCACAGTAATTCCTTATTTGCACAAAAAATTATAATAAACTCACAAATATAAAATAAATTCAACCATAATAACAATTCTAAATTTTTACCAAAAAAATTATAACAATATCATAAAATAATAACTAGTACAAATTATTTTCAACTAAAATTCTCTGCTCCAAGATCATTATCATCATTCATCAACTAATATACTAATAGTACAAAAATATTCATTCTCTCTCCACTTGTATCTAGCAAAAACCAAAAGGTATTAATTATTATATATTACTAATTTTTTAAAAAAGTAAAATAAAATTAATGACATTAATTTTTGAATACTTAGTTGATACTTTATTATACTTTTTTTGTATGAATGTAAAAAAAAATATAATCCAATGATGCTTGAGTTGAATAATACAACTCTAATAACATCAACAGTGAACAACATTTTATCTTAAAGTCAGCAAAGATCAATTGAAGAGAGAATAAATCAATCTTTTCTATCAAGATCGAATCAACATTGAATAACATATTTGAAAGAGAATATTCTTTCACAGCAATCCATTCATTATCCAAATCAATCTCCTCTATCAAAATCAAATTAACAATTTATTTATATCATAAATATACTATAATATTCAATCTTTAATATTCATGTTTATTTTTTTTGTATGGATTTACAAATAATAATACAAAAAAATTGTGTTATAATAAAATAAAATTCTCTAATAATAAATCAAAAACATATGCATACAAAATTATAAAAATAAAAATATTACTAATTTAAATGAGCTTCAATTTATTTTAGATCTTGAAACACTAAATAACACTACAAACTCGAATAACAAAAATTTGCAACTCCAATGTTGAACCCCAAAAAGCATCCACCAATTTGAAAATTTTCTTAATATTCAGGAATCAATTATAATATTAAATTCACACATTATTTGATCATAATCCAACATCTTAATGAGTCTAACTGAATGTTAACTTTTAATTATTTTTCATAAACCAATATCTTATCTATGCATTCAAATAATATCTTCATCACAACATCAATATTAGACAATTTATCTCTATACCACAATTTATAATTAAGATAATTTATCACATGTAAAGTTTAATAAGATTGCAAAATTCATCTTGCATTAATTTTTCTCTAAATTGGGTCCTAATTTTTTCCTAAGTCCAAACATTTCAATATAATTTTCTCCTAGTCGAATCTAACAACTCATACATATTACTCATGATTATCCTTTTCTTTGAATCAAACTCTCTCAAAAAACTAACTAATAGAATAATATTTTTTTATACAGAAAAACATGACCACGGATTTAGATTAAAACAACATTATACTTCGAGCTGTCACATCTTCTACATTTTTAGTTCATTTGCTTGGATATTATTTTTCTGAGAACATTACTATGAAAGCTTGTTTTTTCTTATAAAGATTTTTAAGAATAAGAAAAGAAGTATTAAACTATATAATTACTATGTTGAACGAAAGAAGTTCATGAATTTTTATAAATATTCTCATCAAACTAAAACACAAGTATGCCCATATATAAGCTTTATTACTTGCCTAGCTAGAGAGAGTGTAGTAGCATCAAATCAATAAAATGAATATCACAAAGAATTCATCATAGTCTTCTTTTTTCCATCTGTCTCATTCTAACGTTCACATAATTAGATATATTATTAGTGATAATTTACACAATATTATCCTCTCCAATTTCTCCAGCCAACATTAATCACACATTTTTTTATTGTATCTGAAATATTAATATTCACAAAATAAATTGATAAGATGCATACCCTTGTCATCGATCCAGTCATTTAATATAATTGAATATTCATATTATTTTTAATCTTTTTTAAGAACTTACAGAATGCTACTTAGGTCATTAATCTCTTCCACGATAATAGCCTCAAATCGTGCATTGATTAATGCTTAAACCTAAGCTCAAAACCTATAATAATATTCATAATAAAAATCCAATAAGAATCATTCATTTTATCGATTGAAATATTTTTAAATACATTAATCTATCAATTTTTTAATATTTTTCCTTCATTTTTTCTTGTTTTCACTTTTAAATCAAAATATTTTATCTCGATTATGAAATGATAAATTTATCCAAGGATCTCCTAAGAATAAGTTCAACACTCCCGCTTCTACTTACATCCACTAGAGCTTCATAATATCTCTATTTGATTTAGACTATACACTCACATGGATTGAAATTGTTATCAATTTCCTAAAATAATTCTTATTTTTTTTAATTTTTTGATCCATAAAATTAATCAATATTTCTTTGTATTTCAATACAACAACCAACATCTTTATTAGCTTTCTTACATGATTTCATATTATGGTTTCATATTAACAAACATCTTTAATTATAAAAATTATATTTTAAATATTGTAAGAAACTTTAAAAAAAATTCACAAAATATTTTCTTAAATTTTTTGAATCAAAAGACTTCATTCTACAAAAAAAAAAAATATTAATATTATTATATTAATCTTTTTTTTTTAATAATATTTATAATTTATATGTAGAATGTATATGTGTGTATATATATATATATACACACATATACATACATACATACAAAATTATTAATTAATAACGCATGCATAAAAAATAATTTTTTACATTGTCATTTTTGATGACTATTTTAAAAACAATATTACATTATCATTTTATACTAAAATTTAAAAAATGTATAAAATAACAAAATATCATTTCATTGAATGTTAAAATAAAATACATATTGCATTAAAATTTATAAATATATTTACCAAATCTATATGTTACAATATTATATAATGTTGGGATATTACTTAAGTAATATCCCACCCCTGATGCAGCAAACCCATCTCAACTCTGATGCAGCTTTGCTGTTGACACGCCACAACCCTAGCTGTTGTAGTAGGGACATGTGCACAACTTATAACTGAGAACGGCTGATGTAGCCCACTTATAATTTTCACCATGTGGACAAACTCAATCTAGGAGCTATCCGGGCCAACTAATCAATCTCTCTTTAATTGTTTTTATTCGAGTGATCAAGAAGTTATTGAGCTACTGATGAGTTTCCAAATGTCCAACTAAATAAATAAGTGTAAAAGTCAACAATACCAAACAAATAAAATCAATGTTATATTATTTTATTTTACAACAAAATAAATATCATAATATCAGCAACAAAAAACATAAAATAGCTTACAATTTTTCTCTAGCAAATAACAAGGCCTTCTGGAACTTCAATGAATGTTCTCTAATTTCTGATGCTTGATCTAAAGATTGCTCAAATAACCTTATTATTACCAAGAGCTTATCTATAGATTGTTAGAAGGGAGATGCCATTAAACCAACCTTAAGAAAATACATATACCAGTTCATCAGAATATTGTCCAATTCAATTACTTCAGAATGCAAAATCTCACACAGAAAGTTTAACTCCAAAGCCTCTACAATTGAATCATTCAAAATATGTTTCTTCCTTATTTTATAGGCCTCAAGTTCATTTTCTATTTGTGCCGTATGCAACATGAGAATGTGCAAGTTACTCAGCTTCTCGGAGACACATTCAGAGTATAATCCAACTCTGTTCTAAATCTCACCCACAGTTCCACATCCCGAACCCGTTTCTCCACCAGAAGAATGACTCAAATCCAAGCCAGTTTTACATGATCTTGCCTCCAAACACCCACCATGCCTTCGAAAATCATGAATATTTTTTGAACATTATCATTATTCATATTGTAGCTCCCTGAAACAAAATACCAAATAGCCAAAGTCAAAAAGAAACTAAAAAATACATGATCAACAGAAAAATAAAAATAAGCATGAGAAAATGAGTATTGTTCGATAGCAGCAATACATTTCCATGACTTCAACATCATCCATGGCACATTTTAATGGATGACTAAATCCCAAAACTAAAATTAATTATTCACTGATCAATTTTACTCATCCAGCATTGAATTCTTCCCCAAGATAATGAATTATGATGCACAGCTCAATTAAAAAACGATTATTTACAATCTTAAATTTGTAATGAAATGTTTGACTACTACACGATTAATGAAACTAGTAATTGTCAATCCCAGATTTGAATCCAACTACCTAATGGTAAACCATTGCATGATTTAACAAATAGGTTATTGGTTAAGGTACAACTTTTTTTTTTTAATTTTACTCGTGTTGCAATTCATACTTAGATTATTAAAGAAAGTTATGTCCATAATAAAAATACTGCTGCTCTCAAAGAGATGAAAAATAGGATGGGCGGCCGATGAGCCCCGTAACACAGCCCGCAAAAGCAGCCAAGAAGAGCCTAGTAAGGCCTAACTCATGCCTGGCATAGGCATGGGCCTGGATGGTTGCATGACTCGGGCCATGCTGCTCATGTGGTTTTGCCCACGTGCCAAATCTGTGTCCAGCACAACACGACTGACAACCCAAGTGGTCAGCACGCACGGGCCAAAACCTGCATAGGAGAAAAAAAGTTTGGGCCAACCCCATGTTATGGGTTTGGAATCTGGCAGAACCCAATCCGATTAGGAAAGTGAAATTACGCACCAAAAAATTTTAAAAGGGTCCAAATATGCTGAGTGATTGCGTTTCACATGCCACTTTTTTTCTAAAATGAAATCAAGTTATTTTGGACCGACACCAAACAGACGTAATTTCATTTAAATCAATAAATTTTAAATTTTAAAAAATTTGAAGTCGCAACGACAATCCAGCCATTGTGGCATGCAATCAATGGTCACGCACACATGAAAACTTAAACAAAAAAGTATCTTCACAACTTCATTTGCTAGTTTCATTTTGCATCCACCAGGCTAAACAGAATATAATGGGAAAAAAAAAAATTTTATCCAGAAAAAATTAAAAAAAAATTAACATTTAAAATTTTAAATATTCTATAAATAAGTAAATAAAATTTATATTTTTTCATATTCAAATTGTAATCTCATCTCTCTAATACTCTCAATTTCTCAAGTTCAATTCTAAATCAAAACAACCACATATACTCAAATATATTCAATAAGAATAATGTATAAATAATTTGTAGCAATCCACATGCTGAGTACTCTTATCAATAAAAACATAATACCAATAAAAGAGTAAAAAACAAAAAATATAACGGTAAATTATAGCATCCCCCATCAAGCTAATGTATTTAAGTCCAAAATATCAAACTTAAATAAAAAAAAGAAAAGTCTAGGCATCTTCAAGATCTTCTTTAAGATATATGTTTGGTACTCTGCTGTCAGAATATATATTGTAATAATGAACTCATCATTAATCTTTTTCTTGAGAAATACATAATTCACTTCTATATATTTCTACCGTTCGTGATATACCAAATTTGAGATTGTCTTGTTGTCTTACAACTACAAAAAAAAAGAAGTGAGAGAAAAAAATATATACTTAATCTCCATATGTAGGTATTAGATCAACAATATCTCATAAATAATATTTATCATTGTTCTAAATTTTATTTATTCATTAGATCTTAAAATAATCATCTTCCTCATACTTTTATAGAAGATAAGATTGCCTTCAAAAAAAATACAAAAACCTCATCATAGACCTTCTATCTGTATATGCTAGTGTCTAACTCAAATATGAATAACTAATTAACTAAAGTATCAATTATCACTTAAAGAGATAATAAGCTCTACACATATTTTCACATACCTCAACTTACAAGAAGTTATATTTAAGCGAACATATTGAAGAAAATTTAGTAAGTAACTAATTATATTAATTATATATGTTATATATGATCCAATAAAAATCAGATTATTGATCTTTTTTTATGATTATTCTTAAAATAATAGAGTTAACTACAATGATTACATAGAAGATAAAATTAATATTTATATTAGTATGAGTAGTTGATAAAACACAACCTAAAAGTTTAACTCATAAAAATTATCAAGCACATGCCTACTCTGTGACAAAAAAAAATCTCTCATGGAGTAAGTCACCTCTATACTAGGTGTTAAACGCGTAGTATAATGCTAGCATGATTCATTTTTGAGTGGTCCGGTCGGACCATCATGCCGTGCCGAGCAAGGCCAAACGTTGAAGTCATGTCGTGCCGTGTCGGGAAAGGTCCAACATGGAAGTTATGTCGTGCCCAGCATGATACGACTGATTGAAGTTATGTCGTGCCCAGCATGACACGACTAATTGTATTGTCTGCCCGGCCAGGTACAGCACTATTAGCATGATTCTGAGCACACTATTGCATATCGTACCAAGTCATTTCTAGTCATGCTATATTGTGATAGGTATGATCTTTATTAAAAAACTAACCACATAGATGTGGTGCATACATATAAATAAAAAATTAAAAAATATCATTTTTTAAATGGGTTTGCACACTGGCAGGTAACAGAAATCTTGTTACCCAATTTTCTATGATACATGGCTCAGTCCTGATCCAAAGTCACGACCACCATGCTAATGGACCGTGCCAATGGACTATGCAAATGGATCATGTCTGGCCCAACACAAGACATGACAGCCTCTAGCCCAGCACAACATGAGTTGTGCCTCAGGCCAGCACAACCCAAGTCTAGGCATGGTTCTGGACTAGAGGTGTCAACCAGGCCGGGCAGGGCCGGCCCGACACGAAGCACGGTTCGGCCGTGCCTAGGCCGGCCCGGCACGGAAAAATCACGTGCCCGGGTAAGACACGGCCCGTGTCGAGGCCAACCTGGCCTAGTACCGTGCCTGGCCCGGCACGGTTTGGTGGCCCGTGGCACGACACACCTGCACGGGTGCACCCGCACCCTTCGGCCCTTCCTGCAAAAAAAGACCACAAGTCAAGTCCAATCAGACCCGACCTGCAGTCCCCCGAGCCGACCCGATTCCCCCCCCCCCCCCCCCCAACGGGCAAAAAAATAATAATAAAAAAAATATTATATTGTAGCTGTTGGATCTCGCCTCCAACGGCTAGGGGGCAAAATCCAACGGCTCTCATGATTTTGCCCCTAAAAAATTAAAAAAAAAATCAAAAAAAATCACTTTTTTTTAAAAAAAATTATTTTCTATAATCTATAAATTCCACCCCCTCTCTCTATAACATTTATGTTTTTCATAAACATATTTTCTCTCAAATCTCACATTTTCTCTCTCAAAAATCTTACGTCTCTCTCGGGACTCGGGAAGTCGAGATTTCATCTTTTGACATTTGGCCTAGCTTTTCGGGAATATCAACTTGGGTTTTGAATTTTGAGCTAGACTGTGATGCACCGTGCACGTGATCGACCTCACTACTTGACCGGGTAATTTAATTTAAGTTTTATTATTTACTTTCTCTCTCTCTCTAGTCTCTCTCTCTATACCTAAAATAGATAAATTTTAAAATAGTGTCCTGATTAAGAAAAACCCTAAAAAATGACAAATACTAATGAAACATATTTAAATTTAGAAAATGAAAATATTACACAGAGGTCTGAGGCTGCTGAAACTTTGGTTTCTCCAGTCGTCTCAACTCAAACTTCTAAAAAACAAAAAACTAAGAGGACTTCTGTAATTTGAACTCATTTTAATATAATAAAACAAAAAAAAATATTAGGGATGAGGAAGAAGAAATGACGCGATGCAAATATTGTATGTGTCTTTTAACATATAAAAGTTCATTTGGGACTGGGGACCTTAGGAGGCATGCCGAATTATACACCAAAAAATATGGTCCATTAGATCCTAGGCAAACCCAACTTGACACTATATTTTTTGAGACTGTATCGAGTTCATTCTCAAAGTTTACTCCCTTCATATACTCCAGCGAGTTGGATAGGGACGGTATGGTCAGACTTATCACATTGATGGGTCTTCCGATCATATTTTCAGAAGATCCAAGGATTATACGCATCATACAGACATATTTTCAGTCTGCTTATCGTAGGATTCTAGGTCCACATCTAGGAATGACATGCTAAATTTGTATAAGTTAGAAAAATAAAAAATAAGTAATGAATTTATGACATGTAGTGGAATGGTGTCCGTGACGTCCGATATCTGGACAAGTCACGATGAATCATCTTATACATGTCTTACCAGCCACTATGTAGATTCTAACTGGATAATGAATAAAAAAAATTTTAGGATTCTCTGAGATTCTTCATCCTTATGATGGCCCAGTCATTTTTGAGCGTATGATGAAAATCTTTAGGGAATATAAAATTCAAAATAAAATTTTTAGTGTCATATTCGATAACGCATCTAATAATGGAGTAGCGATTAACATGTTTGTTAGGAATATTAGAGACGCACCATTAGGAGAGATCTTTCATGTCAGATGTATGTGTCACGTGATTAACCTGATTGTTCAGGCGGGTATGAAGGTCTATTCCCCCACATTGGATAATATACGTAATGCACTAATATATATTCGCACTCCTCGCAGACAACAAGAGTTTGATAGTCTCTGTTTGTCTGCAAATCTTAAGAAGAAGAAATTCCAATCGGATGTGAGACATCGTTAGAATTACACGTACCTGATGTTAGAATCATGTGTTGGATACGAACACGTGATATCCAACTATGTCAATAGTAAGAATGACGAACTTATTATTGACGACATACTGGGCTTCAGGAATTTAATTTATGAAATTCCTGAAGATTTTTTATGACACGACGAACATGTGTTCGTCGGTTTATATGCCCACGACTTGCATTGCACTCCGGCGCATATGCAACATTAGTAGCATGTTAAGAAAGTATCGAGCTAACCCGACACTTAACCATATGGTTGCAGAGATGGAAATCAAGTACTTGAAGTACTAGTCTACCATTTCATCTCTTTATTGCATCGCTGCATGCATGGACCCTAGGGTTAAGGTGGAAGGGGTAGAAAATACCATGACTTACATTTCCTAGTGCATGAACCTAAAAGAGCCACATGAAGGGTTTATTCACGAGAAATTGACTGATCTGTTCACATACTACGATACTAGGTATGGTGGTAGTGGTAGTGAGACTGTGATTACAGACATGGATACCTTGTTCGGAGATGATGATTTTTTCATTCAGCTAGCGAGGGAGAAACGTAGGGGTGGACCATCACATAGGAGCGAGCTTTCTCGGTACATAGATTCCGATTACTACTTAATCTTATCACATTCTGATACTAAGAATCTTGATATATTACAGTGGTAAAAATCATATGAGTTCACTTTTCCCGTGCTATCTAGGATGACACCGGATCTACTGACTCCTCCGATGTCGAGCATAGCATCAGAATCTATTTTTTCTGTTGCAGTGAACGTGATTTCGGATAGAAGATCAAGATTAAGTCCAGATATTATTGAGGCATTGGCTTGTTTGAAGGATTGGAAGGATTCGAGATTTAGCATCCATGATCATGCTAGAGCTGGGACTGGGACGGTGACTGCAGCCGCATCCACTACGATAGCAGAGAAGTTAATTGTTGATGATGATGATCCATATGATACTAATCTTGATGTTGTGACTGATGATGCTCATGATATGCCGATTGATGATTGATGATGATCTACTATTTTTTGATTTTAATGTTTTATTTTTTATTGATTGTACGTTTTATTTATACGTTAAGTTGAAACTTTAATTTGTTTAGTTCGGACCTTTGGTATCTAATAGCTGATTGGTCATTTTTTTATTTGGTTTGCTTATGTTTTTTTTACTTTTTAATTTTTTTAACATTATTTATTGATTTATTTATTTTTTTGTTTTAATTTTTCATTTAAAAATTTATTACTCTATTATATAATTCTAATAAATTTTATACTAATTTTATTTTATATTATAAAAAAAATTACACTTTGTAAATTTAATAAATTTTAAACATTATTCATAATTCATATTATAAATTTATAATATTATACAATATCAATAATTTTATATATAATTTTATTATTTATATAATTAAATTAAAAATTAAAACAATAAAAAATTTAAAATATTTCCTGGCCCGTATGGCCAGGCCAGACACCGAGCGGGCCAAGCCAGCCATGGCACGGCCAGCCGTGCCGGCGGGCCGTGTAGGGCTCGGCTTTTATAAACCGTTCTAGGTCCGGCATGGAAGCACAGCCGTGCTCTCAAAAAACAGGCCGGGCCAGGTCGGGCCGGGGCCAGGTCGGGCCGGGCCATTTGACACCTCTATTCTGGACCGTGTCATACTAGGTCAGGCACGACTCAATCAGGTCGTGTCTCGTGTCGTGCCCACTTGATAACTCTGCACTATACTAAGAAGATATCTGAATCTCATAAAATTCATCTCAAACTACAACTAAAGATAATGGGTGATTCTCATCTCAAGATCTCCTATAACAAGAAAATTATTCATTACATAATGAGCAAATTTATCATGTCATTAATATTCATCCAAAATAAAAAAAAATTCATGACATTTGTGTAAATTAAACAAGTGTCTACCTGCTAAAATCTTACAAATTAAGATTTCAATGACTACTTCAACCATATAATAACTTTTATATTTCATAATTTATAAATTATGTTTTATTGTATTATTCTAAACGTATGTGATTGCATCATATATATTTATTCTAAAAGGTTATCGTAAAAAAATAGTTTTCATATCTCGCTAATATTTTCTCCAATTGTGAGATGCTATCAAATACATATGAATTTTTACAAATATCATATTAAGCATTGGCAATAAAGTATTCTGATAATTCACAGAAAATATCTTAATGAATTTCCTAACTATAAGTTTTGCCTTATGACAATCTAGTTTTTCACATGAACTAATCTTCATAATAAACATACACATGCAACCAACAACAAACTTTTCTACGAAACATGATGCTAGTTTTCAAAACTCATAAAAGTGAATAATATATATCTATTCCAATAAGATATGATACCAATCTAGGTAATATAATATCTCTTTTATCTTTTCTTCATAAATGAATACTCAGGATGACATGATTTCACTCAGGATGGCACTAGATCATGTTGGAAGAAAGAGATGTTTAACTCCAATGAAACCTAGGAATTAGTATCATAACTTACAAAAAAAAATTATTATTTGTTACAAGTGAGTATTCACTATGAAAATAAGTCCAAATAAAAATATAAAATATCTTAAGGTGAAACTTGTAGCGAAAATTTTCACTCAGATATTTAATATTGAGTACAATAATATTTTCTCTTTAATGATCAGGATGACTTTCATATGAATTTTTATCTCATAGGCAGTATCTCACAGATAAAATAAATAACGGTTAGACATAAAAAGTATATTTTTTTATGATATCCTTAAGAAAGTGATATATATTGAGCAGCCACTTAGGTTTCGAGTAGTATAGTCAAAGGCAATTTATAGACGTAGTTTCCTTTCTTTCATAGGAACTCTCATGATAAAAAAAAAAGTTTTGCTCATTGTATAAGTGAATAATATTTTGATTATGAGATATGAAGAGTTAAGAATCAAACAACTCAATAAATACTTTCAATCATAATTTTATATAAATAATCTTAAAAGATTTGGATATTTTTTTAATATAGAGGTGACTTACTCTATGAAAAGTATTATTTTATCATAGAAAACACATGTGATTAATAAAATTACATAATTTTACTTTTGATCTGACAAACACTATTGACTCTACTATTTACAAGAAAATTATATGAAATATTAATTGTTTTTTTATTATTCAACCAAATATAATACATGCATATGCCCCTATTGATCTACTTACTAATTTTACTTCTGATATGACAGACACTACTGACTTTGTTTCAGCCTTTGCTTAAGCTCATAAGACACTACTTTTAATGGGGAGACACTACAAACACTATTGACTTTGTTTCAGTCTTTGTTCTCGGTCCATTTTCTACAGTTCCTGATGAGGCAGCTGACTTTCAATGAAAGAATATTTGATTGAAGTAAGTAAACTAATAATAAAAAAGTGTCCTAGTTCAGTGCCTAATTTCTTCCGTAGCACCCTCTATTAGAGGTAAGACGGTGTCTTATCTATAGTGCTCACAGCAAGAAGTACTTCAACTACAACTCCATCGATGGGAACTTGGACTTAACCTAAGCCTTATCGTTCCACTCGTCCTTCTTTCAAGGGAGGAAGCTGCAAGGTAGCATACTTGGGATCCCCCTTTATTATCGACTGACCCAAGCTTGTGTAGCTTCTTCAAGAATCTATCTAAGAAGAACAACAGCACATCCGTTTGATTGCCGGAACTGGCCCGTTACCAGTGAGTGTAGCATTGATTAGTTATATAGTCTGGAGAAATGGTTTAGCATCTTGTATAAGAATATAGGTTTTAATAATGTCGAGCAACCGGCACGAGTAGCATCTCCTCCTATCCCAGCATCCCTACCAGCAAGAGCATATCCTTTTCCATATGCGGTGGCAAAGGAGCGGGCAGTCAGAAAGTTGCTTGGACATTTCCATCTCTCTGTCCCTATCTCCATTTAGATTAGAGCGAAGGCGCGCAGGGCTTTGAACAAGGAGCCCTCCTTGATAAAGTTTCCAGAGGGAAACTTTATCCAACCAAATATATAAAATATTATATAAATTTAGATTAGAGCGCAGGGCTTTGAAAGTTATTGAGCATGGCGACTGCACTAGGAGCTTGAGATATTTACAAAGAATTATATAAAATATTAATTATTTAATTATTATCCAACCAAATATAATACATGCAGTTAGTATAATTAGTCACCTCATAAACTCTCCTTAACATAATTATCATAATGCAACACTTCACAAACTGAATTACATAAAAAAGTTTATAGTATTTGGGATCACTTTCAATAATATCATGCATACTTGCAGTTAATCAGATATTTAGATTCAAATTGGACACCAATTTATACCAAAAAGAAGTCTACTATAATTTATATATATATATTTTTGGAGATAACATTTTCTCTAGACAAGTAAAAATTAAATAGTTATTTTGAGTTGTACTGTTGATGCAGAGTTTAGAGCATTAACGATTGTAATTACAAGATACTTTAAATCTGACACTCATTTGAACTTAAGAAGATTGAGTAGACATTTTTTTCTACTACTACTCTTTTTTATGATAGAGAGACAAGACATAATTTCAATTCTAGTATTTTACGTGCATATAAAACACAAAGAGATGTTATAAACTTGTACACACCAACTTCATGAAAAGTATAATTTATAATTATACATTTTATGTTTTTTACTTTTTTATTATTATCAATGAAAACACCCAACATGTAAGTTGTTTCAATCCATTGGCTCATGATATAAAAGCATAGTGTATTGATGATTTATATGAAACTTTACAAGTTCATTCTTTTATTTTCTACACAAACATAAATATCATGGTGGCATTGGTGAGAAACAAAAAATATCTTACAACTACCATCTCTAACTAATGACTTCAAACAATGTACTCTAAGTTTCTATGTTTATTCTCTAGATTGCTCAACCATATTGTTTCAAAGAATTCATCTCTGGACTGTCCACACAAGGAATGCATGTCAGTTCACCAGGATATTATACAATCCAGTCACTTAAGAATTGATTCAGTCAAAAAATACTTTTCTCAACCAAAATCATCAAGGTCACATTCTTCCTTTATTGTGTGCAACATGATAACATGCAAGGTACATAACTTCTCCGAGGTGCATTCTAGAACCAGTTCAGCTCTGGTCAAAGTATCACTCAAAGTTCCAGGTTCTGCGATCTGCACTCACTATCCCATTAGCAGACTTAAAGTATCACTCGTAGTTCCAGTTCCAAAATCATCAAGGCCACTTTCTTCCCTTATTGTATGCAACATGACAATGTGCAAGTTACATAACTTCTCTGAGGTGCATTCTAGAACCAGTTCAGCTCTGGTCTAAGTATTACTCAGTTCCAAAATCACAGTAGCATGCAGCACGCCATGATAACATAAAGTGTCCGAGTCTTGCCTGGGTCATGACCAGTGCGGGAAAAAATCCTAGCCTGAGTTAGCACATAATCTCATACACCATTAAAAAAAAAAATGATTGCGGTTTGCTCAGGTGGAGTCAGGCCAAGTCATGACTAGTCTGGCACAAGCTCAAGCTAGCATAAGTTCAACCCATGCCAGGCCAAACACAACCCGTGCCTAGTGCTCAGGTCATGTCGGGTTTGTGTGTGGGCCGACCTAACCCAACAAGACCAAAGCTACTAGTGGGCCACCAGGCTGACACAGCTTATTTTCCACCTCTGGACTTCATAGCACCCACACATCATCCAAAAATATACATATTTCTTTAATATCATCATTAATCATACTCCAGCTCCCTGAAATAAAATACCAATTAGCCCACGTCAAAAATATACCAAAATTACATGATCAAAAAAAAAAAATAAACATATCAAAAAATTAATGTTGTTTGCTAATAGACATGCATCTCCATGACTTAATCATCCTTATTGACACATTTAAATGGATGCATAAGCCCCAAAACTCTAATTAATTATACCCTAATCGAGTTTTACTATCCAAACCTAATTATCCAATTGGTACACTTTAAGATTTCACAAATATGTTATTATTCAAAGTATGATTTGTTTTTTTATTATTCTCATGTTTCACACTTCAAATATCAAAAAGAAATGCTCATAATAAAAATAATACTCATATACTAATTATTCTTTTATATGCACTGGTAGTGATATTCTATGTTGCATGGACACGGATACGGACACGATAATACGACACGGCAGGATACGGGGACACAGCAAATTTCAAAAAACTAGGATACGGTTACGGCATGAAAAAAAAAATAAATACAAATATTATCCATTAACAGAAATTTAGATAAACAAAAAAAAATGCACAAACATTATTTTTACAAACATTCAAACACAAACATAAGAAATATTAAAAACAAAAGATTAGCATTTTCTTATGAATCAAACAAAATAGCTTCCAGTTCAGGTTCATCAAAAGAAAGATCTGCAATCTCAAGAATTCCAGCATTTTCAATATCCATTGATTCAAAACCATCACCTCCAATGTCCCACATTTTAGATTCGCCTTCATTATAGTTTGGAGATCTACTTGACATAAGTCGAAGATTGTTATGGACATTAACTAAGTCTTCGGCTCTTTGTGGTGTCACCTTATTTCTCTTCATGAAGTGAATAAAATTATAAGTGCTCCAATTTCTTTCACAATATGAGGATGAACAAGGTTGTCCTAACAATTTTAATACAATAGATTGAAGTATCGTTGCAGCAGTTCCATGAACAACCCACCATTTAATAGGACTCATATACCAACTTTCATTGATGGAATCACTACTAGAAAAATCTTCCAAAAATGCCGAAAATATAGCATACTCGTCATTTGCTCTTCTCCTTTCACTATTAGAAAAATATATCTCAAAATATTTTTTTTCTTTCACTTACTATTTCTAAATCTCGATGCGGTGGAACACGATCACGAGACTCAGCAAGTCATTTTTGACTATAATACCTGCAAGTTAAGTTATAACATTAATTATAAAATATTAAACATCATAGAATATCATTTATATTAAAATTATCATAATCTACAATTTAAACTCTTAAGATTACCTTGGATTTAAAGAATGAGCAAGAGAATGTAAATGTGTGTGGCTTTTATTCCATCTTTCCACCAAGATTTCATTCACAATATAAAAAAACCTATAGGTTAAAATACATAACAATTCATATAAGTTCAATTATAATTAAAACTTAAAAACTTTCAATCAAAATAATAAAAATTTAAAATTAAAAGTATTCCTTGAATTATCTGTGGGGCTTTTATATTATTTCTAAAAAATAACTTCCTTCACTTTTTCAATCATAGAATCCCACCACTCATAAATATTGTGAAGACAAGGTTTATTAGTGTAGGCTAATCGAAACATCTCATAAATAGGAGTTGTAAAGCTGAGGATATAATCCACATTCATCCAAAAGTCTTCATTTAGGATTTTATCCTTTACTTATTTAGCTTTCACTAAATCATCTTTATACAATTATCATTCTTCACTTATCACTAATTGCTCCAAGCCTCTTTTTATTATTTTAAATCGTTTAAGCATAACAATAGTTGAAGTAAAACGTGTATCGACCACTGAAAGTAACTTCAACTTGTAATGATTATTAAACATTGATAATCTCATTGCATGATTCATAATGAAATTCTTGATAAAAAAAATATCACTTGAAACTTGAGCGATCCAACCACATTGTTCCATCATATCAGCATATCTTGAGTGTGTTGGTGCACAAATATTCTTCAAAACAAGATTAAGAGTATGAACCATACACGGGGTCCAAAAGATATGCCGAAATTTTGCTTCCACAATGTATCCTGCTGCTTTGCAAGCTGCAGCATTATCAGTTATAACTTGAACTACCTTTTGTAGACCAATCTCTTGTATAGTGTTAATCAATAAATCAGCTATAAAATGTTTGTCCTTAGTCTCTCCTTCATAGTTTATTGCTTTCAAAAATATTGGTCTACTTTCAGAGACTGCCATAATATTGATAAGTGATATTATTTGAGCATCTGACCATCCATCACTACAAATGCTCACTCCTTTCTCATTTCAAGTCTTCTTGATTGGTTCTAATAGATTATCAATATTATTTTTCTCCTTCTGCTATAATATTATTCTCAATGCACTATAATTTGGTGGGACATAACCTGAAAGTTGACTTGTACTTTTAAAGGCACGTGCATAATAAGAATTTTTAGCAAAGTGAAAAGACAACCCTCCAGAATAAAATATCCTAGCTATCTCACTGTCAACTAATTCACGTGCACCAATTTTGAATGCATTTTCAATTGATCTCATAGTCCCCTTTCTCCTTTTTAGATCAATTGGATTATCACTAGAAGAGGAATTCTCAAAAAAAGAATCTGTAATGCTTTATGTGGGTAAAGAAACTTGCTTAGGATTAGATTGTTGCATTCTTTGTTCATATTCCTCCATCATCTTTCGCATCTCCATCAAATTTGGATTCGTTACTTTAGTATATTATGCAATTCCAGCCCCTTTAATTTTCAACAAGTAAGCCTTGACTCTATAATATGATCCTCTATATATTTGTCTATCAAAATTGTATTGAAAAGTAACATTTCCGCTCTCTTTTCCTTTATCCAATTTTGCATCTTTCGTGACATATTTCCATAATGAAGCATTATCATCAACATCTTGAATATTTTGTTGATTACTTGAAGGCTCAGAATTACAACTCATTCTAATGTATAATTCTGCATAAAAAAAAATTATGCATTTTAAATAATCTATATTATTTTAAAATTAATTTAATCTTATTTTTTTTCTACATCAATACTGTAATACATTTTTCATTATATTTTCATTATTTACATATTATATTAATTTATTTAAAATAAATTGTATAACAAAAACTATTATACTTACATATTATATATTATTAAATATTACATAATACATACTACAAAAAGTATTCATATTTATATATTCCATATTTTAATATTGCATATTTATTATTATTTTTAAAATCATGTATTTAAAATTAAAATAAATTATTTGTTTATTATATTTTGTATATATATTAAACAATCAGTAATAATTAAAACATAAAAAAAATATATTTAAACCCTCTAACCTCTGCCCTCTTACAGATTATAAAATTAGGTTAACTTAGGTACTGTCGGCGCCTCGGCGGTGTGCTCCTCAGCTTCCAATTTCTCTCCCATCCCCATTAGACGCAATGACAACTATTTCCCGCAATCGACTTGTCGGCCACTTACTGTCGGCGGTGTGCTCCTCAATTTGATGGAGTTGTAGGAGTAAGCATTAATATATATTGTATTTCCGCCACATCATAATCATAAAAACGCGTCGGTTCGGTAAACAAAGCGTCGGTTTCGTAACAACGCGTCGGATACATCTCCCACACGTCTATCCGATATGCCACGTGGTGCATCGGACACGGAATTTGTCAACGATACGCCACGTGACGTATCGGACACGTATCGGACACGTGTCCGTACCGTGTCGCCATATCCACGTGTCGAACACGTGGACACGCCCGTCCAATGGCGCATCCGTGCAACATAGGTGGTATTTATTCGTTAAATATCAACAAAGAATTATATATATTTTTGCACTTGATTTAATATGGCATCAATGCAAATTATATAATAATAATGTTAAAATTGATTCAGCCACAAATTTTAATTTTTGTAATTAATTATTCTAATTTATATACTTTTTTTCAATATTTTATATTACAAAAGACCATAGCCTTAATTTTGTTGTTAAATATTAGTAAAAATATTTATTAAACTATTCTTTATTTCGCTCATTATAATATTAATGAATAGTATGAGAAACAAAAACAATCATAAAAAAAACTATAACATTATTGACAAATAAAAATAAATTACAAAAAATGATAGTAGGAGCAAAATTTTTTCCACACAAAATAATTCATCAAAAAATATATCTATAAAACATGAAAAAATGACTACATTACTAGCATCACAATATTTTAGTGTAAAATAAAATGTAAAGATTGATGAAGTAAAAAAAAAATAAAAAATATATATAAATCCATGTAATAAAAAACCATATAATCATAATTATAATTCAACAAAGATAATAAAAAAATATATACTTATTATAATCATGATATAAGAATTGAGACAATATGCCAAATTATTATTGTAGATGATTTATATAGTAAATTTTGGTGACCATTGAAAAGGATTTTATAATGTCATTTTATCATTAAATTAAAAAAATAGCTAGAAATTATTTAATTGAGTGTTATAATAGAATACATGTTGCATTAAAATCTAATATATGTTTATCAAATTTTTATGTTGCAATAAAAAAAGATACTTGGGCTGTAAGGTTATAAATATTATTTAAGAATAATTTATACCTGGCAATTTGGGCTGAGCCAAGAACCAGCCAAAAAGTAGAACTAGAGAGCCATAATAGCGTGGCCAGCTAGGGAACAGACACATCCCATCCATGATGCAGTTTCATTGCCAGCAAGCCACGGGCATGTAGTTGTGGTAGAGAAATATGCACCATTTATAACTAGGACAAGCATCAGGCTGACCTCGCACACTTAATAGTTATTTTCTTCCATCAGACAAACCTGACCCAAATGTAATTTTTATCAGGCAAACAAATCCAGCCTGCTATAAATTTTCACCACGCAGACAAACTCAGCCTGAAGGCTATCCAAGAATGCTAAACATTTTTTTTTCTTTAACCATTCTTATTCATCAAATCACAGAATTATTGTTGCAGATGATGAAATTTCAAAAAAAAATAACTAAATAAAAAATATATAATCCTCAGCGATACTCATCAAGTAACGTATAAATTTATACTATTTTATGATGTAATAAAATAAACATCATAATATTATCAATGAGAAACATAAAATAGCTTTAAAGTTTTTCTAAAGCTTAATCTAGAGATTGCTTAAGCAACCTTATTAATACTATGAACTTATCCTTTGGATTGTTCACAGAGAGATATCAATATCAGCCTGAAGACTATCTGAGCATGCTAATCATTTTTTTCTTTAACCCTTCTTATTCATCAAATCACAAAATTATTGTAGCAAATGATAAAATTTCAAAAAATATAACTAAATAAAAAATATATAATCCTCAACAATACTCATCAAGTAACGTATAAATTAATACTATTTTATGTTACAATAAAACAATCATAATATTATCAATGATAAACATAAAATAGCTTTATATTTTCTAAAGCTTGATTTTTATTGGGTTTGCATTAATCATTATATCAATCTCAAGTAAATACATATTCCAATATTGAACTCCAAACCTTTTAGAATTGAATCAATCAAAATCTGTTTTTTTTCTAATGCAAACCCAACAAAATTTATTTTTTATATGTTATATGAATCATGTGTATGTGCAAGTTATCCAAATTTTTCTGAGACATATTCCAAAATCAATTCAACTCTAATCAAAATATCACCTATAGTTTCAAATTTTGCACTGATTTCCCCATTAGAAGAAAGATCCACAACCAAGATAGTTTTCACCCATCATGACACTGTCTAAAAATAAAGATAATGATGCCTCATATCATGAAAGGTCGCGATGGTGATTGGGCCCCATCTCAGCCGAGGTCACAGAGATGGCGGCACCTTCTCTCAGGCAAGGTCACGGAGACGGCACTTTCTCTCAGGCTAGGTCATGGAGACAACAGCGCCTTGTCTCAGGCAAGGTCATAAAGATGATGGTTCCTTGTCTCAGGAAAGGTTATGGAGACGATGGTGCTTCACCTCAAGCACATTCACGAAGACGACGGCACCTTGCCTCGGGCATGGTCATAGAAATGACTCACAACAGACATGACCACAGAAAGGATGGCACCTCGCCTCATGCACAATCAAATAGATAGTGGTGCTTGCCTCAAGCAGGTCACACACCTCGCCCCGTGCATGGTCATGGAGAGGGTGGCAACCCCCTTCATGCATGGTCATAAAGACAACAATGCCCAGCCTCATGCACAGTCATAGAGACACGATACCTCGCCTCATGCACAATCACAAAGACATGCACCTCACCTCAGGCATGGTCACAAATATGGCAACACCATGCCTCAAGCATGATCATGGAGATGCAATGCCCTCGTTTCATTTGTAGCCATAGAGATGGCAATACCTCACCTTGGGCAAGACCAGATAGACGATGGCGCATCACCTCAATATCAATCATAGAGATGATTGTGCCTCACCTCAGACAGTCACAGAGATAGTAATGTCTCACATCAAGCACATACAAAGAAATGATTACACCTCACTTTAGGCACAATCAAAAAGTCAGCGACGCATGGCCTTGGGCACGGTCATGGAGTCAGCTACGCCTGGCCTCAGGCACAATCACAGAGTTGGTGGTGCCTGACCTCAGGCATGGTCAAAGAATCAGCAATTCCTGACCTCGGGGGTGTTCACAGAGTTAGCGGTGCCTGGCCTCGTGCATGCTCACGAAGTCAGCGACTCCTTGCCTCAAGCATGGTCACAAAGATGATGCTGCCTTGCCTCATACGTGGTCACAAAGATGGCAACAACTAGCTTCAAGCACCATCACGGAGACAATGATGCCTTTCCTTAAGTATGGTCACAGATATAATGGCAACTCACCTCAAACATAATCACAAATATCGCGGCAGCTTACCTCATGCATGATCACGTAGACAAAGGTGTCTCGCTTCAGACATGATCGCAGAGACAAAGGTTCTTCGCTTCAGACATGATCACGGAGACAAAGGTGCCTCCCTTCAGACATGATCATGGAGATATCAACACCTCACCTCAAGCATGATCAGGGAGACTTTGACGCCTCTCCTCGGGCATTTTCATAGAGACGGCATATCACGGAGACTGAAACACCTCACCTCAGGTACGTTCATAGAGACTGCATCGCCTCACCTCAGGTACGATCATAGAGACTGCATCGCCTCACCTCAGGTACGTTCATAGAGACTGCATCGCCACACCTCAGGTACGTTCATAGAGACTGCATCGCCTCACCTCAGGTACGTTCATAGAGACTGCATCGCCTCACCTCAGGTACGTTCATAGAGACTGCATCGCCTTACCTCAGATACGTTCATAGAGACTGCATCGCCTCACCTCAGGTACGTCATAGAGACTGCATAGCCTCACCTCAGGCACGGTCACAAAGACTATGACACCTTGCATCAGATACAGTCTATGACATGATAGAGCTTAGCCTCGGCCACAAAAAGAGAGACACCTCACCACAGGCACGATCACGAAGAAAGCAGCACCTTGACTCAGGCAGGGCCACAGGAGACAAAATACCCTCACCTCGGGTATAATCATGGGAGACTACAATGCCTCACCTCAAGCAGAGTCATGAGCCGTATGAACATCTCCTTAAGAAGGGTCACAAGAAAAGGTAGCACATCACCTCAGGCATGGACACCACCTCCAGCAAGGTCACAGAGATGGTGATGGCTCACCTTAGGAAAGGTCACAAAGATGGCAGCACCTAACCTCACGGAAAGTCAAAAGAATGGCGGTGACTCGCCTCAGGCAGGATCACAGAGACGACGATGCCTCACTGAGGCAAGGTCATGGAGAGGGCAATGCCTCATCTCAAGCAAGGCCACAGAGATGACGATGTCTCATCTCAGGCAAGGTCACAGATATGTGGCACCTTGCCTCAGGCAAAGTCACTGAAATGGGAGATGGTGGTGTTTTGCCTCGGACAAGGTCAAAGAGATGGCGACACCTTGCCTCAAGCAAAGTCATGTTAGGAAGATGCCGATGCTTTGCCTCAAGCATGGTCACAGAGAGGCTGGCGCCTCACCTCAGGCATAGTCACAAAAATGGTGGTACCTCGCCTCAGGCACTATCACGATGATGGTGACGCCTCACCTCAAGGCTCTAGCACGATCACGATAATGGTGGTGCCTCACCTCGGGCACGGTCATGATGTTAGCGATGCCTCACCTCGGGCATGGTCATGGAGACGAGAACACTTCGCCTCAGGCACAGTCATAGAGACGACAGCACCTTGTCTCACGCATGGTTTCGAAAATGATGGTGCATCACCTCAAGTACAATCATGAAGATGGTGGTGCCTAACCTCAGGCATGGTCCAGGAGACGAAAGTGCCTCAACTTAGGCACAATCACGGAGACGACAACACGTCACCTCATGCAGGTCATGGAGATTGGGGCACCTCACCTCAAGCACGGTTACATAATTGGCAGCATCTTACTTCTGCCACGATCACAGAGATGGTGTAGCATTGCCTCATGCATGGTCACAAAGATGGTGACACCTCACCTCAGGCACCATCACGGAGATTGTGATGCCTTACCTCTGGCACAGTCATAGATACGACATCACCTTGCCTCATGCACGGTCACGGAAAAGACGACACCTCGTCTCAAGCACAATTCAGGTGATGGCAACGCCTCACTTCTAGCAAGATCACAGAGACAGCAATGCAACACCTCAGGCACAAACACAAAAATTGCAGAGTGTCTCACCTCAAGTATGGTCACGGAGATGGCGGCACCTCACATTAGGCATGGTAACGAAGATGGAAGTACCTTGCCTCAAGCATGGTCACTGAAATGGCAGAGCACCTCAAGCACAATCACAGAAACAGAAGCACCTCGCTTCAAGCAGGGTCATTGAAACAGCAGCATCGTGCCTCATGCAGGGTAACAAAGATGGTGTGTGGTGGTGCCTTACCTCGGGCAGGGTCGTAGATAGTGGTGAAAAAAGGGTCATGCCATTTTTTGGCCACACTGGGCCACCATGCAAGCCTGGCATACCTTCAAAACATTGCAGCCCAACACGACCCAATGGCCCGAGTGCAACCTTAGTCAAGCCCTCATTCAACCAGGCATGCACCTAGTCCAGGCTAGCATAGATCCAGTACAGGCTAGCCAGGACCATTGCTGCTAGCTTGGTTGGGTGTGGTGTAGGCTAGACCAGACCAATGCTGGCTAGCTTGGGTGTGGTGCAGGTAAGCCTATGTGCAGTGTTAGGTAGCTTGGAGCAGTCAAGCCTAGCCTGGACCTAAACCAAACTAAACTAGGTCCCTGAGGCCAGGGTTAGATACAGTACAGCCCCTAACCCAAGGACTCAGGCAAGGATGGCATACAATATGGATTAGCACACTGCATGTGTTATAATATATTATATATAAAATATAAAATTTTAAAAAATAAATTAGATAACATTAAAAAAATACCTTTAATTTAAAAATAAAATATAAAATATATTATAATAAATAAAATTAGAATATATGCAAATTTCAAACTCAATTATTTTGAATGTGAAAACAGAAATAAAAGTAAAATTAATACTAATCATATAATAACTAATGCTTCTGTAATCTACCTCCTAAAACATGATCATAATTTGTCACTCTGTTAATTTTAATCTTAGCAACTCAAAATTTCAATTGCATAGTATAAGTTATCATTTAGTTCAAACATTTGAAAAGTCATTGGTGCATCTTTACACTTTTTAAGCATCTCAAATTTTTTATAATATTTTGTTGAAAATTTATTTTCTTATCTGAATAATATCCACAAAAATAAAAAAAAAATAAATATCAGATAGGTCAATAAATCACGAGTAATTTTAGATAATATTAGATAGGTAGGTAGATCACATATAATTTTTATCAACTTAATATTTCAATAATTTTTATATCATTATGTGATAAGATTGAATAATAATTATTATCTAAAAATTTTGATCAAAATTTTAAAATATATTTTTCAAGCAAGCCTTAAAGCTTACTTCAAGGTGAGGCGTTCTAAAAAAGCCTAGAGGTGTTAAAGAAAAAGCATAGAGCTTGGCGAAGCTCCTTTGTGGAGCCCAACGAAGCTCTGCGAGCTCCACGATGGAGCTCAAGGAGCTCCATCAAGCTCCATCATAGATATCAAAGGAGCTCCATGATGGAGCTCGTGGAGCTACATGATGGAGCTCGTGGAGCTACATGATGGAGCTCACTCGAGCTCAACGGAGCTCCAATGAGGACCTCCAGGAAGCTCCATATAGTTTTCCGTGGAGCAAGGGAGAGGAATGAGGAGAAAGGATAAAGGCAAGGAAAAGGAGAGTGTGACGATGCAAGATGTATATTATAAATTTAATTTTATAAATTTAATATATAATGATAAAATTATTATATATGTAAATTTATAATATGAAAAATATTATAAATTTGTAATAAAAAAATAAATTTATATTTTTAATTTTATAATAATAAAATAATTTTATATTTATTATTATTTAATATATAATAAAATATTTGTTAAAGTATTCCATATTATTTTATTTTATTTTTAATATATTATAAAATATTGATTGATTATATTTATAGTCACAAAAAACTTATACATCAACGCTTTAAAACTTACGTCTCGCCTCACAAACATAAAAATGTCTCGCAAAATACTTTTGCCTTTCAAAACATTGATAGTTATAACTAATACTTATTTGATTTATGATATCCTCATTTATCCCTAGCTAATTTAAAAAAAAATAATACTTCTGCATATAATATCAACTTCAATACTCAAAGAATCACAATAACTATTATATTTATTTTTATAATATATAAATAAATTTATAATTATTAATAAATTTTATCTTCTATTTCTTGTGATCGATTTATACAATTGCACATAAATTTCATAACATTTTTTCTTTCTCTAACTTTAACCTTATGATACATACAAAAACAAAATAATAAATAAACAAAATAGTCATCTAGTATTTTAAATATTTTTTTTCTATCTCAATAATTATATAACTAAAATATACATATTTTCTATATTATTATAATATACTATTCATATTACATATGTAACAAAGTACAAAGTATGGTGTGAGAGCACACAAAGACACAAATTTATAGTATCATAAAAAATATTTATAAATTTTAAAAATAAAAATCTTACATCTGAATCTAATGCTTAATTATGATTTTATCAATTTTATTATTTATTAAATCAAATTTATACATTGACATCCAACATATAAATTTAATATCAATTATGTTAAATTCAAATGATATTTTATATCAAGTAGAGTTTATTTCCTTGTTTATTGTTTATTGACTTATAATCATCATTATTACCCAAGTTTTATCCTGAGAATGCAGAAATTGAAGAGTACATGTAGTGAGAGGTTGGGAGCGGTGACATATTATTTTGGCACAATCAGTGAGTCAATGTGGAAAAGCTTAACTCGCTAAAGGCCTCGAGTCCCCCAAAAACTCTGGTCAAAATATTTTTCAGGAGTGATGAATGGAACCTGGAGAAGCTTCAGGAGACACTCCTATCTAGATTGGTGGAACATATTGTTAAGATCAGAAGAGGTCCGACAGACAAACTAGTCTGACTTCCTAACAAGGGACCTTTTAACTTCCAGCGGCCTGAGATGTGGTACGTTCCAAGGGCAACTTGATGTCGAATCATGTAGAAATATGACAAAAGCATATTCATATTAAGATATCTTCTTTTGGATGATGCTTAATTAATCAATTCATCCCAACAGATAGGAATTCTTAAGAAGAATAACTACAACCTGGCGTCAAAATACGACAACTGCCCAAAAAAGGAGACAAGTATTCACCTTATCCTTCACTGTAAGGATTCTCAACGAATATGACAGAAATACTTTCATAGTGTGAATACTGAGGACTAAATGATAAAACAAGCAATGAAGTTTGACAAACCTTCAAACTTAAATATCCCAACTGATTTACCATGAAATCAAGAGGTACACAGTCTTCATAATTATGTAGGAGATTTGGAATAAATGTAATGATATTAAATTTAAAAACTCACACTTCTCAACGGACATAATTATTTTTTGGGTTGACAAGTTTATCAAAAAAATTCTATAGTCCAGTAAGTCAAAAGTTAAGAGATTAGGAACGCCCATATATATTTTTCCTTGTTATTGATGCTTTTGTGTAAGTTTATTTTATTTTACAATTTAGGTATCGGGGCAACATGGAGTTAATGTGATGGAGTAGTCCAAATCACTAAGGCACATTACACTTTAATTCATTATGGGTACATATTAGCTCTTGATGTGACATTAAAGGCACAGATTATTGAAGGATGATGCTGGATCTTCTTGGGTTCCAGTTGCGGTGTAAAGTGATACAGAGCTAGCATTAGAGATTTTGATCTGCAAAGTAATATTTTTTATTTTCTATAAGTCACCTCGGAGTTGTATGTTAGCTATATATCTATTGCAGCCCCTCATTTGCTTTTTTCTTTTGAGGATAGCTCATCGGCCATATTTTTCTTGCGGCCCTAGGTGAGCCTTGGGGTACTTAGGATTTGGCGGGCCTTGTCTAGAGGTGTCAAACGGGATGACCGGGCTGGCCCCACCCAATTTTTAGTGGCCCGATCAAACCATGTGCTGTGCCTAGCACAATCATACTTGAGAATTGACAGCTCGACACAGCCCAATGGCAGAGATTGTTCTAGGTTCTGGCTAGATCATGCCTGCATATGTTAGGTCGGGCCTTGTTCGGGCCGGATCAGGCCTAGTTTGGGCAGGATCAGGCCTGGTTCTGGCCGTTACGACGCATTAGGAAATGTGTCATCTCAAAATTCAAAAATAAAAAAAAACTATAAATTGTAATACAAAATTAAATAATTAATTAATTATTTAACTAATTTAATAAAATAAAAATTAATATCACAAGTCACAAATCACAACTTACAAATAACAACTAAAAATACATACAAATTACTAAATAAGAATACAAGATTAAATCTTTAAAAGACAAAAATTAATATATCAATTCAAAAATAAATAGAAACTCATTAAATATTAGAATTAAACATGAATTTCATAACTAAGTACCTAAATAAATAAAAAACATAACAAAAAAAAAACAAAAAACTCAACCTCAAAGTCAAATCAAAAATGACAAAAATAAATTAAACAAAGAAAATCAAAAAATAATAAATCTCGATAGCATATGATTGTATCAGTATCACTAGCAGTAAGCCGTAAGCAGTATAGTAGGTTCAATCTTTGTAGTCAATCATTATTAAAATATCATGAATCATCATCAGCAATTAACTGTTCCGCTCTTGCTGTAGTTGTGGCATGATCTTGGATGTTCATGCTTGAATCTTCCAAATCATTCATGCATGGTTATGTCTCAATAATAGTTGATCATAATCTAGTGGATCTCACATTCACTACAACAAAAAAAATAGACTCCAATAATACGATCAATACCTAAGGAGTCAGTAAATCTCGTGTCATCTTAGACATCAAGGGATAGTTGGACTCAAATAATTTCTACTATTATAAAATATAAAGATGAATTGAGCAGTAATCGGTATGTAAGTACCGAGATAACTAACTCCTATTCGACAATCCACCTCATCGTTTCTCCCTTGCTAACTGAATAGAAAAGTCATCATCTCCGAATATAGTATCCATGTTCGTACTCGAAGCATCACTACTACTATCACCATACCTAGTATTGTATTATGTAAATAACTCAGTCACCTTCTCATGAATAAACCCTTTCAGGGTGGACTTCTTGATTCAAGCATGAGAATATGTAATTCAAAATATTCTCTATTTCTTATACCTTAACCCTGAGATCCATGCAGGCAGCCAGACAAAAAAAAATAAAATAGTTGACCAGTACTTTAATTACTTGATTTTCATATCTACAACTATATTGCTAAATATTATGTCATCTCTAGATATCTTAAACATGCTACTAATATCATATAAATATCTGAGTAAAATGCAAGTGGTGAGAGTATAAATTAACAATGACATGTCCGTCGTGTCAAAAAATCTTAAGAAATTTCATAAATATAATTCATGTAGTCCAATCAGTATCATCAATAATAAGTTCATCACTCTTACTATTAACATAGTCGGATATCAAGTATTCATATCCAACACATGACTCCAACATCAGCTATGTGTAATTCCAATGGTGTCACACATTCGATTGAAATTTTTTCTTTTTTAAACACAAACAAACAGAGACTGCCTAACTCTTTTTGTCTATGAAACGTAAGAAAAAATTTTTATGAATTACGTATATTTTCTAAAATAAGAAAAAATAATTTTCATTCACGCATGTACAACGAGGTTAATAACATGACACATGCATCTAAAGTAGAAAATCTCTTCTAATGACTCATCTCTAATTATCCTAACAAACATGTTAATCACTACTCCATTATTAGAGACATTATCGAATGTGATATTATATATTTTATTTTAAATATTATATTCTCTAAATATTCTCATCATGCACTCATAAACGATTGAAACATCATAAGAATGAATAATCTCTAAGAATCCTAATATTATTTTTATTTAACATTTATTTTGAATCTATATAATCAGCAATGAGGCATGCATAAGACACATTATTATGACTAGTTCATATATCAGACATCACAGACATCACTCCATTATATTCACTAAATTCATTTTTTATTATTTCTTTTTCTAAGTTGTAATATTTTAATATGATGTTCTTAAATATGAACCTATATTTTTTTTTAAACACCAAGAGCTTCAGGGCCCACTTACGTGGGCCCTTACATCCCCTTGGGCCCCCGGAGAACCGAGCAGGTAAGAAAAATTCCCCAGTACCCCCCCTGGTGAGACTTGAACCTGTGACCTCTCGGTCATTGCCTGAGAGTCTTCACCAGCCAAGCTCCCTTATGAGAGGGATAAAACTAAGGTTCGGGCAAGCTTTTTATAGTGACTGGCCCCACCACTTGCGCGGCCCCATACCCTAGAAACCCTCAATTGGTCCAGCCCCTTGAGAGTTTTTTGAGAGGCACAGTTCCACATTCGCGGAGTATAGGATTTGAACCCATGTCCTCTTTCCCTCCCCTAAAGTACCTCAGCCTTAGTCACTAGGACAAAGACATCATTTGGTCTTAAATATGAACCTATAGATTATATGATATGCAGACTAAAAATAAATCTGTATGATACTGACTATACTTAGATCCTCTAAAACTCTAATCAGAAAATCCATCATGGTGATCTGTTTGGTTATATTTTCTCTCTGTAACTCGTTGCGATATATGAAAGGGATCAACATTAAGGTTGTATTGGATCCAGCCTCAAAGACTCTACTGCTAAGTTGGATTTGCCTAGGATCTAATGTACCATATTTTGTGATGCATTATTTGGCATATCTCTTAAGGTACTAAGTCCCACATAAACTCTTACAAGTTAATATATTTTTACAATATTTATATTATGTCGATTCTTCATTAGTACTCCTAATATTTATATATTGTATTATATTAATGTGAGACAAAATTATTAATATTCTTTTAATTTTTTATTTTTTAGATGTTTGGGTCGAGGTGACCAGAGAAATAAAAATCCTTTTCATAGAATTTTCATTATTCATATTATGTTTTTTTATGTTTACGTTTAAATTAATTTATTGTCTCATAAATTTTTTATTAGTATATTTATTATATAGTATTTTTTTTGTTTATAATTAATAAACTCAAAATTAATTATAATTAGTATGTGTATTAGCATATTTTTTTATTAGTATATATATTATATATTAATTAGTATATTTATTACAAAATATTTTATTAGTATATTTATTATATATTAATTAAACTAAAAATTTAAACTAAAATTAAAAATTAATTAACTAAACTAAACTAAATTTATTAATACCTGACCTGTAATACATAAGATCTCATTTGTTTTATAATATTCACACAGCAATCAACAGTCCACAATCCGCACTCGAATCCCAAAAGCAAAATTTAAAACCCAAAATGATATATAAAAAGAGTGAGAAATAAAAAGAGATAAGAGCCAAAAACGAGAGGTAAACAAAGGAAAAATTAGAAAGAAAAAATAAAGATAAAATAAAAAATTATGAATGATGATTGAGGGAAAGTTATGTATAGGTTTAAAAAATATAAGTTTTTTTAGATTTTTTTTTTCCAAATTTTTTGAATTTTTTTTGTTAATTAAAGGGTAAAATCACGACATGCATCGGATTATGCCCCCAACCATTGGGGCCGCCGAATCCAACGGCTAAGATTAAAAACCAAGGTTTTTTTATTCTTTTTTTTACTGTTGGGTCGGTTCGACTGTCAAACCTACCCAATGGTCTCATATTCCAAAAGCTTTGGCTTATAGATTAAGGTTGGCTGTCGGCATTGGATGAGGGTGTCAGGCTCAGCCTCAAGGCGTCAGGCTCGAAGCTCGGGACTCCGTGTCAGGTTTTGAGTCAAGTCAGTCAAACTTCGGACTCCGGACTCCAAACTCCAAAAACCATGCCGAGATCTGGGTCCATCCATCAGAAATCCAAATTCGGGTCCAAAAAGCAAGGCTTGGTTCGAGCCGTGTCGAGGAATTGTGCCTTTGAACCAAGGTACAGGATCGTGTCTGGCCCGGCATGAGGCTTGGTTTACCTTGGCACAGCACGGCACGAACCGTGCCTTGAGCCATCCAGACACAGTGCTGGATCGTGCCGGGCTAGGCACAACTAACTCGGATTGTGCCTCAGACCAAGCCTGGGCTACATGGCATGTTTGACACCTCTAGCCCTTGCCTTATGTGTAACACCGTGTGCATGCGTGTGCGTGTGCGCACACACGCGTGTGGCGTGGGCGTGGGCGTGGGCGTGGGCGTGGGCGTGTGCGTGTGTGTAGCGAGAGAGGTGCGTTTTGATAAAAAAAACAAGTTTTATCCTAACTAGTTAGAGGCGCATGTATGAATTATGTTTTTTTAATCAACTATATTGAAAATCACGTACAATCTCAACCCTTTAGTTATTAAATCCTTATTTATAATTTTTATTCAATTCATCATAAGCCTACCTCAAGTTCATTTTTCACCCTCCACTCGAATAATCTCATATTTTCAAACATATGCACTAGGAAGTCTGCATTAGATATAATCAAAATATAATATTATTTTATCATCTATAAAAATTATTTTAATCTTTTTCTAATAATTTTATATTTAATTTTATTATTCTTAGTCTTATCACATATTCAAAAATCATCATTTATACTACTCTTATCCTTTGATTAAGTTACTTCTTGAATGCTCAGCATTCACTTCCAAATAATATTGTTGATCTAGTAATCATTCTATAGAATTTTCCTTTTAATTTATTTAATACTTGTCTATGGCAAAGAACATCTTATAGAATTATTCATTTGTTCTAGTTAACCTTAATCCTATGTAGTTTTTCATAATATCAATCTCTTCATTTTTGCTTAATATAAAGTCTATGTACTTGAAATTACTGACATTTGATACTACTTGATTTTGGATTTTAAAGTCTATTAACATAAACTATAAAATTATGAGATAATATAGAATAATAATTTGTATATAAGTATCTCGATAACTAATATGTATTCCTATTCAATACATCATCATCAATCTCTTCATCTATCTCCTCGTCTTTACTTAGACTAACACAATGTCACAAGTTCAATCACAATGTCTGATTATCATCACGTAAGTGTCTGATAACTCCTCAGCTCTTGTTCCAGCATGATATTGAATGTCTAACCTCGAATCATCTCAATCTTTCATGCATGTTAGTGCCTCAATAATATCTGACTTTGTATACAGTCTCGATCTCCTAAAGCTAGTGCCTGACCCGACCCAACACGGCACACTCCAGAACCATGCCTCGGGCCAGGCCGGGCTGAGCCACCCTATGGCATAGTTCGTGCTATGCAGCACCGATATGAGTCATGTCGCGTGTCGGGCCCAAGTGATGGCACGCCCCATCACAAGTCAAATTTTTTAAAAAAATTATCAACTGCATGACCAATTGTAATGTAATTGCCCGACTCGTAAGCCAGGCACCCATCGGCCATGCACTCGAGGTCGCGACATTGTTGACCATTAGGCATGGTCGAGCACAACAATTAGGCACAGTCGGGCATAGCCAGTTGACATGGTCAGGCACAGCCATGCCACCATTCAGCATGCTCATGCATGCCCGTACATTTGGGCTAGTGGACTGCACACAGCATATCATGCCCAGCATGGACTAGAATTTACCTATGTCGTGCACAACATGCCACGGCACGATAGCATAGTTGTGCCTTGAAAATATGTGTCGTGTCTGCACGGCACGGACTATTTGAAATCTCTATGCTACGCTCGACACATGATGAGTCAGTAGATCTAGTGCAATCTTAGACAACACGAGATGGGTGAATTCATATAATTTTTATCCTTATAAAATATTAAAATTTTTATTATCGTTATATAATATTATTGAGCAATAATTGATATCTAAGTGCTAAGATAGTCCATTCCTATTCGATAGTTTACCTCATCATTTTCTCTTGCTAACTCAATTTAGAAGTTATTATCTCCCAATACCGTGTCCATATTCGTACTTAGAGCATGAATACTACTACTATTACCATACTTAATGTCATATTGTGTAATTAACTCAATCAACTTTTTGTGAATGAACCTTTCAAGTTGATATTATCTACCCCTTTTATATTAATCTTAAAATCTATGTAGACAGTCAGACAATAAAGAGATGAAATAGTAGACTAGAACTATAAGTACTTCATTTTCAGCTCGACAGTCATGTCACTAAATATCAAATATATTTAAACTTTCTAACTATGTCACTAATGTTGCATATACACTAAAGTACAATGCAAGTGATATAAGAGTAGACCATAGTTATGAAAGGCACGCCTGAGACGTGCCTAAAGCTCAGGCGCCACCACTCCCGGGAAAAAATGCCTCGCTTCAGGCGAGGCACAGGCGGATGAGGCGCAGCAGGAATTGACTTCCAGTTTCGGCGACGGCAGGCGTCAAGCCAGGTACGCCCTTCTTCTCATTCTTCCTCTTCTTCTCCTCTCCTTTTTTTTGCCGGATTCGCCATCGGAAATGGGAAAATTTTGTCGGAGAAGAAAGGCAAAGCAATGGCGGGAGAAGCGGCGAGAGGCAAAACCAGGCGAAATGCAGGAGAAGCGCGTCGAGGAAGACGACGTATTCGGCTGATCCAACCCAAAACGATGTCGTTTTGGGTTGGGTTATATTTTTTTAAAAAATCAAAACAACCCAAAACGACGTCGTTTTGGTCTTCCAAGAACCAAAACGACGACGTTTTGGAGTTTTGTGATTTTAAGCCCTATAAAACCCCCTCTTTCTCGGGTTACACCCTAAAACCCTCAAAACAACCCTTCCAAAATACTCTTAAGGCTAGATTGAAGAGGAGAGAAGAAGAAGAATAAACTCAAAAGGTATTTTTTCATTTTACCTATTTTTATTGTGAAAAAATTCTTCAAAAGATAAAAAAATATTTTCAAAAAATACTTAAAAACTAGGGAAAATTTTTTCATTTTTTTGAATAATACTTTGAAAAAAATATGTAATTTTCAAAAAACTAATACCGAAAAAAGGGAAAAAAATTCTAAAAATTACTGAAAAATAAAAAAAAATCATGAAAAAAATTATGAAAATTATGAAACAATTAGAACAAAATTAATAAATAGTTTTAATTGTTTGAGAAAGATTGAGTATGTTTATAATTTATAGATTTATAATATATAATATATTATGTATATGTTTTCATTTTTTTCTTAATATATTTGTTATTTTATTGTAGATTTGTTGTAAATATACATAAAAATGGACAAAGAGATTGAAGTTGAAGTAGATGCCTCAAGTGGAAGAAAAGATCTGTGATAGAAATATGCTCGTTTATTAAATGAGAAAGATACATGTACACTCATTTGTATTTTTTGTGATAAAGTAACTAAATGAGACATTTATAGACAAAAGCAACACCTTGTTGGAGGGTTTAGAAATTTGAAAAAATGTACAAGATGTCCCGAACATGTTAGAAAAGAAATAGAAGATTATATGCTAACCAAAAAAACTCAAAAAAATCAAATAAGTTTTGGAAGTCATAATGTGAATGAGGATATGTTTGGGTTCCAAGATGAAGATGATGAAGACTATGAGATTACTAATAAAAGGGAAATAAAGGATATTTCTAGTGGTGATAGCAATGGAGGGGGAAGTGGTGGTAGTATTAGTGGTAGTTACATAAAGAGAATGAAACCATAAAAGGTCCTATGGTTGATTTCTTTACTCCTAATCCAGAAATAATTATTCAAAATAGAAAAAATACTCAAACTACTATCAACAATACATACAAGAAAGAGGCCAAGGAGAGAGCTAATATACTATTTTGTAGATTAAATGTATGATACTACAATTCCATTTAATGCAATGAACTATGCTAGTTTCCAACCAATGTTTGAGACAATTAGGCAATATGGTGTGGGTTACAAGGGATCAAGTTTTTATGATGTAAGGGTTACTAACATCAAGAAAAAATTGGCTCTCACAAAGGCTTCAATGGAGGTTCATTTCACAGAATGGAAGCAAAATGAATATTCAATTATGTCAGATGGATGGACTGATAGGAAGGAAAGGTCATTGGTGAATTTCTTGGTGAATTCTTCAAGAATGACCGTGTTTATGAAATCTATTGATGCGTCTTCTATAGTCAAGACGGAAGAGAAATTATTTGAATTACTTGACAGTTGGGTCGAGAAAGTTGGTGAAGCCAATGTTGTTCAAGTGATAACAGATAATGCTTCAAATTATGTGGCAGCAGGTACTTATAATATAATTTCAAATTTTCATTTACTTATTTATGTAAGTGATTACATCTATTATCTATTTATTATGTGTTTAAATTATGTAGGGAGGTTGTTGGAAATGAAAAGACCACATTTGTATTGGACACCATGTGCCGCACATTGTCTTGACTTGATACTAGAAGATATTAAAAAATTACCACACATCAAGAAGACAATAGAGAGGATCATATTCATAAACGGCTATATCTATAATAGAATGGGTTTGCTCAACATGATGAGGTGATTTACCGAGCAAAGGGAGTTGTTAAAGCCTACTAAGACTCGGTTTGCAACAGCCTTTATCACCTTATCTCGTATCAATGAATAAAGAAACAACTTAAGAAAGATGTTTACTAGTTTAGATTGGATGAAAATTAAATGGGCAAATGAGCAAAAGGAAAAAAATATAGCCAATATAATTTTCATGTCTTCTTTTTGGAATACTGTAGTGTTTTGTTTGAAGGTGTCAGATCCTCTTGTATGTGTGCTTCGTTTGGTAGATGGTGAAAAAAGACCTCCTATGGGTTACATTTATGAAGCCATGAAAATGGCGAATGAAATCATCATCAAAATCATTGATAGGAGGTGGGAGGTTCAACTTCATCGGCCTTTGCATTCAGCTGAGTATTTTTTGAACTCACAATTTTATTATGATACAGAAGGATTAGGAATTGACCTAGATTCAAAAATCTTTGAAGATGTATGTAGTTATATTTCGAGATTGGTGAAAAACATAGATGAATAAGATATAATTATATCACAACTCGACTTGTACATGCATGCTAGAGACCTTTTTGGTAATGAGTTTGCCATTAGAACAAGGAATACTAAACCTACAGGTTAGTCATTTAGTTTTGTTAATTAGTACATTGAAATTATTATATATGTTTGATTAAAATAGGTGAAATGTTCAACTAATAATTTATTTATATTAATTGTAGTTGAATGGTGGGGTATGTTTGGATCAACTTTTACAAACTAGAAGTTTGTAGTTTGTAAAAGTTTGCATTGAGGTTTCTCAACCTAACATGTAGTGCATCAGGTTGTGAAAGGAATTGGAGTATCTTTGAGAATGTAAGTTACTAAAATAATTACATGCAATTGAATTAGTGTCTTTAAGTTACAACATTATTTAATGTAACTTATATTCTTCAAAACTAAAACATTGAGATATAATCATGAAAATTATTTATTTTTTCAGATTCATAGCAAGAGGAAAAATAGGTTGGACCATCAACGATTGAATGATTTGGTGTACATTAAGTACAACCAAACCTTGATGAAAAGATACACTGAGCGTCATACCATTGATCCCATTATCTTGAAAGAAATAGATAATAGCAATGAATAATTGATGAGAAGAATGAAAGATAAAGGTGTTGCAGAAGATGATTTGGTGTTTGAAGGTGATAATTTAACATAGGATAATGTTGCAAGAGCTAGTGGAGCTGAAGAGCTTAGGGTTAATACAAGAGCTAAACCAAGCAAAACACAAACATCAACACCAAAACTAACGTCAATACCATCTAGCTCTAAACATACTCCTACCCTTGCTTTGATTGATAAAGATGAAGAGATGATCTATTCATCGGGAGAGAAAGATGAAGAAGAGGGAGAGTGGAAGATTGATGATGGGGATGATATTGATGAAGACTTTCTTGATTTAGATTTAGATATAGATACATGAGTGTTTATTTTGTTTTAGAACTTTGAATGTTTGTTATTTTGTTTTGAAACTTTGAATATTGGATGATGGGAGCACTATTAATATTTGATTTTTATCTTTGATGTTCTTTAGTTTATTATTAGATAAAAATTAAAGATTATATTTAGTAAAATATATAATTTTTATGTGTATTAAGCTGGGTACGCCTCAAATAAAAAAGTCTGCGCCTCAAGTGCGCCTTGCGACTTAAGGCCCCCCAAAAGGCTTTTGCGCCTCAATGTGCCTTGCGCCTTAAATAACTATGGCGTAAACAGACAAATACATATTCGTTGTGGTGTCATAAAAAAACTTCAAAATTTTAATAAATAAAATTTTTATATCCTAATCTATGTCATTAATAATAAGTTCGTCACGATTACTATTAAAGTAGTCAAATATTATGTGTTCGTATCCAATATATTACTCTAAAATCAGATATGTATAATTTCAATAATATCTCATATTCATTTGGAATTTCTTCTTTAGACCCATAGACAAATAAATATTACCAAATTCATGTTGTCTGCAAAGCATTCGAAGATATTTTAGTGACTTAAGTATTTTTTCTAAAGTGAGGAGAAACAATATTCATCCCAGCTCGTACTATCAGGTTAATAACATAATACATGCATTTAACATAAATGATATTTCCTAATGATCTGTCTCTAATAGTCCTAACAAACATATTAATTACTATTTCATTATTAGATGTGTTATCAAATATAATACTAAATATTTTATTTTAAATATTATATGCACTCATATAAGGCAGGACCATCGTGAAGATGAAGAATCTCTAAAAATCAGAAAATCTTTTTATTAAGTGTTCATTTAGAAATCTATATAGTTGACAGTGAGGCATACAAAAGATTCATAATCATGATTAGTACAAATATCGGACATCAAGGATATTACATCACCAATTTGCCTAAATTCATTAATTTATTATTTTAACTTATAATATTTTAGTATGTCATTATTACATATGTTTAGTTAATAAAAAAACTGTCACATGTAATAGGCAGCACGAGGTGAGTTTTTCAAATATTTTTATATATTTTTTAATATACAGTACGAAGCGGGCATGATTTGATACCTAGTTTGAGGTCCAGAGCACGATACTCGTGCCGCTAGCCATGCTAGCTGGCCAAACACCCAGGACGTTCCTGGCCCAGCATAAACCCAGGTCCAAGCATGATTATGGATCGTGTCATGTCGGGCAATGACTAGGCTGCCCGGCCCAATTACCACCATTATGTTAGACATGGCACGCTGCTTATCACAAGTCATGTCATGCCAACATGGTTCAAAAAAGGAGCAACCGGACAAGCCCATTGGCACGACTTTTGGGTGGATCATGCTGAGTCATGCCAAGCCAAGTCAAACCTTGTTATGCTAACTCGAATCAGGCAAGGCTAGTATGGGTTCAGATCGAGCTAGTATGGGTTCAAGTCAAAATTTCCTAGGTCTGGGCTGGACTTTTCTAGGTCAAGGTCGGGCTCCATGGGTCAGGGCTGAGCTTGCTCGGGTCAAAGCCTGGCTTACCCAGGTCAAGACCAATCTTGCCTAGGTCAAGACTGAGCTTGCATTGGTCAAGACTAGGCTAGCCAATTTGGCCATCTTAGCCAAAACTAGCCCGCATGTACCATCAAGCTAGGGCGTGCCATGTCAAGCCTCCCATACCAAAAAGATTGGCTTGTCATGGCCCAAAGTCATGCTATGGCCTAGCCCATTGCACTTCTAGGTATGGTTCTAAGTCATGTCATCCTGCGGGCCATGCACGGGCCACCCAGCCTAGTTGACACATTTAGCTCACAACAACTAACTATTATAATTTTTTTGTAATATTATAATAAATTTTGTATTATTCATAAATTGGATTCTATATTTCTTGTGATCAATTCATTCAATAACATATAAATTTCATAGTATTTTTGAATCATACGACTTTAACCTTATAATACATACATCATTAAAATAATAAAGAGAAAAAATAGTCATCTCATATTTTAAATATTTTTTCTATCTCAATATATATGCCACAAAAATATGAATATTTTTGATATTGTTATAACATACTATTCATGTTATATATGTATCAAAGTGTGAAGTAAGATGTGAAAGTATATACAGACAAATACAAATTCATCATGAAATCAGATATAATACATTAGATACTAATAATATTTCATAATAAATACATAAATCCAATATTAAGTATATTAAATTTTACAAATAGTTTATCACCAACACATAAATCCAATATTAAATATGTTAAATTCTAATGATATTTCATAAAATGAGATTTTTTTAGTCCCACTGACTTACAACATCATTTTTATCAACTAAATTTTATCTCAACTACTTAAAGTCGGCAATATGGATTATGCTTTTTCAATCAATTATATTAAAAATAATATATATTCTCAACTATTTAGTCATTAAATTTTTATTTATAATTTTTATTTAATTCCTCATAAAAATTTTATCATATAATTTAGTTAAAATTTTAATTCCTCATATAATTTCAAATCAATCAACCAAATTTTATTATTAACCAAACTTTAATTCCTTTTTCTCCCTCCACTTGAATAATTTCACATTGCATAACTTGTGCACTAGGAGGTATGCATTGAATTTTGA
This sequence comes from Sapria himalayana, assembly GCA_029783825.1. Classification (NCBI taxonomy): domain Eukaryota; kingdom Viridiplantae; phylum Streptophyta; class Magnoliopsida; order Malpighiales; family Rafflesiaceae; genus Sapria; species Sapria himalayana. The sequence continues at coordinate 358,784 of JAREIK010001701.1, forward strand.
ATGTGACCAAACTATCTCTAGCAATTCTTCCATATCTTATCATCTATATGAATTATTTTAAGTTTTTTCTAATAATTTTATTTCTAATTTTATCATTTTTAATCTTACCAAACATCCATTATATCATCCTTTGAATATGTTACTTCTTGGTTGTCCAGCATTCACTTCCATAAAACATAGTTAGTCTTACAGTCATTTTATAAAATTTTTCTTTTGATTTTTTTTTATTCGTCTATCACAAAGAACATCTAATATAGTTCTTTATTTGTTTCATCTAACCTTAATTATATTATATACATTCTCATTAATCTCTTCATGTTTACTTAGTATAAAGCTTAGATACTTGAAATTACTAATATGTGAAGCTTATTATCATAAACTATAAAATTATGATAATTTATTAGGCATCCTAAAATAGTTTAATCAATTTCAAATTGATTATAATAAGTGAAATTATTTTTAAGCTAATTTATATGATTACGTTTATTATGTGACACATACTGTTGAAAAAGAAAGAGAGAGAAAGAGAACCTTTTTTTTCTGACTTCTGCAGTTCCACCTTATATTCAACACTCCCCCTCAAGCTGGAGCATATACGTCATTTGCACCAAGCTTGTTACAAATGTATTTAATCCTATGATGACTGAGAGATTTAGTGAAGATATCTGCTAGTTGATCATTTGAATTAACAAAACTTGCAGCAACACATCCTGATACGATCTTCTCTCTAATGAAGTGACAATCAACTTCAATATGCTTGGTCCTTTCATGAAAGACTGGATTGGATGCAATATGTAATACAGCCTGGTTATCACAGATAAGTTTCATCTCTTCATCCTTTCCAAATCCCAACTCTCGAAGAAGATGTTTCAACCATATGAGTTCACATGTTGTCAAAGCCATGGCTCGATACTCGGTTTCAGCGCTAGATCTAGCCATTACATCTTGTTTCTTACTCTTCCAAGATATTAGATTGCCTCCAATAAAAACACAGTACCCTGAAGTGGAACGTCTATCTGTGGGTGAGCCATCCCAATCTGCATCTGTGTAACCAACAATTTGAGTATGACCTCTGTTCTCGTACAACACACCTTGGCCTAGTGTACTTTTGATATATCGAAGAATGCGGATTACGACATCCCAATGGCTATCACATGGTGACGGTAGGAATTGACTAACAACACTCACAGGAAAAGAAATGTCTGAACGAATAATGGTGAGATAGTTCAATTTACCTACAAGTCGTCGATATCTCTCAGGGTCTCCTAAAGGCTCCCCCTGTCCTGGTACAAGTTTGACATTTGGATCCATAGGTGTGTCTACCGGTTTACAATCTAACATACCGGTATCTTTCAGGATGTCTAAAGCATACTTCCTTTGAGAAAGGACCACACAGGAACTGGATTGAGCTATCTCAATTCCCAAGAAATACTTGAGTTTCCCCAAATCTTTGGTCTGAAAGTGGGTAAAAAAATGTTACTTTAGTTTCTGAATACCATCCTGATCACTGCCTGTTATGACAATGTCATCCTCATAAACAACCAGATAAATACACTGCCCCAATGAGTTATGATGATAGAAAACTAATTGGTCTGTTGTACTGCGAAGTATGTCAAACTCTTGAACAACAGAACTAAAACGACCAAACCATGCTCGAGGAGATTGTTTCAAGACAGATAGAGAACGGCGTAACTTGCACACTAAACCAGACTTCCCCTGAGCAACAAAACCAGGAGGTTGCTCCATATAAACTTCCTCGGCAAGATCACCATGAATGAAGACATTTTTAATATCCAACTGATAAAGAGGCCAAGAACACATAGCAGCCATGGAGAGAAGCAGACAAACAGAAGCAATCTTGGTAACAGGGGAGAATTTGTCAGCATAATCAGAACCATAAATCTGAGTATAGCCTTTAGCAACTAAGCGGGCCTTAAGGCAATCAACCTGACCATCAGGACCAACCTTAATTGCATAGACCCAACGACAACCAACTGTAGATTTACCAGAGGGTAAAACAACAAGACCCCAAGTGCCATTAGAGTGTAGAGCAGCCATTTCATCCACCATTACCTGTCGCCAGCTTTGATGGGAAAGAGCTTCATGGGTGCTCTTTGGAAGAGAAACAGAGAATATAGCAGAGACAAAAGCAGAATAGGGTGAAGATAATCGATGATAACTTAAAAAATTATAAATAGGATGCGGATTACGAGTAGAGCAATTACCTTTTCGAGTAGCAATGGGTAAGTCATCAGGAGAGGGTGGAGCCGGGGCAGTAGAAGCCGAAGGGATAGGAAGTGAGTCAGCAGGTGCCTCAGCAAACGACAGAGGAGCATCGATACGAGGGCGACGATGATAAACCTGAAGTGGTCGAGGAGGCACAACATCAGGTGAAGAGACAATAGGAATAGGCAAAACTGCAGAAACATGAAGAGACTCAGAAGTGGTGGAAAAGAATGATGAGTCCTCAAAGAAAGTAACATCAGCGGAGATAAAGTAGCGATGAGTCTCAAGAGGATAACAACGATAACCCTTCTGAAGTCTGGAATATCCCAAGAAAAGACACTTCATGGCTTTGGCTGAAAGCTTGTCCTGTCCAGGAGTGAGAATATGAACAAAGCAAGTACAACCAAAGATACGAGGAGGAAGGAAATAAAGTGATTGGTCAGGGAAGAGAAGAGAATGAGAAATCTGATCATGTAAAACAAAGGAGGGCATACGATTAATCAAATAACAAGCAGTAAGAACAGCGTCCCCCCAAAAACGAAGAGGAACATTACTATGGAGGAGGATAGTACAAGCTGTCTCCACAAGATATCGATTCTTGCGTTCAGGTTCCCCATTTTATTGAGGAGTATGAGCACAAGAAGACTGATGAAGAATCCCATGATGAGACATAAATGAAGTAAAAGGGGGATGAAAAATATACCCTGGCATTGTCACTGCGTAACACACGAATAGAAATATTGAATTGCGTCTGGATTTCAGCATAAAATTTCTGAAAAATAGAAAATAACTCAGCTTGATTTTTCATTAAAAATAACCAAGTACATCGAGAATAGTCATCAATAAAAATGACAAAATACTGAAATCCTAAAGTAGACGCAGTCCGACAAGGATCCCAAACATCAGTATGGACAAGCTCAAAAGGAGACTTTGCCCGATTATCCAAACGCTTTGGGAATGAGACACGAGTATGTTTCTCAAGCTGACATGACTCACACGAAAGCGACGACAAAGTGGAAAAACGAGGGACCATCTTCTGGAACTTGGAGAGACTAGGGTGGCCCAAACGACTGTGAATGAGGAAAGGAGCATCAGTGGAAATGCAAACTGCAGGAGATGAATCTGAGGTGAGGTGATAGAGGCCTTGAGACTCACGTCCTATGCCAATCGTCGTCCCTGTACTCCGGTCCTGCAAGGTCACAAATTTATCAGAAAAGGTAATAGAGCAATTAAGAGTACGAGTGATTTTGCTGATAGAAATAAGATTAAAAGGACATTTAGGAGTATAAAGGACAGAAGTGAGAGGTAGAGAAAGTATAGGAATGACCAAACCAATACCTTTAGCCACAGTTTGAGAACCATTAGCTAAGGTAACAGTAGGTAAAGCAGAGGTAGTAGAAATAGAGGAGAAAATATCCTTATTACCAGATATGTGATCAGAAGCTCCAGAATCTAGAATCCAGGGTCCAAGAGAAGATGTGTGGGTAAGGCAGGCAGAGGCATTACCAGGCTGGGCAACAGAGGCAACAGAAGCCTGATATGCCTGAGATGAGGAGGAGCTCAGAGGCTGAGGCAGCTGAGAATCAGAGGACTGGACCATATGAGCAATGCGAGGAGGCCGTCCATGTAACTGATAGCAACAATCACGAGTGTGGCCAAGTTTATTGCAATAGGTGCAATGAGGACGTTGGCCCCTACCTCGATTACCTCTGCGGCCTCCTTGAGTGGTAGTGTGAGAAACTAACACAGAAGAATCTGAAGTGCTATCAGATGGCAAAGTCTGAGTGGACGAGATACGAAGGAGGCGAGCAAACACATCATCCAAGGACGGAACTGATAAACTGCCAAGAATCTGATCGCGGACAGGCTCAAGATCCGGACGGAGGCCAATAAGAGTAAGGACCATAAAGAACTTATCAAGCTGTGTTTGTTGAGCCCCAGCATCAGAAGTAAGAGGCATCACAGTCAAGAACTTTTCCTTAAGAGAAGCAATCTGGCCAATATAAGTAAATAGATCCAAGTCCTGTTGGCTGAGATAGACAATAGCAGAAGTCACCTTATAAAGATGCTGGATATCATTCGTGTATAATCCTTTAGCTTGAGTCTAAAATTTAAAACAAGTTTTGTAGGCCCGAAGATGAAGAAGAATCTTAGGATCAACTGATTGCCACAATATACTACATAACTGGACATCTATCTTCCTCCACTGTACGCGGTCAACCTCAGGGATATCTGTCTCCTGTGTAACCAGGTGATCCTCATATCCTTGACCCATAAACCATAGTTCAACATAAGCTGACCTGGAAAGATAATTGTCACTGCCAACCAATTTCTCCGAAGTAATCATAGGAGATCCAGATATAATAGAGAAAAAAATAGAAGTTTTAGCAGCTATATCTACTTCAGATTGAAAAGAGCCCTAGTACAGCTTCAGATTGTGGCGTGGCAGCACCTGAAAGGTAGAAGAACACTTCCGACGGCACGTGCAGGGATTGGGGTGGAGAAAAAAAAAATAGTCGGTGCAAGATGTGGCAAGAAAACTAGTTGATTAATGCTGCCAATCAGATGCAGATCTCACCCAAATAGATCAGTTTATCACCCGTTGTCAGATCCGTTAATTGGTTTAAAAGGGTGGAACGCATGCTCGTTGGCTGAACCAGAGTGGCCAGGAAGCTTATACAAGATACGCCGAGAAGTCGTATCACAAATATAAACCATTCGACTTGAACTACCAGCAGGGACCTTGATGAAGGAAACTTCTTGAGAGCATAGGGGGAGAAGAGGCGGCTGTTCCGAGCGATGGAGACGATCCCGTGCGTGAAGAAGAAGGCGGAGTGGGCGCTGAGGTGGATAGACGGGTCGAAAAGCTTCGGGAAAGAAAGCTTCGGAAAGCTTCACGTCGGGTTCACCACGTTTCCGCTGCGCCGCTCTGATACCATGTTGAAAAAGAAAGAGAGAGAAAGAGAACCTTTTTTTTTCTGACTTCTGCAGTTCCACCTTATATTCAACACATACATTTATATTAGAAAATATTAGTTAGGAGACTATTAGTTTTTATGAATAAACTTATTATGATACTACTATTTGTTAGATTATCAAATATTATATTATATATTTTAATTTGTATTTCATATTCCCTAAAAATCCTCGTCAAACTGGCATATATGACAAAGTCATCATGATAATATAGCATCTCATTAAGTCTTACTATTTTTCTATTTAGTTTCTTGTATAAATCAATTTAATAGACAATAATGCATACGAAAAGAATATCATAATAATTAGTCAATATATTAAACCTTATAAATATCACTCTATTATATTTTCTAATATCTAAAATTATTAATTATTTATCAAATTTATAATTTTTTATAATATCAATTCTACATATCAACCTAGAGAAACGACAATATGCAAGTTGAATGTAATTTTATATATAATGAACAACTCTAGAATTTTCCACAAATTTAAGCTGAATACTCACACTAACAATCATCCTAGCAATCATTTATCTTACAAACTCATAGTTATAAATAAATATAATCATTGAGACTAAAAATACATCTAAATTCAATGACTCCACAACTAAATAATTGTTCTTTAGATCTAAATAATTGAGACTAAAAATACAAATTTAAGTATAAGATCTAATGTAATATATTTTTTATTGTATTATTCAGCGTATCTTATTAGGTGTTCAATCTCACCACAAATGCTTCACATCCTTCATGTACAATAATTTTTGTCACTTGTCATCTTATTCATGCCTTCTTAGTACTAAACTTGTGAGCAACTAGAGATAGCATAAATAATTGTTCTTGTGAGATTTATCAATTTTTTTTAATGTACTATTTTTTTTAACTTGGATTAAAACACCCGACATGTGGGCTACTCCAACCCTAGCCATATAAGATGGCTTATTTTAGATCTTTCCTAAAATAATAAATTATTTCTCATTTTTCTTTTAACATGATATCAAAGAAGAATTTTCTAGGGTGATGATTTCTCGACAAAATTAGAGTTCATATGTACCATAAAAAAATCCCTAGCAATACTAACCACCTTGACCTGACCTGACATAGGCAATGGTAGTGATGCGCATAGCAGCTATACATGTAAGGATTTCTAACTCTTTGAAAAATACAGTTCTCTATGTCAGTACATGAAAAATACAATGATACATGACAGGATAAATTTTCAAAAGGTTGCAAGTGTATTAATTAATTGTTAATGTATAGATTGAATGATCAGGATGAAGCTACTCACTATATAATTAGCACATAGTTATCACAATATTGATGAATTTGACTATGCTAAGAGATTGGATAATTAGATTCTCAATATTCTTTACTTGTATTTATTGTAAAAATTATATATTATCATGCGGACATAAATCCTTATAAAGAGAGTGAACCCATTTTTTTAAAAAATTTATTAAAAATTAATCAAGGCATCTACCGTAATACACAAATCTAATAGAATTGGAACTATCAGTCAGATTAATAAAGTCTCCCTTTCGCATGATGCTAGTGAGAACCAAGAATGATATTTCTAGAGAGAACAAAATCAAATGTGAAGTACTTTTTTTTTGTGGGAGATCAAAAAATATGTTGGACTTTACATCCATAATTACAAAAATTGTTTTAGAGTTGAGAAGCTTTACATCAAATTGTCAAAACTGATCAAGCTAAATCTTCCACAAATACATCAATCAGACTCATTATACTTACTCAAAATGAGCATCCCAAACTTTTTTCCAAATGAACTCCCAACTGTAGTGGATGTGCTTCAACTAGTACTTTAATTATTCTTTTTTCACTTTGACTCACTATGAACTTAGATCATAGACTCATGAGCTAACACTCATGCTACAATTAATTGAATTCTATTTTCCTCTTTTATTGACTCAGGAGTTAAAATCAATGTACAAGTAAAGGAGCATGTAAACATCAATATTTGATTTGTTCTTTTAAAATGTGTCCCTTTTATTAAAATTTATTTTTAATTAATTATTTTACTAAACAACAAAAATATAATATTATTTTTTTTCTCATTTTGATGTTTATTTGTAGAAACGACAGACCATGAAAATAACCTTGAGAATTTAGCAAGATAGACTATACAAATTTTTTTTACTCTAAAAATCCCTCTATATGTTTTTTTATGCTAAAAATTCAATATTGAGCTGTGAGAGAAAATCTTACAAGAGTCTAGATGACTTGATCATCCATGAGTCCATTATAATTCTAGCTAAGAATGAGTCAAAAACTAAGAGACTTTGTTATCTAGGATATAGAGTCTATACTAAAAGAATATGGCATATGCAATCTATTAAGAGTGGATGAGTCTCCTGAGAATTTAGATGATTCTACTACAAACTCTTCCATAGAAATATATTTTCAATTTTACATGTGTCAAAGCATAAACCCACATTTCAAAGAAGAGAATCATATAACCCCAAAACAAATAGATAGATTACTATCTAAAAAAACATTGGATTAAGGCAGTCCACATATTTAGTGCTCATATTCATACATAAAAAAGGTAAAGAAAAATAACAAACTAAAAAAACCACATAAACCATAATATTGTCAAGCGTATGTCTAAATATCAAGAATAGTTTGGAGGAAAAAAAATAAGTTTATTCATCTTTAAAATCTTTGCAAAAATATTGATAGGTTGATTTATTATATGAATATAGATTATAATTATATTAATAGTATATCATTTATTTTTTTCATATAGAAAAATAATTCATCTTTATATATTATGTCAATATTTAAATATTGAATTAAGAAATTATCTTTTGTTGCATGTCCTTACGTTCTCAGCACAAGCTCATGTTGAATCAAAAACTATGAGACTTGATCACTCGTCGCCTATAGTTAATACAAGGTAAAGTATACATATCCAGCATACTCAAAATAGAGATGAGCATACTAAGGAGTCACATAATTTTGTAACTGATTTTTCTGATCTCGACATTCCAATCATTCTTAAAAAGAGAAAGACAAAATATACTCAACACTTGATTTCACAAATTTTATTATACTTTCATTTTATTTCTTCTTTTATTTTTTTATTACTTCTCTTGACAATAGAATATTACTCAAGTATCCTAAGATATTATCTCATATAGGATGAGATAATATCAGGATGTAAGAGATGAATGTCATACCATAACCTTTGAAAAAATTTATTATTGATTGAAGATGAGTATTCATTGTGAACACACATTCACAGGAGAATGTAGAGAATATTAAAGTAAAACTTGTAGTGAGGAGAGAGACACTCTTATGTTTAAAATGGATTGCCAAAACGTTTTCTCCCCAATGACAAAAATGACTTTAGTACAAATAAGCATCAATAATATATTTTTCATTATAACTTTGAGAAGAAGATATATATGAAATAGTCACATGAATTATGAGCAACACAAACAAATACTATTTGCAGATTTTAGATGTAATAGCCTAAAATAATTTTATCAAGAGTATAATTTATGAGATTTTTATAAGAAGTCACAACATTTACGTTACACAAATATTTTAGATATTTTCCTTTGTGTTTACAAATGAATCCTAATGGAAATATAATTTTGTAGAGTGTCTACATTGATAATATTTTAATTATGAGATAAAGAATTAAAGATCAATCAACTCAAAAAATATCTTAAAATAATTTTTAACAAAGGACTGCGGGACACTCATATTTTCTTAATTGATCTTTTGGGTTGTGCTCAATTAGATATTCCTATTAATCCTAGGAACTAACTTCACTTCTAACATAGCTCTTCTAATTGACTTTAATACTTACATGAGAATCATAAAAAATATTAATTATCTTACTATGATCAGACCATATATAGCACATGCAATCAGTAAAATTAATCATTCATAGATTCAACTCAACAAATTCCATTGATACATATAAAAAATTTGAGATCTCTTTCAAGATTCATAAGCACTTTTAGTTGGCTAGATATTTAAAATCGAGTTAGGCATCATATGTGTAGAAAAATGATTTATAACGAAATTTTAGATTTTTTTTGGAATCAATCTTATCTCCCAAAAAAATAAAAAACATATATTTATTCTAGATCTAATATAGAGACAAAATTAAAAGTGATGACGATAATTATTTAAAAAAAATGGATGATTCACTTACTTGAGAATATAGAGAATCTACTTTTTTTTTCTATTTATTTTTTCCTGTAATAGTCATGTAACGCTACATCAAATTCAACATTTTACACCCAATCGAGTTCGAGAAGTTCATTGCAAGTCAAAACTTAACAATGAAGACAATGTTTGACCAACTATGCACAAACTATTTGGGATCTAAGGTTATTCCCTTGATGAGCTTATAATAGGACAAAACTAATTCAATATTATTTGTCTTTACGTGAAAATTGACCCTCAGGCCTTAGTTGATTTATTGATGGAGTGTCGCACAGAATATCATTCATTGAAACTCTTATCCTGTGACATGTGTACAAGTCATTGTCGTGTGCCTTCCCATTGATTTTGGACACATTGATGTGCAACAAAAGACCAGGCACTAGTTGCACCCACTTTCTCCATTGTTCACCTCTACACGTGTGCACTAGTTGACATCGTGCACCTCTCCCCTATATGATAAAAATGTTATAAGATATTTTTAGAAAGATACAAACATATGATTTTAATCATCACTTACATGATAACTAAATATCTTTATTTATTATTTTTTTATTATCTTTTCAAATCTTGTATTTTACATAAAAATTATTTATCTCAAGATTTTTGTAAATACTTGATTTATTCAAAATCTCTTTCTAGAAAATGATAAGATGACACTCAAGGTAACAAAATATATTTATATTGATTACTTGAAAACTCAAAAAGAATATAAACATTATTCATATGAAAGAGAGTGTGTTATAAGTGATAATATTATCTTTTTTGAGCATGAAATATTTTTAATGAGTTTAGATCATATAATGACTCCCCTCTAGAGCATGATACAAAAGTGACATTTAATCTCTTATTTTTTCATACTCCTTTGGAGTCTCATTCAACCTCCAACCAAGTAGTGTCACCCCTTAGCTATTTTTCAATTGTTGAATTACAATATAATAACTCCCCTATGAAGCCTCCATTATATTTGTTGGGGAGTCACCCCAGCAAATATAGAATAAATTGATTTTGGAGAGAATGAAAATTTCATAAAAAAGAAATTCTCATTATAATCCATATGGGATAGTACCCCTGAGCTTATTTCAATTTCAAAGCTAAATGAGTTAAGGAGTTAGGAAATTTGATCACGTTGGACTAATAATTCATTCTAGTATAAGAGAACATGCACAATTTATTCAAGATGAATAAAAAACTCCTCAGAAATCATAAGATTATGTTGCTCACTATTTTGATCTTGATTTTTATAATATTCCCCTGAAAAAATAAATAATTTGTATTTAGCATCTTATTTTATAGGTTTTATCATACTCATGTGTTTCTCTTGATAATATTAAGATATATATTTTATCTCATTCAAGATAACATCAAATCATGCTAAAAAAGACAATATTTATTCTAATAAAACTTGCAAATTGATATCTTACATTTAAGAATATCTATTATTAATTACAATTAAGTGTTTGTTGTGAAGGTTGATCATGATGATAAGATAAATCACCTGAAAATTAAATTTTACGATAGAATTTACTATAATATTTAAAATTGAATATCATGATGTTTTTCTCCAGTGGTCAATATTACCTCAATTCAAATACTCATATCAATTGTCTCTCAAATAAATAATATATTAGTTGGACATCATAAATATATTTTTTCCGTGATGATTATGAGAATATGTGTATGGAATAGTCATCTAGTTTTCAAACACTGACAGAGCATTCAAATCTAGTTTGTAAATTGTGAAAATATTATATAACATAAAATAATTACCAAAAACTTGGTTTATGAGATTTTCATCCATTATTATTCATTTCAATTGTACAAATATGTTACAGATTATTTTTTTTTTTCAAAAAAGTTAAAATGGCAAGTTTATTTTATAGTTTGTATATGCGGACATCTTTATATGAGATTATAAATTAAATATCACAAATACAAGGAGTACCTTGGAAATATATTATATTAACACAAGTAAAATATGCTTTGGATATTATATCGTTGATAGGTTAATTTTTTATGTAGTACCCCAGTATATATGTCTATTGAGTCTGATAATGATATTTTGATTGATGTAGGCACTCAAGTTGACTGAATTATATGTATAAAAATTATAAAAAAAATTAATTATTTATTATTATCAGACCAGATATAATACATACAATCAATATAATTAAAAATTTTTTACATTCATCATCATGTGCTCATCTTGATTTTCATAACTTAATTTTCATATTTGGATATGTGAAAAATTTTTCATAACTTAATTTTCCTTCGAGGATCATGGGTATCTTCAATTAGTCAAAAATATAGACTCCAGTTGATCATCTATTTGCGCAAAGAAGATATCTACAACAAATTATTATATTTTTCTTAGAAATAATCTTATTTCCTAAAAAGATAATAGACAAATAATTATTAGCGACAATATTATTTCCAAGAAAAATAGTAGACAAATGATGGTCTATAGACAATCTTGTTTGCTAGAAAAAAATTTTGTAACTTAGTTTTCCTTCAAGGATAATGGGTATCTTCAATTAGTCAGACATCTAGACTCCAATTGATCACCAATTTGTGCAAAGAGAAAGTCATGACAACCTATCAGATTCAGATCATGAATCTACTAGAAGAGATCAAATTACCTATTACTTTTCACATGTCTATTTAATGTGAAAGTCATGCAGCACAATATATAGTATTGAATCTAGTATTTCATTAACATACAAAACACATATATAATATATTTCTTTCACAATAAAAAGATCCAAAATATAATAAATTGCATGAAGATAAAACTCTTATGAGAAAGTTTACTCTAATATTTAAGATTAATTATCATGATATTTTTATCTAGTGATCAATATTACCTCAATTTGAATATTCAAGTCATGTGTTATCTCTCACAAATAAATAATATATGAATTAACATGATGAATATATTTCTCATGATTATTATGAGGATATGTGTATAGAATAATCATCTGGTTTTCAAACACTCACAAAGTATTCAAATCTAGTTAGTATATAATGAAAATATTATATAATAAAAAATAATCATAAAAAACTTAGTTTGAGATATTTCTTCCATAATTATCTCATTTTAATTGTATAAATATGTTATAGATTATTTCATGTTTTTTCAGAGAAATTAACATGATAATTTTATATTATAATTTGTATATGTGGAGGTGTTTATTATGAAAGATTATAAATTATGAATCCCTAACACAAAAAGATGCTTGGAAAACTCAAAAATTTCCTTAAGATTTTAATTATCTATAACATCAAATACATAGTATTGACACATGTAAGATATATCTTGAATACTTTATTTTTTAAAGGTTGGTCTTTATGTTGTATTCAAGTATACATGTTTATTGAGTCCAATACTAATATTTTGATTGATGTGGGTCATCTAGTTAACTCGATTGTATACAAGAGAATTAAATAAAATTAATTATCATATTATTATCAGAACAAATATGATACATACAATCGATATAATTAAAATATTTCTATAATTATCATCATATGCTCATCTTGACCGATCTCTTAGCATATTTGGATTGGATATGTGAAAAAAAAATTCCATAAATTAGTTTTCATGTAAAGATCATTGGTATCTTGTGCATTCAAACTTCAATTGAGTATTAGCTATGTGCAAAGAAATCTATATTTTTCTTGGAGATTATCATCTCCTAGAAAAGTAATAGACAGGTCATTATCTCTAGATCTAGTACTAGGACAGAGTACATGACAACAATCATAGCAGCCTATCAAATTCTTTAAATTGAGCATATAGAGATAAAATTTCTTATCACTTTTCCCATGGCTATTTATTGTCAAAGTCAAACAACAATAACTTTGGTTTCAATATTCCACTAACAAACAAAACACAAAAACAAATTATTTCTTTATCAATAAAAATATCTAGAATACGATAAATTGCTAGAAGATAAAATTTTTGAAATATAATTTACTCTACCATTTAGGATTAATTTTCATAATATTTTACTCTAGTAATCAATATGACCTCAATTTAAATACTCATGCACTTGTTTTTTTTCACAAATAAATAATATATCAGTGAAACATAATGAATATATTTTTTCATAGTAATTATAAGGATATACATATGTAGTATTCATCTGATTTTGCTCACTAACAAAATATTAAAATCTAGTTTGTAGAATATGAAAATATTATATATCAATAAATAGTCACCAAAAATTTAATTTGCAAAATTTTTATCCGTAACTATCTCAATTGAATTGTACAAATATATTAAAGATTATTTCTTGTTTTTTTAAGAAGTTAAAATAATATGTTTATTTTATAATTTGTATATGTGAACATCTTTATAATGAGAAATTATAAATTAGGAATCATCAACATAGAATAAATTCAATGAGCTTGACCAGCACACTTGCCTTGAAAAACTCAAAATTTTCCTTTGGATTGAGATGACCTATTATATCAAATATATTGTATTGACACAAAATATGTCTTGGATATTATATCTTTGAAAGATTAATCTTTTATGTTGTATTCTTATATATATGTCTATTGAGTCCAATAATGATATTTTAATTAATGTGGATACTCTAGCTGACTAGATTATATCTATAAAATTTATAAAAAAAATTAATTATATAATTATTATTAGACTATATATAATATATACAATCAATATAATTAAAAATTTTCTATATTCATATAATATGCTCATCTTGACAATGCTCTAAGCATTTTTAGATATATAAAAGAATTTTCATAACTTTATTTTCATTCGAGGATCATAGGCATCTTCAGAGAAGAATAACAATTATTTATTAATTCTTTAGATCAGGCATTTACTAGGGGAGATTGAATTTCTATCACTTTTCCCATAGCTATTTACTATGAAAATCAAGTAGCAAAGCATAAAATTTCAAATCCAATATTCAACAAGCAAATGAAATACATAAAGATAAATTTCCTATTACTCTTGTGAAGCTGATAAATATTAGTTCATCATCATAATACTCAATAAAAAAAAAAGATTAGCTAAGCACTGATCTTCGTGAAGATATTCAATGACTACTATGTTGTCTAAATATATGTTTTAATAATGATTTTATCTTGTATCCTCTCCTTTAGGAAAAAAAAGTTTACCTCGATGTACATCCTTCACTTGTGAAATATTAGATTAAAAATTTACATATCTCGCTACCTAACTATCATAATAAATAAAAGTGACAAAATAATATAGACCCAATCTCCTCGAGCAAATATCACATTTAAAATATCTCAAAAGTAACTATCATCCTTATGAACTATGCATTTATACTAGATCTCAAAATAAATATTTATCTTACTTTTACAAGAGTTAATATTGCCTCCAAGAAAAATACATCATCATATCATACATCTCCTCTCAATGTATGCTCATTGCCAGAAAAAATCTAAATATCTGGCTACCTACAAATGCAAATGATCTATAAAAAAGATCCCCAAGTATTGGAGACTTCTTCACATACTCCAAATATGAAAACTCGTCATCTCCAACAATAATTAGAATATCATCTACGTAAAAAATCAGCAAAACCATCATACAATCAAAACTCCTATCGAAGAACAAAAAAATCAATAAATCTATATAACCCAAACAAAATAATTATATGTAAAAATCTCTCAAACTAAACTCTCTATGACTTCTTCAGGTAAGTCACAACTGAGCTCACGTGGATTCAACATTTACCAAAAAGAAGTTTTGATTTGTATTTTGAAAGCATCTGCCATTAAATTAAAACATTCGAGTTAGTCTTTAGATTGTACATAACTAGTATTTTAAGAACAAAGGAATAAAGTAAATTAGAACAATATAATACTAAAAACACAAATACAATAATACTTAAAAAAATTCATACATCAAATACACTTATATAATGACCTAAAACAATTGGAAGAGCCCACATGTCAAGTGGTCTCATGAAAAATACAAAAAATAAAAATAATATAAAAGAAAATGAAAACACTCTCATTAAGCTAGTGCATATTAGTCAATAACATCAAATATTTCACTTCTATATATTTTATCTACTCATAAAATATTAAATTAAATATTATATGTCTCAATGTCTACTATCATAGTAAAAAATAATAAAAGAAAGATATGCATACCAAATCTCCTTTAGCAAATGAATTATCCAAAATATCTCATAAGTGTTTATCATCATTGCTCTGAAGTTTATCTTTGTACTATATTTCAAAATAATTAATTACTTTTCCATGAGATAAAATTATCTTCAAAAAAATACAAAATCCTATCATAAACTCTCTCTCGATGCATATTGATGACCAAATCGATTATGAATCCCCAATCAAATAAAAATTTTATAAATTCCTAAAAGAGATCTTAAGTTTTAAAGATTTCTTCACAAACCTTGGTATATGAAGAGTTGTGTCAGGATGAAGATGAACCTATCAAAAAACATCTAAAAAAATAATTATAATGATTGTATATGTTATATATGATTTAGTTATAATCAGATAGTTAATATTTCTTATAATTCTCCTATAAATAATAAAATCAACTAGAATGATTACATCATAAGTGAAATCAATATTTAAACAAATATGAATATATGTTAGAGCACAACCCAAAAGATCAATATTTACAATATATCAAGTTTTATATCTTCTCTATGACAAAATTATGCCCCTCGTAAAATAAGTCACATTTATGCCAAAAAAATATTTAAGTCTCATGAGATCATTCATCTAAAATTATGACTAAAAATATTTGTTGAGTTAGGTGATTCGTAACTTATCTCTTATAATCAATACGTCATACACGTAGGTAATCTACAAAATCCGTCATTATTCCTCCATAAAAGAATAAGAAATCAATAATATGCTTGTATAACCCAAATAAGATGATTACATGTGAAGACCTTGTAAATCAAATTTTCGATGAATGTGTAAGTCTTAATATCTTTGTCTACTCATAAAACATTGTATTGAATTGAATATTATGTCTCAATGTCTATGTGCTTCGTCTACTTATAAAACATTGAATTAAATATTATATGTCTCAATGTCTACTATCATAATAAAAAATAATCAAATAAATATACACATACCTAATCTCCTCAAGCAAATAAATTATCCAAAAGTATCTCATAAGTGCTTATCATCATTGCTCTGAAATTTATCTTTGTACTATATTTCAAAATAATTAATTACTTTTCCATGAAATAAAATCATCTTTAAAAAATATATAAAATCCTATTATAGAATTTCTCTCAATGCATATTGATGACCAACTCGAATATTAATTCTCAACCAAATAAAAATTTTGAGGATTCATAAAAGAGATGTTAAATTTTGGAGACTTTTTCACAGACCTTAATATATGAAGATTTATATCAAGATGAACTTATTAAGAAAAATCTAAAAAAAATAATTATACTAATTGAATATTTTATATATAATTTAGTTTAAATCAGATAGTTAATATTTATAATAATTATCATATAAGTAATACAATCAAATAAATTGATTACATTATAAGTAAAATCAATACTTAAAACAATAAGAATAAATATTAGAACATAACTCAAAAGATCAATCTTTACAAAGTATCAAATTTATATTTTCTCTATGATATATTATACCCCTCATAAAATAAATCACATTTATGTCAAACAAATATTTAAATCTCCTGAGATATTTCATCTAAAATTATGACTAAAGGAATTCATTGAGTTGAATGATTTGAAACTTATTATCTATTATAATCAGAACGTCACCAATGTAGATAATCTACAAAATCATCATGTCATTAAAATTTCTCAAAAAAAAAAATATAAAAAATCAATAATATACTTGTATAATCCAAATGAGATGATTACGTGTGAAAACCTTATAATTCAAGTTACTTTAGGTCATACAATACTTTCTATAATTTATAAATTATATATGACCGTACTGCTCGAACCCCCCAATAGTTACTTAATAAATACCTTCTCAAGGATGCTAACTATGAGTTGCTAGATGTGAAGAAATAAAAAGTAATTTGTCGTCCCAGCTTGACATATCTTAACAATGAAATGTAATTTGTCTTCCCATCTTGACTTATCTTAACATTGAAATGCAATTTATCTTCCCATCTTGATTTGACTTAACAATGAAATGCGACAAATAACAAACCTTCGTGAAGGTTATAGAATATGGTATTAATTTCTAAGTCTAATTAGAATTGAGGTCGTACATCTTTTTCTTTTTCTTCATGATCTAGTAGCATGCTAGATGAGATAATATTTCATAAGAAAACTTGGGCAATTTATTACCCCCAAGAGAAATATAAAAAAAAATAAAAGAAAGAATAGTATGAGTATGCCAAAACATATGAATTCAGATACCAAATACAACTCTTATGTCTCTTCCAAAGAGTAAGCAAAAGGTCAAGATCAAAAGAATTAATTATAGAATTAGTAGGATCCTAAGTAGGCTCATCTCTAGTCTGAATATGTTGGGTATGTCTCTCTGTCTCCTAGCATAGACTAGAAATCATATGTGGTCAAGTTTCTTAATTATCAACTCAATATAAATTTGTATTAATCAAGTCTCTTAGTCACACTCTCCAGAATCAACATAACTGAATTTGTTAGTAAAAGTGATTACTCCATTAGAATAACAACATAATGAGAATAACATGCTTATATATAATCAATAGGGGACTTCTACAATTTAGTAATTCATGGATGTTTACGAGTAAGAGAAAAAAAATAACGAATCCAAATACAATTTCTAAATTCACATTCTTCTAAGACTCAGTGAAATAATGAGTCATGGTCAACAAAAAAAATATCCGTATTTGCTAAAGTTATACCAATCTCTGGTAAAAAATATTATACCATATTTGAATACTCGAGTATCCAAGAAAGATACATCTCAAAGCCTTAGAACTCAACTTGTCTCATTCTGGATATTAATTATTGATCAAAATAAATATATCTAAAAATTTAGCAACAAAGCTACATAATCTATTTCCAACATATAAAATTTAAAATGATACATACTGAGAAACAATAAAAAAGAACATTGAATTGATGAGGCAAATTATAATTAAAATTATATATCCTAAATAATATTTTAAAATATTTTTCCGATATAATAATATTCAAGTTATCTTAATTAAATATTTTTTCTTCCTTTTGATAACCTCGTACTATTATGAGTACCTTTCAGATGATCAAATTAATTAAATATTCAAGTGCGAAATACCTTTCAGATGATCAAATATTCTTAAACTAGCCAGTTACGAGTCACCTAGCTGAAAATAGACAAATAAATAATCCAATTACTCAGACATCTAGAAATAGATCTATCTTTAAAGAGAGAATATACAATCAACTCTGCTCTATCAACCTTGGAGATGATCAAATATTCTTAAATTGATCAGTTATTAGTACTCAAATATCTAGAAAAAAATCTTATCATTTAAAAAAATAAATACAATTAACTCTGTTTAATCACAAATAAAATCTAATTTCCCGATTCTAAAAAAATATTTGTAAAAGTAACAAAAAAACCAGAATTAACTTGCCTAGAAAGATAACATATTGAGAATAAACTAACAAAATAATCGAATATATACAAGATACAGAGAAATAATATAGATTCAAGATAAATATTATCAAATTTAATAATTTTCAAATGTGTGACATGACTATACTAGTATTTTCAAAACATGAAAAAAATATAAAGAATAAAATATATTACTGATAATATGATTATTAGCTCATGTTCCGATAATCTAAGTCTACAATAAGTGTACAAGTAAAAAAATCAATAATAACTAAAAGAAATAAAAAATATTTTGTTGCCATAGAGAGAAATTTATAATCCTTTCTAATAAGTATGAGTATCATAGTGAGTGAACTTTATGAGAAATCTTAATTAACTCTAACAATCAACTTATCTTTCTCATATTATGTATATCTTTTAGCCTCGCCTCTAGATAAAAACCTAATAGTTGTCTTTGGTATGATTCATCCTCCTACAATAAGTATAATGAACTATGATTTTCCTCCATCAAACTCTACTATGAAAATCTCTCTTCATATTGTATCATAAAAATTATGATTCCTTCAAATAAAAAATTATACTCAATTACTTTTTTTTTACAAATCTACCAAAACCCTACCGGGTTTCCACATAAGAAACCCTAATCAGGGTTTCCACTGTGTGCCACCACATGCAATTCTCACATTCACCACCACCACATGAGCCTCTATTTCCACCACCATATGTTATCTAGTATCATCATTGCACACCTATGGATTTGGAAAGAAAATTATTTTTTTTATTCTAACTTTGATGTTGTTTGAACAATAAAATACTAAAAACATAAATATAATAATACTCAAAAAAAATTCATGCATCAAATATTATTATATAATATACATAAATGATTGAAGTAGCCCATAAGACTGTGTTCCCATTAAAAATATAAATAATAAAAGTAAAAAAAAAAATTGCAATAATCTCAGGTAATAAAATAAAGAGACTACCAAATATCAAGATGAAACTTCTACTACTTTTCAAAATAGTGATCAATCTAAATTTCACTAGCTAAGAACTTTTTTATTCCACTTCCTTAACAAGTGTTGTGATTAAAATTGAGTCAAAAGCTTGAAAACATGAACTATTATAACTTATCAAAGGTCCAACTCCACTACTTTTACCACTTTCAATTAAAAACTATTCTTCTATTTGCATAATTTAATCAATCATAATTTTGATAAGAAGATGAAAAATAAGCCCAAATAATGAGAATATGAGTTATATTTAAGACATATAAAAATGACTAAAAAGGCAAGTTTAGTTGAAAAGCCTAAATACTCAATTTGTCAAATAGAACCACTTATAAGCGAGAACAAGTAATACCATTTTAGGATGTCAATCACCATACTCTCATTATTAATGTGATATGTAATATTTATGCATATATGTAATTTAAGAGTGTAACCACATCTATGCATGTATGTGACATGTAATATTTATGTGTTTATATTTTTTTTATTTTATTTTATTTGTTTTTCATTTGATTTATTGAAAAGCACACTCGACGGAGAGATGTAATTAGTTATTTTTCAATTTTGATTTATTCATTAGACATATGGCACTTTGTCTTCTTCCTCCTCTATTTCTCTCTCTCTCTCTCTCAAAACCTCAAAGACTTAAAAGAGTTTTATAAATTCAAACCCTGACATTTATTATCATAGCCACCAATCCAAGAGTCATATAATGCCCTTCTTCTTCTAAATTTTATCTTTTTCTTATTCTTCAAGACTCTTTTCTTTTTGTTCTAAACATCATCAAATAATACAAGATTTCTTCCAACATATCAATAATATGCAATCCACTTGTATTTTTTTATTTAGTTTGAAATTAAGTGTGATCTTTGAAAAAATTGATTTAAACTTACAAAATTTTTAAAAAATAAATCAAATCTTAAGCAAATCGAAACTATTTAGCATCAATAACCTAGATCAATAAATTCAAAAATAGGAGTCTCAAATATGGATTCTAGGCTGATGACTAGCTCAAGTTTCTTTAATTCAAGTTTCAACTATGCTTTAATACCATTATTTAAAAAAAATACTATAATTTATAAAGTGTAAAGATCTTACTTATGTCACAAGATACATATAATTTGCTCAGAGATGGGATTGATAAACTGGTTGATACAACAACCTTATAATCAACTAAAAACATCTATTTAAAGGAAATGAAGATGGATGTCAATGCTCTTTAATTATTCAATAAGAAGTAACGTAACAATATTTACTCCAAAATCATGAGATCAACAAAATACAAATATCATGGGATCTTTTGAAGAAATAATTTCAATGAGACAAAAGGATATGAGTTGAGGTGTCCTTCAGGTCGTGCTCACAGAAAGACATTGAAGTGGTGCCCAACACAGCCATGATCTATTGGTTCACAAGTGAAATAGGGAATGTAGGGATTGTGCCGAGTTTAGTTGGACTTGGACCCGACTCACTCTTGACATGACTGGGCTAGGCATGATTTCATGCATGGCACCAAAAACATGCTCACTAGGCTCTAGCCAATGGCCCAATGGGTTAGTGGCCCAATAGTCCATATGCATATTACCTAGTCTAGTAGCCAATAAGCTCTAAGTTATACCCAAGGCCAAGCTAGCCCCTCTCATCCCCTAGGGCTTGCTACCTGGGGTAGGCTAGAGCAGGCTAGCCTAGTGGTAGGGCCCAGAACCCTATATTCATTCTTAATTCTTAAATTACTATAATTTTGTTTTTGTGTGTGTGTGTGTGTGTGTGTGTGTAATAATAATAAATTTAAATATCAAATTATTTTTAAATTTAAAATTGCACATATAATAATTAATGTGTATAAAAAATTATATACATAGATACAATAAAAATACATACTAGGTGTAAATTAAAAATCTAAATATATATATATATATCTATATACATATAAAAATACAAAAAAAAAATAATGCACACTAACATAGTGCTAATAACAATAACATAAACATAAATATATAATATCAATTACTCTCACTTAGTATAGTTCAGATCATCATATCTCCAAGTCTATGTTCGTAATTCTCGTATATATTATTTATTATTTTGCAGCTCTTTGATTTTATCTTAAAAATCTATCTGTGCATCCTCCCAATATTTTAAGTATGATAGACACCAAATGAAATTTTATTAATATCTAAAATTTTAATAATATCTAAATATAGTATTTTCATCCTATCTAAAATTTTATTAACAGTCACATGAAAGTTTGACTCTAATACAATGTTAAATACCAAATGAATTAGTAGATTATGCATCACTTTAAATAACATGTCAAAAAATATTTTAAATAATAAGTCTTGATATCATAGTATATTAGATAACATGTACGTCCTGACAGTTGATCTTGCAATGTTGGTTAAGCTCATGTGATATATTAAATAATTATGGCACAAATATGAGATAGGATTACATTATTTCATTTTTTGGTTAAGCTCGTCTTGCAAAAAAATGAGATAGGATTGGGTCGTACATTCTTGCCTAAATATGAGGTGGGATTGTATTATTTATGATAAAAAATTCAACAACACACTAAAGAAAATGAAAATGACAAGAAATATGATCTTTTGATTTAATCTAAGTACTAGCATTGATCTTGCCATAAAAATGTATGGCCTTGAACGAAACAACTCAAATTATGGAACAAAAGTATGGCTATCTAACCTTGAAAGTCTAAAGGTCATCTGTCAAAAGAAGATAATGACCAATCAATTAATCAATATTTCAAATATTAATCAAGCTGATGAAAGATGTAAAATGACCAAACACCAAGCAATCCTTCCCAAAGGAGTTGTTTAGAGGCTACTTAGCATCCTTGATCTTGTCCACACTGACATTTGTGGGCCTATATCAATATCTTCATATGCAAACAATAAGCATTTTATGTTGTTTGTGGATTATTACTCTAGAATGATATGAATTTTTCATCAAATACAAATATGAGGCATTTAGTACATTCAAGAAATTCCTAGACAATATAAAAATTAATCAAGGTCTTAAAGAGTAAAAAAGCAAGGAATTCACCTTCAAAATGTTCAGTAGCTACTATGAAGATACAAGGATTGAAAGTCAACTCTCAATCACATAGATTTCTCAACAAAATAATATAATGTAAAGAAAAAATCAAGTGATGATTGAAATGACAATATCTATAATACAAGAGAAAAATCTTTCAAAAATTTTTTGAGCTTAAACAGTTAGTATTTTAGTTTATTTATTGAAAAGATACTCTACTATTACCTTGAGGCTTGAAAAAATATCACTTCAAACAAAGTCTTGAATAAAAGAAAATCATATGTAAGCTATCTAAAAACAATTGAGAGATTGTGCTACTCTTAAACAAAAAAACAAAATTAGAAAATTCAATAAAGAAAGCCAGAAATATATTTTCTTGGCTTGCAGTGAACAATCAAAATAATATAAAATATATACTTGAAGATCATAAACTATTAATCAATAGAGATGTAGTATTTAATGAAAATATTAAATAAAGAAATAAAAAATAACTCTTTTTATTAAAGTGTTCTGATATAATTCAAACTCAGCTGAATAATGTAAAGCCTACTACAAACCTAATTCTACTGAAAATCCAAGATCAGTAATTATGTGCCCTAAAATTATCTCTACTCAATTGAATAATGAAATGTCTACTAACAAACCAATCTCTTTTTCTTCTTTTACTCCCAATATAATTAAAATCTTAATTATGTAATAGCCAAATATAATTAGAGTATCAAGCCTTTGAAAAGGTTTATAATATTTTGAATAGATAAAAGAAATACAAAGAAAAATATAAGCAAAAAAAAATTTAAACTTAACCAAATAGAAAATAAAAAATAACATTAAATGATAAATAATGTACAACTCATTGCATTTATAAAATAGTGAAATATAATTGGAGTATCTCACATGTCAGGTGCTCTCATCAAAAAGAAAAAAAAAATTGATATAAAAATCACAAGATCTTCGTGAAGATATCTGCTAGGCCTTATTCAATATCACCAATGGGCCTTTTTATAAATCATTGGAGTATCTCAAAAGAGATTACATTTATATAATACTCTAATTTGAGAAAACAAATGTAAATTGAGCCTTTTTCAAAAATCTTCATGAAGATATCTACTAGCTACTATGTTGCATGAATATACGGTATAGTAATTAGATAAAAGTAATTCACATTTATATGCTTCATTCGCTCGTAAAAAATTAGATTGAAAATTATATATCTCATTACCTGATTATCACAACAAATAATTGTGAAAGAAAAAAATGCATATCTAATTTCTTCAAATATATGTCGCATCCAAAGTATCCCACAAACAATTATCTTCATCACTCTAAACTTTGCATCTACTTTAAATCTCAAAAAACTTTTTACTTTTCTAAAAAATAGTATTGCCTCAGAGAAAGTACAAAACCTTTTATAAATCTTCTCTTAATGCATATGGATGCCTAACTTGAATCTAAATATCTAACTAACTAAATCAATGTGAACTTGCAAAAAAAAAAAACTAAAAAATAAATAATTATACTGACTACATATAATATATCTAATATCTTCATAGTCGGATAGTTAATTTTTTTTATAATTTTCCTATAACTATTAGAGCAAAACCCATAAGATCAACATCTACCAAAATATCAAAGTATATATATTAAATATAACAAGATGATATCGCTCATAAAATAAGTCATATCTATGCTAAAAAATTATTTAAGTCTCAAATTCTTTTATCTGAAATTATGTTTTAGGAAACTTCTTGAGATAGATAATTCTCAACTTGTTATCTTATATAATTAAAATATCATATACATAGACAATCGGCAACATCATTTTACAATTAAAATTTCTCCAAAAAATTAAAAAAAAATAAGTAACACAGATATGTAACTCAAATGAGATAATAGCCTGTGAAAACCTCACAAACCAAAATTTTGATGATTACTTCAAAAAATACAATGTCTTTTGTAATCTACAAACTACAACTAACTATACTACTCAAAACTAAAGTAATTACTCTATATACACTTTCTCATCATGATCACAATAAAAAAATTTATTCTTCACTTCTAGCTGGTATATTATTCAACTGTGAGATATTATAAAAGAAATGATAATATAACTAAAATTATCTTGACTACTAAAGAGTGAGTATCATGAGGGTCCACATCAAATATCCGAGAATATCTCTTCGAATACAAACCTCACCCCAAGGTGATCTATCTTCCCAATTGAATATATCCCAACAATGAATACTCATCTAAAATTAACAATAAATGTTCTTAGGAATAGATGTGTCAAACGGGACGTGTCGGCCCGGCTCGGCCTATTTTTAGCCGGCCCAACACGGTTATGTGGAGATCAACCCAGCACAGGCCCACAACACGAATTCACCCTAATTTAAAAAAAGATAGGATTTCAGCGTGCGCCGTAGTGCCGTCGCGCCGTCGCCCTGCCCGAAACCCTAATTTTAAAAAAAATTGATTTATCAGCTCGTGCCGAGATATCATACCAACGGGCCACGATACCATGCCGGGCCAGACACGGTGGCCTCGACACGGCACGGCACGATTAGTGCCATGGTCAGGCACGGAACAAGCCCAGGCACGAAAAATTCTCGTGTCAGGTCGGCCAAGGCACGGTCGAATCATGCCGTGCCTCGTGCCGGACAGGACCAACTCCTGCATGCCAGTTTATCACATCCTGAAGGCCAATTGAGAACAAAAAAAACTGATCTTTTCTTCCTTTCAACAACTCAATTTTGTTAGAGTATGCCATTATAAAAAATATGATATATAATCTTATAAATCATATAATATGAGATACATCAATGTGACGTATATTCGAATATATTAACACTTCTTAATTTTTTTAATATTTTTATCAATTGAGTTTTTATAATTTTATAGAAAATCTAAAAAATAGAAAATACTTATAATATATCATAAAAAATATATATGCATGTATATCTCAAGCAATCATCAAAAAAATAATTATATACCTAAATACTTATCTAGTCACATCTCTAATAGGTCCCTATGCATCTGAATATATTAGATCGAATAGATTTATATTTGCTCAAATCAAACAACATATATGATAGAAAATATCTAAGAAGCACAGACACAAATAAGGACACAATGATATGACACAATGGTATATGAGGACATGAAGATACAACACGACGGTATAAGAGAACACAGTTAATTTCAAAAAATTAAGATACAAATACGACTAAGACACAACATGATAAAATAAAATAAAAATAAAAATAATTATTTTATAGATATTATTCTTAAAAAATATTGATAAAATATAATAAAATAAAATTTATAATTATCTTATTTTATGAAATATTATTTTATAATAAAATAATACTTATAATATATCATAAAAAATATATATACATGTATATCTCAATCAATCATCAAAAAAATAATTATATACCTAAATACTTATCTAGTCACATCTCTAATAGGTCCCTATGCATCTGAATATATTAGATCGAATAGATTTATATTTGCTCAAATCAAACAACATATATGATAGAAAATATCTAAGAAGCACAGACACAAATAAGGACACAATGATATGACACAATGGTATATGAGGACATGAAGATACAACACGACGGTATAAGAGAACACAGTTAATTTCAAAAAATTAAGATACAAATATGACTAAGACACAACATGATAAAATAAAATAAAAATAAAAATAATTATTTTATAGATATTATTCTTAAAAAATATTGATAAAATATAATAAAATAAAATTTATAATTATCTTATTTTATGAAATATTATTTTATAATAAAATAATACTTATAATATATCATAAAAAATATATATACATGTATATCTCAAGCAATCATCAAAAAAATAATTATATACCTAAATACTTATCTAGTCACATCTCTAATAGGTCCCTGTGCATCTGAATATATTAGATCGAATAGATTTATATTTTCTCAAATCAAACTGACATATATGATAGAAAATATCTAAGAAGCACAGACACAAATAAGGATACAATGATATGACACAATGGTATATGAGGACATGGAGATACAACACGACGGTATAAGAGAACACAGTTAATTTCAAAAAATTAAGATACAAATATGACTAAGACACAACATGATAAAATAAAATAAAAATAAAAATAATTATTTTATAGATATTATTCTTAAAAAATATTGATAAAATATAATAAAATAAAATTTATAATTATCTTATTTTATGAAATATTATTTTATAATAAAATAATACTTATAATATATCATAAAAAATATATATACATGTATATCTCAAGCAATCATCAAAAAAATAATTATATACCTAAATACTTATCTAGTCACATCTCTAATAGGTCCCTGTGCATCTGAATATATTAGATCGAATAGATTTATATTTTCTCAAATCAAACTGACATATATGATAGAAAATATCTAAGAAGCACAGACACAAATAAGGATACAATGATATGACACAATGGTATATGAGGACATGGAGATACAACACGACGGTATAAGAGAACACAGTTAATTTCAAAAAATTAAGATACAAATATGACTAAGACACAACATGATAAAATAAAATAAAAATAAAAATAATTATTTTATAGATATTATTCTTAAAAAATATTGATAAAATATAATAAAATAAAATTTATAATTATCTTATTTTATGAAATATTATTTTATAATAAAATAATACTTATAATATATCATAAAAAATATATATACATGTATATCTCAAGCAATCATCAAAAAAATAATTATATACCTAAATACTTATCTAGTCACATCTCTAATAGGTCCCTGTGCATCTGAATATATTAGATCGAATAGATTTATATTTTCTCAAATCAAACTGACATATATGATAGAAAATATCTAAGAAGCACAGACACAAATAAGGATACAATGATATGACACAATGGTATATGAGGACATGGAGATACAACACGACGGTATAAGAGAACACGGTTAATTTCAAAAAATTAAGATACAAATATGGCTAAGACACAACATGATAAAATAAAATAAAAATAAAAATAATTATTTTATAGATATTATTCTTAAAAAATATTGATAAAATATAATAAAATAAAATTTATAATTATCTTATTTTATGAAATATTATTTTATAATCCCCCCCTCCCCACAGAATCGCCCCCCCCCCTCCCCACAGAATCGCCCCCCCCCCTCCCCACAGAATCGCCCCCTCCCCACAGAATCGCCCCCCCCCCTCCCCACAGAATCGCCCCCCCCCCCCTCCCCACAGAATCGCCCCCCCCCCCTCCCCACAGAATCGCCCCCCCCTCCCCACAGAATCGCCCCCCCCCCCCTCCCCACAGAATCGCCCCCCCCCCCTCCCCACAGAATCGCCCCCCCCCCCTCCCCACAGAATCGCCCCCCCCCCCCCCTCCCCACAGAATCGCCCCCCCCCCCTCCCCACAGAATCGCCTCCCCACAGAATCGCCTCCCCACAGAATCGCCCCCCCCCCTCCCCACAGAATCGCCTCCCCACAGAATCGCCCTCCCCACAGAATCGCCCTCCCCACAGAATCGCCCCCCCCCCCCCCCCTCCCCACAGAATCGCCCCCCGCCGCCCCACAAAATTGAATTAGCCCCTGCGATACATAATTGAATTTGCCCCCGCCCTACAGAATTGAAATTGCACCCCCCCTCCACCCCGTGTCCGACACGTATCCATATCTTTGACCTACTATTTGGTCAACGATACATCACATGACATATCAGACATGTATCCAACACGTGTCTAGCATGTATCCACGTATCCGACACATGGACACTCTATGCTACTACCATATTCATGCTTCTTTGAAAAATACTATTAAGTTTTTCTAATAAATATGTCTCGCGGTACTAAAAAAAATACTTAAAGACTGATTAAATATATTTAAATTGATCAATAATGAGGGCAAAATAACTCATATACCAAAATACTCATATATTTAAATGAATACCTTATAATATAAAATAAAATATATGATTCAATCTACTCAATTCCAAATAGCATTTTTTTCGAAATCTCCATATTCAACATATAAATATCAATAAAAATAAAGACAATTAAAATTCAATTATTTAGAAAATAACTCATAAAACATAAACTAACAAAATAGTTAAGAATAAGTATGACATAAAAATAACAAGGATTCATGTTGAACAATATCATATCTAATGACTTTCATGTATTTTTTTATTAGCTACGATAGAATTCTCAGAAAAAAAAACATAGAAAATATAAGATAATTATCAATTATGTAATATTTATTTGTGTCGAGAATCAAAGAATTTAAAATAAGAGTATGAGTAAATAATCTCTTACATGCACCACCATGCACACCACCTTACACTAAATATAAGCATGTGCACAATGTTATTCACATACATTGGGAGTGTGATTCCTACAAAATAGTGATGATGCACATCACCATTTATGTGCACCTACTACAAAAAGAAAAAAAAAGGGAAAACACACTAAGGTTCACAATTATAGCTCTGATATCATGTTATATTTAAAAAATGTAAAATAAAAAATAATAATACTCAATGATAAATGATATATAATTCATACCATTATATAATGAACAAATATGATTAAGATATCATATAGGTCAAGTGCTCACATAAAAAATAAAAAAAAAATAAAACAAATAAAAATCACAAAAAAATAATCATATGCGAACACTAGTGATTAAAACTTAGAATATGAAATTTTTATGGATGAAGTGAATTTTCAAATTAAAATAAACATTAATGAAAATAAACTCACCATTAGAGTCAAACTAGTAGCCAAATTCTACTCCTAGCTACATGGTACAAACTTCATAGAACTATTTGCTCATATAGCTAGACTTGAAATAATTATAATAATGATTACATTGACAACACAATAAGAATGATTTCTATACTAGCTTGAGTCCTTGACATGAAGTCTAATTTTCTAAATGAAAAATTAAAATAAAAAATTTATATAGATCAACCACCTTAGTTTATTGTTACTGGACAAAAAAACTAGATTTACAAACTTAAAAGCTCTATATGAATTAAAACAAATACCTTGTGTGTAGTATACATAAATAAACTATTATCTATTAAAACAAAAGGTGATTAAAAACCTCACTAAACTTATCTAATATACAAAGACCAATTGTGATTTAAGAATATTGCTTATTGTATTATTATGTGAATGATTTGGTTTTCATGAATAATAATGTATATATGATTAAATCATTTTAAAAGAAAGATTAATTATTGGGAAGCATTCATCACCCATAACTATAACATACAAAATATCCTTAAAAGATTTGGAATGGTTGATTATAAATTATGATCCATTTGTTCAATTTCAAGGAAATTTAAAAACCTTGTTAGTAAAGACATCAATGAGAACTAATATAAAAGTCTAGTAGGAAGTCTACTCCACCTTACAGCCATTAAACTAGACATAGTCTTAATAGTAAATTTAATATCTTAATTTAAGCATTCTTTAGCTCACTATCATTTAGTAGTTGCAAGTAAGGTTTTGAGATATCTTAAAAAAATTATAAATTTTAACTTAAGATTCTTCAATATGATAAATATTAAACTATATGAATATTAAATATAGTGATAATAATTAAGATGATGACATGAAAGACTCTAAATACTTCTAGTTATGTATTATTCATTGAATCTATTGTTACTTTTTTGTATTGGTAATAAACAAACTTCTATCATCTTATCTACTATAGAGACATGATAATCTTTGCCTCGTTACCTATTGCACAGATCATTTGGCATAGAAGAATAATGTTAGATATCGATACAAAATAGACTAAAGAAACTCTCATTTACATGTTTACTATGACAATCATAGTGAAGATCAAGGAAGCACGAACACGGCTCCCTGCAGTCGTGTCCACGTGCCCGACACCTGGACACATGGACACGACACGGATACAGCATGGATACGTGTCCGATACGCCACGTGGCGTATCATTGCACAATCCGTATCCGATATGTCACGTGGCGTATCGGATGGTTGCGTCGGCAACTGTATCCACGTCTATAGTGCCTGACGTCCGACGACGTTGGTATTGGCCACTGGCAGGTGGCAGCCGCGATTTGAGGGAGAGGCAGGAGCGGGCGCGATTTGAGGAGAGAGGAAGGGGCGGCACGGTTTGAGAGAAGAGGAAGGGGGGCGCGATTTGAGGGGAAAGGCAGGAGCGGGCGTGTTTGAGGGGAGAGGCAGGAGCGGGCGTGTTTGAGGGGAGAGGCAGGGGCGGGCGTGTTTGAGGGGAAGGCAGGGGCAGGCGTGTTTGAGGGGAGAGGCAGGGACGGGCGGGTGTGATTAAGGGGAGAGGGGCGGGCGGGCATGATTGAGGGGAGAGACAGGGGCGGGCGAGCGGGCGTGATTGAGTGGAGAGGCAGGGGCGGGCGTGATTGAGGGGAGAGGCAGGGGCGGGCGTGATTGAGGGGAGAGGCAGGGGCGGGCGTGATTGAGGGGAGAGGCAGGGGCGGGTGTGATTGAGGGGAGAGACAGGGGCGGGCGTGATTGAGGGGAGAGACAGGGGCGGGCGTGATTGAGGGGAGAGACAAGGGCGGACGTGATTGAGGGGAGAGGCAGGGGCGGGCGTGATTGAGGGGAGAGGCAGGGGCGGGCGTGATTGAGGGGAGAGACAGGGGCGGGCGTGATTGATGGGAGAGACAGGGGCGGGCGTGATTGAGGGGAGAGACAAGGGCGGACGTTATTGAGGGGAGAGGCAGGGGCGGGCGGGCAGACGTGCTTGAGAGGAGAGGCAAGTGCATAAAATAAAATATTTTTATAAAATAAAATAAAAAATATATATTTTTAGATAATATAATTATAAAATATTATTTTATAAAATAAAATAAATATAAATATTATCTTATAAAATAAAATAAAATAAAATAAAATAAATAATATATATTTATTATATATAATAAAATATTTTAATTTAATTTAATTTAATTTAATAAATTTTATAAAATACCTAATATTTATAATTAATAATTTTTATTTTTATTTTTATTTTTATTTTTATTTTTTTATTATGCCGTATCCTAGCCGTATCCGTATCCTAGTTTTTTAGAATTTGTCGTGTCTCCGTATCTCGCCTTGTCGTATCTCCGTTTCCGTGCCCGTGTCCGTGCTTCTTAGGTGAAGATAAAGCAAGTTCAAAATAAAGATATAGCTTTTAAATATCACTTCATTAGAGAGACACGAACGATCATAGATAAAGAAATATAATTAGATTATTGTACCATAAAAGATCAAATAATTGATATTCTAATTATTGTACCATGTAATTAGATTAATATAATGTGATATTTCCCTTTATTTATTTAAGACTGTAACTGTGTGTGTGCATGTGTATATGACATAACATTTTATGTGTGTGAATTTAATTTATTTCTTTTATTTATTTTTGTTTTTCATTTACTTTAATGAAAAGAGTGCTGAACAGAAAAAAAATAATTAGTTGTTTTTAAATTTCGAATTATTCACCGGATATAAGGCACTCAAGGGAATTCTGCAAATTCAAACTTACAAATGAAATAGTAAACTATTCAATTATAACACCAGCTCAATGCAAAAAAATAAATCATTGAACAAACTTTAACAAAGATGAACTATCCAACTAACCACGCACTCTAGAACATGATGCGGAAGAAGGTGAGGCGGAGGTGAGGTTTGTGGACATGGGACCCGACCGCGGTCTCTTGTTGAATGATCCGGATCAGTATGAAAGGTCCATGGAAACCTGCTTATCGTGAAGGAAATCTGGTACTTCGTGGAGGAGTATAAGTTTACTAAATCCCAATATTTTCCCTCGCACGCCCAGAAGGCCAGAACGTATAGCATGGTAAAGAGCACACCCGATTCGAAAGTTGTCAAGAACAAATCCCAGGGTTAAGGAGGGACGAACACGTGAAAAATGCACAGAAGAGACGAGGGACACGTCATTGGTTGTCTGCCTTGCCTCCAGGCTAGTTTTCCTGCCATTAGAGAGTATTCCACGTGCATTTTTTTTTTAACACACCTTGATAAAAATACATAAACGCACACATAATTTCACATAATGCAAGTACAACTGAAAGTCAAAATCCACCAAATCCTAAGTATCTCAAAACTCTTAAATGGGGTCGCAATAAAAACATAGATTACATGAGACATCCCAAAATAAAAAAAACAACGAAAGCAAACTGAGAACCGTATTAAATATACGGCTAACATACAACCTCAAGCTAGGTAATAGAAAATAAAAAATATAACTCTGCAGATTCAAATCTTCAAAACTAGCTCCGCATCACACTACACCACAAGTTGAACCCAATAAAATTTAGCATCATCCATCAATATTTGTGCTAGCAATGCCACATCAAAAGCTAATAAGCATTAATAATGCTAAAAAATATATTGTACCTGGGTGATTTGGACTACTCTACCATATCAACCTCGTGCTACCATGATACTTAACATGTAAAATAAAAAAACTCCATACAAAATCATCAATAACAAGAGAAAATAGGTATGAGTGTTCCTAATCTCTGAACCTTCGGCCTGCGGGACTATATAATTACCTCAATAAGTTTGTCAACCCAAAAAATAACTCAATCTGCCAAAAAGTAGAAGTTTCTAAATCTGGCATCACTACGCTACTTCTAAATCTCTCACATAATCAGGAAAGGTGTGTACCTCATGATCCATGGTAAATCAGTCGGAATTATCATTTTCAAAGGTTTGTCAAGCTCATAATTTGGTTTATCGTGTGGTCCAGATTATTCACACTAGGAAATTATTTCCGCTATACTCGCTAGAAATCCTCATAGTAAAGCATAAGGCAGATACTCGTATCCTCCTCCGGGCAGTTATCACATTTAGATGTCAGGGTGTAGCCCTACTTCATAAAAAGTTCATTCATCGAGATGAATCAATTAACTAAGTATCATTTGAAATTATAAATACTATAAATATAAATACATATTCAATTTTATTTTTACAAATTGTGTGATTTATTTTCATTTTGTATTATTTCATTTGATACTGTTACTTTTTATTTTCTCTTTTCTACTAGTCTCAAGCTTTTTGACTATCTTTAACAACTTTAGTAATTGGTATCATAGAATGTTGCTCTTATTTTATGTCTAAAATTTTTGTTCATCTATTTTTTTTTTGGTTTTATTTTCTTGCTTCGGATTACTCTTAAATCTAAATAAAATTTGTACAAATCTTTTGGATATAGTACTGATCCATGATAATTTAAAAGTTATTTATGATACTGAACACATATTAACCTAAGATCACAAATTTTGTTGAATAAGAGTTTTTAAATTTTTTTAGAAAAATATGATACTTACAAATATCATTTCTTCAAGCTCATGGACTTTACTTATAATCTATTTGATGGAGAGGACCGTGATTATTAGAATGTAAAAATAAATTGTCTTTATGTCTCAAGATATATGGGAATTAATTGATGAAGAATTCTCTGAACCTAAAGATATCTCTACTCTTAACGAAAAACAAAAACATCAATTTTTTTTAAATATTATTGTTCATCCAAAAAGGTGTTAGTAATATCATCTTTCCTATAATAATATCATATTGTATCAATACTTACTCAGCCTTGTGTATTGACGTAGTAAACCAAATAAAAATTTTTGGTGAAAATATCTCTGAAATAAGGTTAGTAGAGAAGATACTTATAAGGCTAATTGTAATTAAGTTTAGTCTCATAATGATATTTATTAAGGAGACCAAAATCTCACAAAACTTAGCCTGCAAGAATTGCTCAACTCTCTAAAATCATATGAGCAAAGATAGCTCAAAAGAGTAGAAGCCTCAACCGAGGCACTTATTCAAACAAAAATAATGTCAAGCTTACTAGAGATAAGAAATATTGAAGAAACAAGACAAAACTCAAGAATGCCATCCAAAAATGCTAACCCCAAGTAAGTATAAAAAAAATAAAAATTATTTTTTATCTTCTATAAGAAACAACTCCTTTACTGAGGAGATATTTTGTTTACACATGTAATATTGTAAAAAAAAAATAATCAATTAAGAAATGTTGTTTGTTCAAGTCCAAAGTTCAATATCACTACTATAAATGGTTTGGACACTCATCCAAGGACTATAGGAAGAAGCATGCTCAACAAACTAATTTTGTAGAACAAACATCATTAGATGAAAATCTATTTATATTTCGAGTGATAATAATATCCAATCAACAAATGTGTAATTCCTAGTTAGTGATTATTCAAACCATAAGTCAAGAAAGAAAAAAATATTCATGAACTTAAAACTTTCAATAAGTTCACAAATTAAAATGGGTAATAGAGATCTTGTTCTTAGTATATGGAAAAGGTAAAGCCAAAATACCCACATCACATGGAACTAGGATCTTTGCGGATGTATTACTAGTGCTTGAATCAGACCAGAATCTTCTAAATGTGAGACAACCCATTTAAAAGGGGTATATATTAGTATTTGGATAATATAATTGTCATATTTATTATAAAGACTCTAAAAATATATTTCAAAAAGTTAAATGAGCAAGAGTTGAAGCATCCCATTAAATCTAGACTAAAAGATAGATAATGCATTAACCATGCACACTATCCAACATTCGAGTCTTTGGTATAGAATAATGGGTCATCTGAATTATAGAAGCCTATAACTACTTCGTAAGAAGAAATTAGCTAGTGGGATTCCTTTTGACTGAACATACAATTAATGTATGTGACAAGTGTGCATTATCAAAATTATCGAGACAACCCTTTCAAAAGGATATTGCCCAAAAAACTTGATTGCCACTTTAGTTGATCCACATTGATATCTGTGAACCTATGTCAATACCATCATTAGCAAACAATCAATACTTTATATTATTTATGGGTGGCAATACTAGAATGATGTGTGTTTATTTTATGCAATCCAAATTTGATGCTTTAAAATTTTTGTAAGCTCTCAAAATTTTTTTGAAAATGAATTGAGCAGAACTATAAAAACTTTTAGAAGTAATAGAGGTGATGAATTCCTCTCACACAAGTTCATTATATTTTATGAAAATTAGAAAATTCTAAAACAACAAATTATAGCCTATTCACCATCACAAATAGAAGCCCTATTACTTCTAAAAGTTGAAAATTAATGAATATAATTATAATAGAATTTAACAAGGGTGTTGATTGGGCTAAAGTAGTAAACACCTCAATTTACTCGATAAATAGAATCCTTATTATAGAAATAAGTAACCTCACTCCAATATAAGCTTGGAGTTGTAGAAATCCTTGTGTTCACCACCTAAAAGTCTTTGTAAGTCTATGTTATGCTCAAATTCCAAAATAAAAAGGAAAAAACTAGATAACATTGGTACTAAGTGTGTCCTTGTTGAATATAGCCTAGTCTCTAAAGAATATAAGTTATACTCATTAGATATCAAGACCTTC
This sequence comes from Sapria himalayana, assembly GCA_029783825.1. Lineage (NCBI taxonomy): Eukaryota > Viridiplantae > Streptophyta > Magnoliopsida > Malpighiales > Rafflesiaceae > Sapria > Sapria himalayana. The sequence continues at coordinate 395,300 of JAREIK010001701.1, forward strand.
CTTGTAAGTATATATACATTCATCGATGAAGATTCAACCTGGAATAATGAGGTACAAAAGCACCATGCTCACACAATTAATATATATTTCTCTCAAATCTCACTAGTAGAAACCATATGAGTGAAAGCAACTAAGATAGCTTTCACTACCCTATTAGTCACAATACACTTACGCAGATCATATGAATAACCTATCCCAACCTCTATAATGATGATGTGAATCCTACACTAAATGTGAAACCTCAAAGAAAATGTTATATAAAGTATTCATATCAATCAAAAATTAGTTCTTCTAAGACATATATAATGGAGTGACATAAAATCATTCTTACTTTTGCCTTTGTGAGCACCATACTCAAAAATTAATATACCTTAATTTTAGATTTTAATATATAGGTTTGTCTCATTACATGATCATAGTCAAAAGGGCTATCACTTTCTTCCTATCATATGCACGAGTTAGCATTATTGTTTAACTATTATCATCCATCATGATAATATGCATAAACTCACTAATAATTGAATCTCTAATTTAAGTTCTATTTAATAATCATATCAATCAATTTCTATCCCAAAACATAAATCAAACATTCAATTATTCTTAAAACTATTCATACATCACATGAATTATAATTACACAAAACATAGACTTCAATTTAGCTTGATATTGGGGAGAGACTTAATGAGATACAAGATAAGAAGTCTCATGTACCTTGGGTTTCCAATGACAGCCCTCATGAGAATCCAAGACAGAAACCCTAAATCTCAGTCTAATTTGGTTACTTTTTTTGAATCCACCCCGAGGGCGGGGGGGTATAACTTATTTGTTGCGCACCTTATTTGCTTATTTGTTCCCTAGGAAGTGTGAACATATTTTATAGGGTTATTGTCATGCTCTCTTTTGGTCTTGTACATGAAGAAGAAGAAAAATCATTGAATTTTTGTCCTCTCTTTTCTTAAATGCTCATTTTGGCATTCATCTAAGTAGAAAGTCATGTCTTTGAGAAGATTTAAAGACTTTAGCCTTGGTCTCTCGAGCTCAAGGTTATGACTCTAGAAGTGAGCATTGCTTTGGAATGTATCCTAATATTACTTTAACACAAAGTCATAATGCTAGGAAGTATTTGTGACTTGTATATTTTATCTTTGTAACATGAAGTTGCAATGATGAGTATGATCATAGCATTAGCTTTGGTATTTCTTTTGCAATAAATTGCCAATATACTAAGAATGAACATGACATTGGTCTTGATCTTTCTTTTGAATCAAAGGGTCATGACACTAGAAATGACATATCTTTGGTTTTGTTCTTTCTTCTACATCAAATAGCCATGGTACTAGAAATGAGCATATCATTGGCAATTAGCCTATACATCCAAGTCTTAGCTTTGCCTTCTCTTGAGGGTAAAAGTCTTGGCCTTCAAACGTGCTCATGCTCGAGTAATATTCTCTATAATATTATGTGGTTAAAAATTATTATCCTAGATAACTGTCATGGATTTTACCTTATTAGTTTTAACCCTAAAATTTTTTGTAGCTTTAAAGTCATGGTTTTGAGAAAAAATCAAGGCTCTAACTTGAGAATACAAAACCTTGTTAAGGATAATGTCACTATATAAGAATATGACCATAAATTTTAGTACTAGTGGAATACTTGATTACTATAATAAGAAATTAATATTTCAGTCATTTAAATATTACAACATACATGTGGATGTGACCCTTAGAAAATATTGCAGCCAAAAAAAATATTGTATAATTGATGAAATATACTAATGGGATGGTAGAGTCATGTCATACATTGATTACCATAACTAAATAAGTATGGTTTTGGCCAATATTTAATGTCAAAGCTACTTGATAAAACACATATTACTAAATTGCCAAATACCTCCAAAAATATATCGATTTCATGATTATTCATCGAAATCCACCAAGACTCAAAAATAATGAAATCGATCACATTATAGTTTATTTTTATGCATACACGTTATTGAATATCAATAAAAATACATAAGAATGTTTGGTAGCTTATATACCTAACAAACTCTTATACTAAAACTATTACTTGTCCTCGATTAATGACTTCCCCACAATAAAGATTATCTACTACATCTAAAAAAAATTTTATAACTAGGTTTTAGTCTCATAGTGTCTCAAGATAGTGGAACAACTTCTAATGGATATATTGATAGTCATGTTGGAGTTTGAGTTCTGCAACTATACTTATTGGTAAGTTGGGCATGTCTAATCATTCATGTGATGAGTATATGGTATTTATTATATGACACGTATGAAAAAAAAAATTTGGGTTGCCTCCTAAGCAGTATTGTGTTTAATATTTATAGCTAGATATTTGATACCTTCTCACATTTATCGATGATTTCTACTATTCATGCTAACTTTTCAATATATGTTTTTACTTTCTTCTTTCTTATTTCTTTTATTAGTTTTATATTAACTACACTTCCTTCTCTTGCCCTTCCATCATTGGATATCATGGCTTTGAGGAGTGTCATAGCTTCTTCTTCAATTTTAGGGTCTTCATGTATCCCCAAAGTTTTGGCATTAAGCATAGCCATCACTTTGTCTTTAAACTTTTCTTAGCCAATTTCTTTCTACATCACCAAAGTTATAGCATTGAGTGTTTGGTGTTCAACTCGCCAAATTTTTTATATATTTTAGTGGTTGATAATAATGTGTAGACATGGAAATGATGCTAATATATGTTGATTTCATGATTTTGGTGTTTTGGATAGTTTTGATGAATAATCATGAAATCAATGAGTTTTTGAAGGTATTTAGCAGGGAGAGTTGATCAGTTACTCTCTCATAGTTGTGACATCTATTCTTTTCCATAACTATACATAATTGGTTGGGACAATTCTTATATGTTATGATCTTCCCAACTCATTAGCATAATTTTTCTACTATGTAAAAATATTCTCAATGATTATGATATTATCATGAAGTTGTAACCATACTTAGCATAGAAAATTTTAATGGATGTCACATTAATTCTTCATTATAGCAACCAAGAACCCTACTGGTACTCAATGTCATATTCAATTTCATAGTGTTATGACTTTTCTTTATATAGTTTGGTAGTCTTAAGTTAGAGTCGTGACTATTTTACAATGTTATGACTTTTGATTTACAGAAAATTACAAAGCTACAGCTACTTATGCCAATGGCACATCAATTTTTTAATGACTTTTGAGATACTAATTATTATTAAGGATATTACTCAAGTATGACTATTTTTAATGTCATAACTTTTATCCTCAAAAAAATTGCATAATATCTATTTGTATGTGCATGCTATAGCAATGATATTTTAATAGTACTATAATAATTTGTTATATGAAAGAAGAAGATGTCAGTGCCTAAGGAACTCATAGTGTTGTGGACACTTGAAAGATATTAATGGCTACTTTTGCAATGTGACAAGTTTTTAGTGACATACCCATAGCCAACACACACAAAATATTCTCGGCTTCATGTCTATTTCTCAATGTCATGACCATTTAAATCTCAAGAGAGACCATTTTCAAATGTTGCCACTTCTACTCAATGTAGTGACTATATAACAATATGAGAAGTTGTCTTCACTCCATAATCAATTCCTTGCCTCGTGGTCCTTTATGGACTATAAATGAACAAAGACATGAGTACATGGTCATTTTATAGTACTACTATTTTGTATTATAGAAAGATTAGGCCTAGATCATAATTATTTCTAGCACCACAACTTTTTGTTATAAAAAGATTAAGATGCAATACAAAGTCACGATGATTTTCTAGAGTCATGACCTTATGTTGGATAGAAGATGGTTAAAGTGACTTGCTTCTGAAATTCATGACTTCTTACTTAGTATAATGCAAAGCCATCTGAGTATAAATATGGAAGATATAAAATTTTCAAGTAGATCTCTCATGTCTTTTTTTTTATCCTCAAGCAACAAGCAAGACTATGATAATTACCAAACTCTAGGTATGAAAATTATACTCCCTAAGAGTTTCATAAGAAAGAAATGGATATATGATTTATACTAATCTTTAAAGTTGGAAATGCATCTATCAAAACTCTCTCTTCTAAAGATATATTCGAAATTTATACCAAACTAGCATGAATCTCGAGTTTGTATAATTTTAATTATGTGATATAATTAGTTTTATTTATGAATGAATGAATGATTTGAATAATTTTATGTATGGATATTGATGAATGATGATTAAATAAAATTTGAATTAAGGTTTTGAATGTTGGTAGGTTTATGCAAGATTTTCATAGTTTATGGTGACATATAAATCACGAGGATTAGCCTTTTATATGATAGGAAGGAAGTAACAACCCTTCTAACAATGATGCATGAGATAAACCTAAATGTTTAACCCCAAAATTTGGGGGTATTAATCATCATGAGTATGACAATAATAAAGCAGAAAGTATGGATGCTTTTACATGTCAATCCACTGTACACATCTTAAAGAAACTAGTTCTGAATTGGGATAAATATTATATATAATATTCTCATGAGAGATTTACCTTTAGTGTGAGACTCACATCATTATCTAAATGAATAGTGATATGAAATCCTTGGGACATGCCTTATTATATTATGCCTTACAATGTGGTGATAACTCTTATGATTTATTTTTACTCGTATGATTCCCACCAGTAAAATTTGAGAGAATTAAATAATTATTATGTGAGTATGAAATATATGAAGTTGAAAGTGCAAATAGTTATAAATCACATCAATTATTGGTCTATATGATAATGGAATTCAAAGAATAAGGGTGTACATATGAAGCAACTATAAATGGTAGTCGATTAAGTTTCCTAAAAGGTATGTGATTATGAATGACTCTTGTGCATAGATAAATTATTATCCTGGTGATAACATATTGAGGAGACAACTATGAGGGGACCACCATTGAGAGGGAATTCAATGGTAATAACTACCTTATATGTCATTAAGGAAAATAGTAATTACCTAATACATCAATCTTTATTTTGTGTTAAACATAATATATGTCGAATGACTTAATGATATCACATAGATTAAATGAATAAACTATGAACATAAAATTTTTACCAATCCAAGTATTTATTTAATTGAAAATGGGTTATCTCATTGTTGAATAACCAAATTTGCAATAAATTTTTTATGAAATTGATATTTATATGAAGTCCATTACACTTATAGATCTTAGTTGAAGAGACACTCTCATTAATAAGATTTTGGGACATTACCTAACCAATAAAACAAATTAGTATAACAAAGTACCTGCACTGAGCATGACTGTCTTTTTTATTGATCTTCTAATAGGCAATTTCATTTTTTAACACCAATCATGGTATTGTCTTTGTCCACAGCTTTGTCAGTGTTCAGATCCTACAAAAATTCTATCCCGACATAGTCTTCCTCACTTTTTTTTCAGCTTCCTTGAAGTTATTTGTATTAGATTCCTTCAAAGTCATAGCTTCGAAGAATGTCATAACCTCATAGTAATCTTCTTCATTTTAACTTACATAACTATAAAGTAGATCTTCCATTTCATCTTACATATCTTCATCACTTTCACATTATTAAAGTTGTTCTTCCTTATGATCTCCCTCATCTTCATTCTACCAGTAGTCCTTTACAAAATATTTCGGGTGAAGTCAACTTTTTATTGCATTGCCATATAGAGAAAATTATCTACTCTCTAGCACCCTATCTTATCATCATCTAAACTCTATGTGTCTTGGTAAATATTAAACTTTACTTGCTTATCACCAACTTGGAGAGTAAAGTCCCCATTCTTATCATCAATAAAAGATTGTTCAATGACCAAAAATAATTATCCCAAGATTATAAGTACATAATGATCTTTCTTTATATTCAATACAATATAATCTACTAGAAGAATAAAGATCTAGATTTTAACCAAAACATATTCAATAATACTATTTCAGTGCTTGATTGTCTGATCAACTATTTAGAGTGAGAGATGGGTTAGAGTAATTTTTATAAGACACGACCTTCACATAATCAATACAAGCATCAAGTTGATATTTGATCCCAAGTCACATATATCTTCCAAACTATATAATTCTTTATTTGTATATGATATAGTAAAATTGTTAAGATCTTTTAATTCTCTCATATTTGTTTATTAAATAATTTTGCTACACTTCTTGCTCATATCTTGGTCTCATACATCTCTAACTTCCTCTGATTACTTATGATTTCCTTCATAGATTTTATATAATTTAACAATAGATTAAGAGTTTCAAAAAATGAAATATTTATTTATAGTTATTAGAAATGGTTGAGAAATTTCTCAAACTATTTATCTAATTTTCCCTTCTTAATATATTGTAGGAATGGAATATTCATCAGAAATATACCTTTAGCTTTATTTTGATTCACCTCTTTCTCTTTTAGCCTTGGGTGATCACCATTTACACATTTGTTTCTTTGTTTTTTTCATTCATAGTTGGGGATAAGAATTAGGCTTGTACTTCCATTGGAGTCTTTTTTTGTGAGGTACAACAGCACTGTAGTCTTCATTTATGGAAAATTTATAATGGGAGCCAATGTTTTTGAGAAATTCTTTGTCAGAGTCATGACTTAAGTTGCGACACTATTAGTCACATAATTTCTAGATTCATCTTGCTCTATTCACTATCCCTCTAGCTCCTTTCAACTATTAAGTAATATTGATAATCACTTCTTCGAAATTACCTCAGTATTATTGACAATTAATTAACTACTTTTTCCTTCATCAATAAAACTAATTATCTAATTTGATTATCTATATTTTTATTTTTCAAATTCATGAGATTCAATATTGAGTCTAGCCTCTATAAGGTCATGAGGTAAGATGTTGATGATTGAGATATTTTCTCTCTAGAAAACAAAATCACAAAGTTAAGAGAGACCTTGACTGAGACATTTCCTCGCTAGACTAAAAGTTCATGGGGGAATTATGTCTTGGTGCACTCACCCCAAAATATTTTAAAAAGGAACCCATCTTTTAATATTTGAAATAAAAGGTACCAAACTCTTAACAAATTGAAATTTGGTGCACTCAAATATATTAATCATAAATTACCATTTGTTAAATCTCTAAACTAAAATTTGGTGCACTAACTTAATATTCAGTATCACTCTTTTTTCCCTTCTCCTCTCCCCTCGCTCTCACCCCTCCCCTAGCTCCTACTCCACAAAAGAGCTCGACGGAGCTCCATGAGCTTCATGGAGATCCTTGTCGGAGCTCCAGTGAGCTTCACGAAGGGGCTCATGGAGCTCTGTCGAGCTCCATCATGGAGCTCACTAGAACTCCGTGTAGTTTACTAGAGCTTCATCATTGAGCTCATCGAGTTTGTTCATGGAGCTCGACAGAGCTCCATCTTGGAGTTCACTGTAGCTTCATTATTGATCTCATCGAGTTCGATCATGGAGCCTGACAGAGCTCCATCTTGAAGCTCAACGAGCTCTATCAAGGACCACCAGGAAACTCATGAAGTTCCATCGAGCCCTTTCGTGAAACAAGGGGTGAGGAGCAATGTGTAAGCGGAGAGGGATGGGACAAGTGAGAGTGTTACATAAAATTAAGTTATTACACCAAAATTTAGTTTAGAGATTTGATAAAGGGCAATTTAGGATTAATGTAATTGAGTGCACCAAATTTCAATTTGTAAGAGTTTGGTGTGGGACAAAATTTATGGCCACTAAAAATTGTTTATTATTAAGTGATTTTGGCTCTATAAAAAATATGTCATGATGCTAAAAATTATCATAATTTCTTGTATTATTGTGGTACTTAGTTTCCACGATGTGAAATTCAAATCATGACCAAAATTATGTTTTAGAGATAATACAACCTTGACTCCAAGATAATATTATAGATACAAAGAAAATGCTGCATATTAAAAAATTGTGATAACTAGGTAGTAGAATCACGACATACAAAGATTGACGTGACTTATTTTGGATAGTCATGACCAAGAAAGACTATCATAATAACTCAACATTCTTGTCCAAGTGTAACGAAGTCATGACATAAGAAATTTAAGACTTTTTATTGCTTTTTTGTCCTCCGAGTCAACTTTCCACCAAGTTCTTCAATTCTACTCTAATAAGATCTAATTTATCTACTATTCATCCATTTCCATCAAAACTTTTATTTACTAAACTCCTTTCATTATAAGCACATTTTCCATATAAACACACTATGAAATCAATGCTAATTAATCCAAAAAAAATGGTATATTGAGTGTCAAATAGTCACCAGTCCTTTTTGACAATGTTATCAAATCAACTCCTATTTATCTACCAAGACAAATATGTAAGGATTATATTATACATTAAGGATTGAACATATCCTATGATGAAGAATGATATATCAGAGAGAAATTGATAGAACATATATTTGAAGTTCCTTTTAATTAATACAAATTATTACCTTGGATGTATCAACACATATTTGAAACAAACTTAAGGTGTATTGTGGAGTTTACTCATTCAAAGATGATGTTTTGAGCAACTTTTTGTTTCATATTTTATATGTATTAAATGTTTTACTATTAGTTGTCAGGCTATTATTACTATTAACTCAACATATATGAGTGGACCTTATGGTGATGCTATTTTCTCTATCATAATATATAATACTGATAATTCTACATTTGCTTTAGTATTTGAAGTGATAAGTTCAAAGAATTATGATGATTAATTTTGATGAAGGTAAAAATTCATTCTTTATTTTCTCAATGTTGTAGCTTAGGAGATCCATAAAGAAAAAGCTCAACGTACAACCCAACAAAAAGTTATAGTGATCGTTAAAGTCATAGCTTCTAGGAATGATGAAATAATGATGATCCAAAAATACATGACATCCTGAGAAAGAGAAAGAAAAGAATAAAGCCCTAAGGATGAAAGTATACCTAATATATTCAATGCTAAAAGAATGTTTAGAAAGAAAAGAAGAACTAAAAGATTATACTACGAATCTAGCCTGGATAGCTAAGATCATTGATGAAGGTAACAAATAAGTGATGGTTTAGCTATGTATATTAAATATAGTGCTTCTTGAGAGGAAACCCAAGATTTTTTTTTGCATGGTATGAAGAAATAAAAGATTAAATATTCACTCACATAGATTATTTTGTACAATTTTCATACCCAAAATTTAGTGGTGGAACTCTAATCCCATTATAACTCATTTACATATCCACAAAAAAACATATGCCCACCATGTAGACATGATATGATACTCAAACCTAGTAATAGTAAATACTTACGTAGGATAGATGGAAAGTTATATTTTTTAAGGGGGTGAGGGGGTGGGGGGGTGGGGGGAGGGTGGGGGAGTAATTGCTCAAAGATGAGTAATTATTTTAGTATGTAAGTTTGGGGGAGTAATTCCAAATAATACTTGTTATTTTGTGTAATTATGCAAGATGTATTCGAATGAAAAATGACTTTAAATAGAATAATTTCACTAAATTATAGTATTGATAGATTATGATGAATACTAGTGAAATTGGGTAGCTTTTGTGTTAAATATGAGACCTCGTAGATTTTTTGAGTAGGAGAGGAGTGAAAATCATATAAAGTCATATATTTATTTGTGTTATGATTTTATTACACACCCAAGATCTTAAAAAGTTATTTTGACATCTAAACTTGGATGAAGCTCTACACATATAGTTGTATTAATATTTGTATGTCATGACTCTAACATCTAATTGACATAATTATTTCTTTATGCAATATATTCTTTTCGGCACCGAAAAATTCTTAGAGTCAGTCATATACTAGCTCAAATATTTTTTTTGTTTACGACATTAATTTTATTTAAAAACAATTAAGTATCCCACTAGTGTTAAAAGCTATAATATCTTCCAGAGCACATTTGCTAATGCTATGACCATTTCTAGGGCCATGAGTTTTTGCTCTTGAGAAATGATCAATGTTGCAGCAAAAAATTCGGGTTACATAGATGAAATACTCAAGTTGTGCTCATTTCTACTACCATGACTTCATATTATAGAGATGGAAAACATGAACTACAACCATTCCTAGTACTAAGAATTCATATTATATAGATGAAATACACAAACCATTGCTAATTACAATACCATGATAATCTAAAATATGAGTAATTGCTCAAAGATGAGTAATTATTTTAGTATGTAAGTTTATCAATATGCCAAATTCCAAATAATACTAATTATTTTTAGTGATTATGCAAGATATATTTGAATGGAATATGACTTTAAATAGAATAATTTCACTAAATTAAAGTACTGATAGATTATGATGAATACTAGTGAAATGAGTGGATTTTATGTTAAATATAAGACCTGATGTATTTTTTGAGTAGGAGAGGAGTGAAAATCATATATAAAGTCATATATTTATTTGAATTATGATTTTATTACACACCCAAGTTCTTAAAAAGTTATTTTGACGTCTAAATTTGGCTGAAGCTCTACACAAATAGTTGTATTAATATTTGTATATCATGACTTTAACATCTCATTGACACAATTATTTCTTTATGTAATATATTTTTTTAGGCACCAAAACATTCTTAGAGTCAGTCATATACTAGCTCAAATATTTTTTTTGTTTACGACATTAATTTTATTTAACAACAATTAAGTATCCCACTAGTTTTAAAAGCTATAATATCTTCCAGAGCACATTTGCTACTGCTATGACCATTTCTAGGGCCATGAGTTTTTGCTCTTGAGAAATGATCAATGTTGCAGCAACAAAATTGGGTTGCATAGATGAAATACTCAAGTTGTGCTCATTCCTACTGCCATGACTTCATATTATAGAGATGGAAACATGAACTACAACCATTCCTAGTACCAAGACTTCATATTATAGAGATGAAATGCACAAACCATTGCTAGTTCCAATACCATGTCAATCTAAAGAAGGAGTAATTGCTCAAAGATGAGTAATTATTTTAGTATGTAAGCTTGTTCAATACGTCAAATTCTAAATAATACAAGTTATTTTTTGTGATTATGCAAGATGTATTCGAATGGAAAATGACTTTAAATAGAATAATTTTACTAAATTATAGTATTGATAGATTATGATGTATACTAGTTAAATATAGTGGCTTTTGTGTTAAATATGAGACTTGGTGGATTTTTTGAGTAGGACAGGAGTGAAAATCATATAAAGTCATATATTTATTTGTGTTATGATTATATTACACACCCAAGATCTTAAAAAGTTATTTTGACATCTAAACTTGGCAGAAGCTCTACACAAATAGTTGTACTAATATTTGTATGTCATGACTCTAACATCTTATTGACGCAATTATTTTTTTATGCAATATATTCTTTTCGATTGTGAAACATTCTTATAGTCAGCCATATACTAGCTCAAAATATTTTTTTTTTCGGTTACGACATTAAATTTACTTAACAATAATTAAGTATCCCACTAGTGTTAAAAGCTATAACATCTTCCAGAGAGCCTTTACTAATGCTATGACTATTTATAGGGCTATGAGTTTTTGACCTTGAGAAATAAATATTGTTACAGCAAAAACTTTGGGTTAAATAGATGAAATACTCGAGTTGTACTCATTCCTATTACCATGACTTCATATTATAGAGATGGAAAACATGAACTACAACCATTCCTAGTACTAAGACTTCGTATTTTAGGGATGAAATGTACAACCCATTGCTAGTTCCAATACCATGGCTAGTTCCAATACCATGGAAATCTAAAGTAGGAAAGACACCAAAGTCATTGCTCTCATTCTCTGTGCTTTAATTTGCACTTTTCTCTCCTGCTAGCCACTTTTCTTTCCTGCATGTGCCTTCCTTGCTATCTTTTGTTACCCTTGCGATCTTTTATCTCCTGCTAGTCTTTCATCCCTTGTTGTTTGTTCCTCACATTTGCACAGAAAGCACTCCAAAAAAGCACATAACAATATCTATCACACTTTACTTTTCTTCTACCCTTTACCCCTTTGTCCCTTCCATTTTTTATCATTCATACAATCCTCAACCTGACCTCTAACAATGTTAATGACTCTAATCTAGTGTTCTATATGCTATGCTTTACAGATAAATCACTAGCTTGATTCTTCTTTCTGATCCTCTCCTACCCTTCCAACATCTTGTGTTTATCTTTGAAACTTGCCTTTTCTCAAAGACTGTGTCCCCTCAAATCTTTTTACTCCTTCCTCGGTCTATCTCTTTTTCACCCTTGTTGTGTCTCCACTTTACTTCCTTCCTACAGTGACACCAACAATTGAAAATACACCATAGCATCACCATAGCCCCTCCACCCTTTCTCCTTTTATCCCTTCCATCAAATTTATTACATACAAACATCAAGATAAAACAAAACAAAATTTTCTTCCAAGATATTCTTTCTTCTCTAGGGCCTCTCCCTCTTTATCTACATGCGAATTTGACTGCTCCAATGCTTGTCTTTGGCAACTCCAATGCCATATTATCTCCATGCTATTTGATTGCTCCTATGATTTCATGATATTCTTACCTTCCATGCCTCTTTTTAGCAGCTCTCATTTCTTTTTCTCACCCCTACAGAATTTGAACCAAGCACAATACACACACACACATAATGGCCCCCTTCCCTGCCCCGCTTATTTTTCTCCTTCCTTTATGATTTAATGCCTAGTCCTACCCTCAGTTTTTGTAGTGCTAGTCCTCTCATATGATTATGTTCTATTCTATAACTTTTGCTAACATTCTTTGAACCTCCTAATGTATGGATAGTCCTCATTATCCAGCTTTATAATACCTATGTATGTGATTAAAGATTTTCTTCTACATATTTTTGTTGCCCATTTTTTCTTCCCTCCCTTGCTAGCTAGTATGCGAGTGTGTTTACATCATTATATATGTGTTTGATTGAGCCATTCAAGGCCCTACCTAGCTAAAAAATATATTTCATCTCCTCTTCATATCTCTACATTGTTAATTTTTTTTTACTAATTCTACCACAATTTTAAAATCCACTTGAATATGTATGTCCTTAATCTTTCTTCTTTTACATGCTTGTAATTCTTCTATAAGTGCTAAGATCTCTGCATGGGGTGCAGAGGAAGCTTTACAGCACAATGTGAAAGCTAAGATTAGCTTTCCTTCAAAGTCTCTTATGACTCCTCCCCCCTACTACTCACATGTCCCTATCAAAGCATTTATCTATGTTCAAAGCCAGCTTAGCTCTTAAAGGTTTTTCCCAATGTATACTAGCAAATTTATAAAACTTTGTCTTTCTGACTTTTAATTTTAGATTTAAATTGAGCTAGATTATTATATTTTCTTGTTTCCACTTTTATGCCTTTCCAGATATCATGCATACACATTCTAGCTCCCTCAAACCTAATATTATTCCTAGCTTTCCATATACACTAGATATCAATATGTGAGATATTTTTTTAATCCATTTCTATGAGCTATTAGTTGTTTGTGCTTTGCACCATTTATGAAGTCTAGCTTTTAGTGGGAGACTTTTTTTTATTATTTGTATTTTTGTTTCAAGATTTTTCTAGATTTTCACTACAAAGTTTCCTTGCGAGAGCAGATAATCAAAGGATTATAGCTTCTCTAAGCAACACTCATATCTTGAGGCTAATTGAATACCTTTTGTTTGTATGTTAGAGTATATTGGTATGATGTTTGAGAGAACTCCCACATAAATATTTTTATTTTTTGAGGATTCTCATTATCTTAGGACCATTTAAACAAGGCCTATTCAACTTTCATGCTTCTCACCTCATTTTTGGCAGACTTAAGTATAAATGATCAATCCACATTGATAGTCTATTTTCATCTACTTTTAGTTAATTTGGCATGCCCCTGCACTAATTCTCTTTGTTTAAGCATCTGTTTCCAAACATGAGATTTCTTACTCTTTTTCTTTTCTCTGTTAGTATTATTATCTATACAATATTTTTCCCTCATAAACTCTGCCCATAAGCTATCATTTTTTTAATATCCACCATCTTTTGCATGGCCATGCCGTGGCTAACTCATTTAAGTTGGTAAATCCCATACCTACCTCCTCATTCGGATGACATAAGTCATTCAATTTTTTCCAGTACATCTTGTATTTACCCTTTTCTTTCCCCATAAAAAGTTAGCCAACTTTTTTTATCCATTTTATTAGTGTTTTAGGAGGGAGAAAAATCATTAAATTGTGCATTGGTGTTCTTTGTAGCACATGTGTTATTAATGTTATTCTCCCTCCCATACTTAGCATCTCTTCCTTCCATCTAGATATCTTCCTTCTTAGTTTGTCTAACAATAAATCCAAGCATTCCACTTTTAGTCTACCTTCATATATTGGGTAGCCTAAGTATAATATTACTTCTTTTTTATATGTGAATCCTATTATGTTTTTAATTCTATGGTTCAGACTTGTCAAAGCTTTAAAGGCCACCATATATTAGCATGTTCTTCTATTAAGTTTATGTCCCATTTCATCATCCATGATCTGTAACATTGTCATCATACTATTTAATGCTTTACTACTACTATTTGTAAAAATGATGATATCATCCACATATGCCAAACATCCCACAAGCAGGGAGTTTTTAGGCTACCTTAAGGTTCCTATGCTACCTTTTCGAATACTCTCTTTAATGTTTACAATTATGAGTTCTAGACATATATATTAAAAAATGAGGGTTATAGGGGATCTCTCTGTCTTAATCATTTTACTAGTTTAATCTTTCCCCTGCACTCTCCATTTATGATAATTTTAACTCATGTACTTGATACACACCTATATATCAAGTCAATCTAGGCTTTGGCAAAGCCCATTTTTTTATTGTATAATAGAGAACATCCCATTAAACCCTATCAAAGGCTTTGGACAAATCTAATTTTATTAACACATTGTGCCCTCTAGTTTTTGATCCCAACTCTTTAATCATCTCTTTGGCCCGACTAATATTTTCCATAATTAATTTATTTTTCATAAAACATTTCTACTCTTTTAAGATGATTTTAGGTAGAATATTAGCTATTCTATTTTGTAATATTTTAGCTAATAATTTATATAAAGAATTATACAAGCTAATCAGTTTATAATCCTCCCCTTTTTGAAGATTCTCAATTTTAGGAATGAGAACCTACTGCACGCCACAAAAGATCTTCTTACCTATATCCACGCCACAAAATATCCATGATATAGCTTTTAAAAGATCTTCTTTTATGATATACCAACATGCTTGAAAAAGTTCATTATTCCATCCATCTGAACCTACTGCACTATTCTTGTCCATGCTAGAGACAGCTACTTTCAGCTTTTCTTCTTCTAAGAATGTAATGAGCTTATTATTTTCCTCCTCTAGAATTTTTCTTGCTATATTTTGCATAAGACAATTTCACTTATTCCATCCTTCTCCAGATATATAGTTGATTTTCGAAAAAACCTTCGAAATATATTTTTGTCTTTCTTTTTGTCTACCCATTCCCCTGTACTATTTCTTAAACCTTTTATTTTGTATTTTTGGTTTTTCACCTTTGTAAGCATTTGAAAAAACTTAGTGTTTTTGTCTCCTTCTTTTAGCCATTTTATTTTTGCATTTTATTTCCAAAAAAAATCTTCATGTGGAGTTTTAATCCAAGTTCAGCTTGTGTCTTGTTAAACTCACTCCTCCTATCTTCACTTTGAGCCTATTCATATTCCAATTTTCGTTTTTAAACTATGGCTTTTGTCACTTTTATATTTTTGTTAGTGTCACCAAACTTTTTCTTATTCCATTTTTTCATGCAGGTTTTTAGTCTGCTTAGTTTCATGTTTAGGATTTGTGTTGGATTGCATATAGTTTATTGTTCCAAAGATTCCTTAATTATGTCCTCAAAACCATCATTTAAGCACTACATGTTTTTAAATTTGAATATATCACCTATGAATCTAGCCTTATTTATAGTTATTAGTAAAGGCCTATGATCCGAGTAAGTTATGTTCATGTGTTTTACTCCCATGGAGCCAAACCTATCTACCCATTTAACAGTACAAGACCCTATCTAGCCTTGCCCATATTGTGCCTCTATTTTTCTAGTTATCACACCAAGTAAATTTCTATCCTAAAAAGTTTTTCTCCATTGAGTTTGCCTTGGTTTTTATTTCATTGAATTAGAGATTTGCCTCAATATTAGGCAGCATTCCTCCTTTCTTTTATTTATCATTTCTTGTGACATTAAAATGACCTCCTATTATTCATGGCTTATTCTTCCTTGCTACCATCTCCATTTGCTTCCATAGCTCTTTTCTTTATTCCTAAGAATTTTTCGCATCAACCATCGATATGATTTCTTCCTCTTCTTTGTCTAAACTAAAATTTATTATTTGTTCTGTTTCCTCTAAGATTATTATATTCAACTTGCTCTTCCACAAAAGTCATATATTTCCATTGTGGTTTGAGAAGCCATTTTTGAACCCAATAATCTTTTTATATTTCTCTAGTTGATCCCTCTCTACCATAGATTCATCTAGCATTATTAAAGGAATTTTATACATATAGTTAATCTTTTTCATCTTATTTATAGTGGGTGAGTTTTTACTCCCCTTATGTTTTAATAACGATAGTCATTATTGGCAAATTTAGCTTGTGCTCTTGTAGTGCACTTAGAATCATATATTATATTTAAGTATTTTTTTCATATTTCTTCGTTTTTTAAGCGAGCTTAGTTTCTCTACGCCTTTTCTCCTTTTCATTATCTTCCTAATTATATTGCCATTATCTTTATCTCTTCCATTGCCTACTTCCTATCTCCCATTTTATTTCTACACTTTTCTATCTCTATGTCATCTTTAACATACTTATCCTTTGGCCTTATTTCTTCCTCGCTCATATTTAGGGGTATAAAACTTCTAGCCTCAATTTCGTCATCTGAATTACTCTTTATAGTCACTACCCAACTCCTTTTTCTCTACATTCTTTTATGGATAGCATGTCCCATTCTATTTTATATTTTCTTTTTTATTTCTACCAGCTTAATTATCATTTGATGCTTCTCTATTTGTTTTAGGCCATCTACCACCTTCCTCTCCCCTTTTTTATGTTCTATGTATTCCACTATCTCTTTTCCCTTGCCCTCATTGTAATGTTACACTTCCTGCACCACTTGGAAAGTTGTTTTCTAATATTTAACTACCTTTCTCCCCCCTCCTACCTCACTTCTCCTCCCTACAAGCTTCTGCCCTTCCACTTCCTTCCCCTTTCTCACCAAGCACTTTTCTATACTATGCCCAAGCTTTTTTCTTGTCGAGCAGTAAGCAGGTAAGCTTTCTAGAATAACTTGTTGCCAGAAATTAGACCCCTCCTTGCTCCCTATCTAGATTCTATAAGTCGTATGTTTCTATATGTCTACCTATATACAAATCCGAGCTACACTCAGTCGTGAAAGAGTTGCTATGGCACCGTGTAGAAATTGAGGAGTTCCCACAGTGTTCACAATGAAATAGAAAGATTTTTTGTCAAATAAGTCAATAGGCAGCATAGAGAAGAGGAGCCATATCGGGGCCATTGACGACTCTTCTCTTGTTTAGAAATTGGGCATCCATTTGAACGTTCCCATGGGGAAGCCCATGTTATACCAAATGCCTTTCATTCAGATCTTGTGGAGGTCCTCCTTGATAAAAAGTTGCACAAGAATGTACTTAGCATCCAAAACCCCAATTTTCAACAAGCCTTAGAGTTCAGAAAAGCAAAGAATGCTCTTATCTTTTCAACAAGTGGATGGCAATGTAAAAATTTTATCACGAGAGAGAATCTGTGGGGTTCTGAGAGGTTGGACATTTCATTTGAGGAAAAGAAAACAATGGGTTCCCCATTCTTTTCTAAAGAAGATGGTGTGGGTGGTTCAATTTTAATTAAATGATGAGCAAAGGACTTCTTATGCACTATGTAATCTAGTTGTTCCATTTAAAGCTTAAAAATGGCATCTTTTTTTGTTTTTCACCTAAATTTGAACATTCTCTCTTTATAAAAAAGTTTCATTCTCTAAAGTTTCAAGTTGTGGGTATTGAAAAATAAAAATTCTTTTTCTTTGTTCTTTTTTTTCTTATTCTACTAATGCTGCTACTGCTACTGATTCTTCTTCTTCTTCTACTAATGCTTCTTCTTCTGCTTCTTCTTCTTCTTCTTCCCCTTATTCTCTATATTTTTATTCTTCTTGTTCTTCTTCTCCTTCTTATTCTTCTTCATCTTCTGCTTCTTCTAATTCTTATTATGTTACTACTTCTTCTTCTTTTACTACTTTTTATTTTTCTTCTTATCCTTATTCTTATTATTATTCTTCCTTTTCTTCTTTATTCTCTTCTTCTTTTTTTTCTTCTTCTTTTTCTTCCTTTTCCTATTCTTCTCCTTCTTCCTCTTCTTCTCCCTCTTCTTCTTCTTCTTCTTCTTGTTCTTCTTCCTCCTCCTCCTCTTCCTCTTCTTCTTCCTCCTCCTCCTCCTCCTTCTCTTCTTCTTCTACTTTTCTTCTTCTTCTTTTCCTTCTTGTCCCTCTTATACTTCTTCTTCTACTTTTTTATCATCATCATCATAATCTTCTTCTTCCTTTTCTTCTTCTTCTTCTTCTTGTTCTCCTCCTTCATATTCTTACTTTTCTTATTTTTTTTTATTTTTATTCTCCTTCTTTTATTTCTCATCCTCCTTTTTATTCTTATTCTTATTCTTATTCTTCTTACTTTATTTCTTTTTCTTCTATTTCTTCTACTTCTTCTTCTACTTTTTCTTCTTCTTCATAATAATCTTATTCTTATACATCTTCTTCTATATCTTATTCTTCTTCTATTTTATCTTCTTCTTCTTCTTTCCTTCATATTCGGCCACTTCTTCTTCTTCTTCTTCTTCTCATTTGTCTTCATTTTTATTATTCTTCTTATTTTTCTTTTTCTTCTCATTCTTCTTAATTTGCATATTATTCCTCTTCTTCTACTTATTCTTCCTATCTTCTTGTTCTTATTTATCCTCTTATTTTTCTTCTTCTCAGCCTTCTTCTTCTAGTTATTCTTTCTATCTTCTTGTTCTTATTCTTCATCTTATTTTTCTTATCCTCAATCTCAGCCTTCTTCTTCTTATTCTTCTTTTTGTCTTTTTCTTCATCATCATTATCATCCTCTTCTTATTCTTCTTCTTATCTTTTTTTTCATCATCATCATCTTTTCTACTACTACTTCTTCATCTTCATCTAATTGTTCTTCTTCTTCTTCTTTTTCTTCTTCTTCTTATTCCTCTTCTTCTTATTCATCTTCTTTTTTTTCTTTTTCTTCTTCTTTTCATATTCCTTTTTGTTCCTATTCTTTTTCTTCTTTTTATTATTTTTTGACTTATTATTATTATTATTCTTCTTCTTTTTCTTTTTCTTTTTCTTCTCCTCCACCTTCTTCTCCTCCACATTCTTTTGTGTTTTCTAATTCTTCTTCTTCTTTTCTTCTCCTCCTTATTTCAATCCTTGTTAATTTTCTTATTCTATTTTTCTTTTTCTTTTTCTTCTTATTCTTCTTCCTCTTCATCATCATCATCTAATTCTTCTACTTCTTATTCTCCTCATCTTCTTCTTTGTATTTTTATTCTACTTTTTCTTCTCCTTCTTATTCTTATACTTTTTTTTCTTCTCCTTTTTATTTTTGCTATCTTTGTTCTTATTTTATTCTCCTTATTTTTCTCCTTCTACATCTTCTTCTTTTTATTATTCTTCCTCTTAATTTTTATTCTACATCTCATCCTTCTTCTTCTTTTCTTCTTTTGCTTATTTTTCTTCTACTTTATCATCATCGTCATCATCTTCTTGTTCTTCTTGCTCATCATTATCTTCTATGTTTTTTCTTCTTCTTCATCTTCATCTTCTTTTTCTTTTCTTTTTCTTCTTCATATCATTCATTTTCTTCTTTTTCTTCTTTTTCTTCTTTCATTTCTTTTACTACTACTTCTTCTTCCTCCTCCTCTTTTCTTCATATTATTCTTGTTCTTATTATAATTCTACTACTACTACTACTACTACTTCCTATTTTTCTTCATCTTCTTCTTTTTTTATCATCATCTTCTTCTTCTCCTTCTTATTCTAATTATTATTATTATTTTGTTCTTCTTCTTCTTCCTCTTCTTTGTTTTCTCATTATTCTTCTTCTTATTCTCCTTCTCCTTTTTATTCTCCTCTTTCTTCATTTCATTCTTTTTCTAATGCTTCTTCTTCAACTTCTTATTCTTCTAATTATTCTTAAACTTTTACTACTACTTCTTCTTCATCTTCTTATTCTACTTCTTATTTTTTCTCTTCTTCTACATTTTTACTACTTTTCTTTGTCTTCCTCTTATTCATCATCATCATATTCATTATCTTCTTTTTTTTCTTCATCATCATCATCATCATAATCTTCTTCTTCTTTTTCTCCTCCTCATTTTTATTTTCTCCTTCTTCTTTTATTTCATTTTGTACTGGTTAATCTTTTTTTTCTTCTTCCTCTTCTTCTTCTTCATCTTCTTTATCATCTTAATCTATGTCTTCTTATTGTTCATTTTCTTGCTCCTCTTCTTGTTCTTTTTCCTCCTCTAATTCATCTTCTAGTTCTCCAATTGCTTCTTCTTCTTCTTCTTCTTATTTTTCTCCTTTTTCTTCTTCTTCTTCCTCGACTTGTTTCTCTTCTTCTTCTTCTTCTTCTTCTATTCTTTTTTGCTACTACTACTTCTTCTTCTTCTTTGACAACTACTACTACTTCTTATTATTTTTCTTATATTTCTTCTTCATCTTCATCTCTTTTTTTTTCATCTTCTTTTTCTCCTTTTTTTTGATCTTCATCTCCTTCTTCTTTTCATTTTCATTTCAACTTTTTCTTCTTCTTCCTTTTAGGTTCATCCTTTTCTTCTTTTTTCTTTTTCTTCTTCTTATTCTTATTCTTTTTATCCTTCTTTTTCTTCTCCTTCTGCTTCTTCTTTTTCTAGTTTTTCATGTTCTTCTTCTTCTTATTCTTTCTCTTCTTCTTCTTCTTCTGTCTCTTCTTCTTCTTCTTCTTCTTCTTTATCTTTTCATTATTATTATTATTCTTCTTCTTTTTCTGCTTCATCATCATCATCATGTTCATCATCATCATCAACTTCTTCCTTCTTCTTCTTCTTCTTCTCATTCTTCTTCTTCTTCCACTTCATCTTCTTCTTCTCTTATTCCTATTATCCTTCTTTTCCTATTCTTTTACTTCTTCTTCGACTTCTTCTACTTCTGATTCTTATACTTCTTCTCCTTCTTATTCTTCTTCTTATTTTTCTCTTACTTCTTCTTTTTCTTCTTTTAGCACTTCTTCTTCTACTACTACTTCTTCTTCCTATTCTTTTTCATCTTCTTCTTCTAGTACAACTACTACTTCTTCTTGTACTACTACTACTCCTCCTTCTTCTTACGCTACTACTTTTTCTTCTCCTTTTTATTATTTTTTCTTCTTCATGTTCACCTTCTTATTTTATATATTTTTAAACATCATCTTCTTCTTCTTCTTCATTCTTCTTTCTCTTCTTCCTATTCTTTGTCTTTTTCTTTTTTTTTCTTTTTCTTATTCCTCTTCTTATTTATTTTCTTTTATTCTTCTTTTTCTTCTTCATCATCGTCTTCATTTTATTCTACTTCATCTTTTTATTCTTTTTATTATTATTTTTCTACCACTACTACTACTACAACTTCTTCTTCTTCTACTTCTTGTTTTTGTTCTTATTCCTCCTTTTCCCCTTCTTCTTCTCCTCATTCTTTTTCTTCTTTTTCTCTTTCTTCTACTCATTCATCATCATCATCTTCTTCTTCTTCTTCTTCTTCTTCTTCAACTCCTTATTATTCTACTTATTATTATTATTATTATTATTATTATTATTATTCTTCTTCTTCTTCTCATTCCTCTTCTTATCTTCCTTCTTATTCTTCTTCTTTTCCTTCCTCTACTCCTTTTCCGTCCGCTTCTTATTCTTATCCTTCCTCTTCTCCTTTTCCTTCTGCTTCTTCTTCTTCTTCTCCTTCTTCTTTTTTTTCCTTTTGCTTCTTCTTCTTCTTCTTCTTTTCTTCATCCTCTTCTTCTTCCTCTTATTTGTATTCTTCTTCTTCTTTATCATCTTGTTCCTCTTTTTCTTCCTTTTCATTTTCTTCCTCTTATTGTTCCTCTTCTTCTTCTTTTTCATCATTATCATCTTTTTCTTATTCTTCAACTTCTTCATCTTCTTTTTTTTTGTTCATCATCTTCATCTTCTTCTACTACTTCATCATTTCTTCTTCTTTTTTTCCTCATCAACAACAACATCATCATCATCATCTTATTCTTCTTTTATTTTTCTTCTTATTCTTCTCCCTCCTCCTCCTCCTCCTCCTCTTCTTCTTCTTTCTCTTCTTTTCTTCTTCTTCTTCTTCTTCTTTTTCTTCTTCTTTTCTTTTTCTTCTCTTCTTCTTCTTCTTCTTCTTCTTCTTTCTCTTATTCTTTTCTTCTTTTTCTATGCTTTCATCATCATCTTCTTCATCATATTCTTTTGCTCTTATTTTTATTATTTTTCTTTTTTTTTCTTCTAATTCATCATCATCATCTTCTTCTTCATATTTTTAATTATAAACACCATCTTTATTTCCACTTCTTCTTCTCAACTACTTCATCATCATCCTTATCATCATCATCATCTTCTTCTTCCTCTTCTTATTCTTCATCTTTTCTTTTTTTCTTCTTCACCTTTTTCATCTTATTATTTTTTTTTCTTCTTCAATTTTTTATTATAATTCTTTTCCAACATCATCATCATTTTCTACTACTTCTTCTTCTTCTTCTTCATTTCCTTCTTCTTCTTCATTTTCTTCTTCCTCTTATTCTACTTCTTCTCTATTTTTTCTTATTATTCTTATTTTAGTACTACTACTTCTTCTACTACTCTACTACTACAACTTCTTCTTCATCTACTACTACTTCTTTTTCTAATACTTTTTATTATTCTTTTTCTTCTATTTCTTTTCTTTTTCCTATTCTTTTTCTTCTTCTTCTCTTTATTCTTGTTCTTCTTCTTCTTCTCCTCCTTCTTTTTCTCTTATTATTATTATTTTTTTCTACTACTTCTTCTCCTTCTTCTTATCCTTCTTCTTTTTCTACTACTACTACTACTATTACTACTACTGCTACTATTTTTTCTTCTTCTTATTCATTTATTTCTCATTCTTTTTCTTTTTTTTCTTCTTCTTCTTATTTTACTTCTTCTTCCTCTTCATATTATTCTTCTTCTTTTAATTCTCCTTCTTTTCTTCAATATTTCCTCATTATTATTATTATTATTATTCTTCTTATTTTCCTTCTATTTCTTCATCATCTTCTTCTTCTCTTCTAGTTCCTCTTTGTACTCTTCTCCATCTCCTTCTTCATATTCAACTTCATATTAATCTTCTTGTTCTTCTTATTTACTTATTATTATTCTTCTTTACTTCTTCTTCTTCTTCTTCTTCTTCTTCTACATCATCTTCTTTTTTTTTGTTTTTCTTCCTTTTTTACTTCTTTTTATACTTCTTCGTCATCTTCTTCCTGTTCTTATTCTTCTTCTCCTCCCCCTCCTTATTTTCCTTCTTCTTCTCATTCTTTTTCTTAATCTTCTTCTTCTCTTCTTGTTCCTCTTCATACTCTTCTCCATCTCCTTCTTCATCTTCAACTTCATATTAATCTTCTTATTCTTCTTATTAACTTATTATTTTTTTTCTTTACTTCTTCATCATCATCTTCTTCTTTATTTTCTTCTTCTTCTTCTTTTTCTTCTTCTACATCTTCTTTTCCTTTTGTTTTTCTTTTTTTTTCTTCCCTTTATACTTCATCATCATCATCATCATCTTCTTCTTCTTCTACATCATCTTCTTTTCTTTTTTTTTCTTCCTCTTTTTCTTCATTTTATACTTCATCAACATCATCATCATTTTCTTCTTCTTCTTCTCCTTCTTGTTCATCTTCTTCTTCTTCTTTTGATTCTTATTGTACTTCTTCTTTTTCTTTTTTTTTCTTCTTCTTCGTCTTCCTCTTCTTCTTTTTTTTCTTCTCCTTCTCCTTCATATTCTTATTATTATTCTTCTTCTTTTTTCTTTTTCTCCTCCACCGTCCTTTTCTTCTTCTTTTCTTCTTCCTCCTCCATCTTCTACTACATCATATTATTGTTCTCCATCTTCTTCTATTTCTTATTCTTCTACTTCATCATCATTATCATAATTTTCTTTTTGTTCTTCTTCTCCTTCTTTTTCTCCTTCTTATTCTCCTTATTCTTCTCTTTTTTCTTCTTCTTCTTCTTTTCCTTCTATTTATACTACTACTTCTTCTGCTTATTCTTCAGTTTCTTCTTCAATTTTTTCTTTATCTTATTCTTCTTCTTATTTTCTATTTCTTCTTCTTATTTTCTATTTCTTCTTCTTATTTTCTATTTCTTCTTCTTCTTCTTCTCTCTCCTTCTCTTCATTTTCTACTTTTTCCCATTCTTCTTCTTTTTCTCATTCTTCTTGTCTTCCTTCTTCATTATTATTATTTTTTTTTCTTTTTCTTCTTCTTTTTCTTATTTTCCTTCTTCTTCTTCTTCTTCTTCTTCTTATTCTTATTTTTCTTCTTCTCCTTCTTTTTATACTCTTTCTTCTTCTTCTACTAATACTTATTTTCATCTTCTTCTTCTACTTTTTCTTCAAGTTCTTTTTCTACCCTTTTTTTTCTTTTACTTCTTATTCTTTTTTTTACTCGTTATTCTTTTTCTTATTTTTTTTCTTCTTCTTTTTCTTCATGTCCTTCTTCTTCTCTTTCTTCTTATTTTTTAAATTCTACTACTACTTCTTCTTCTTCTTTTTCTATTTCTTCTTCTTCTTTTTCTCCATCTTCTTCTCCTTCTTTTTCTACTACTACTACTACTCCTTCTTCTTCTTATTCTTATTCTTCATCATCTTATTCTTCTTCTTCTTTTTTATCATCATCATCATCATCATAATCTTTTTCTTCTTCCGCATCATCATCATTAGCATCATCTTTTTCTTCTACTACTTTTCCTCTTTTTCTACTATTACTTCTTCTATTAATTCTTATTACCTTCTCCTTTTTATTCTTCTTCTTTTTATTCTTCTTACTTTTTTTCATTCTCCTTCTTCTTCTCATTCTTCTTTTTCTTTTCTTCCGATTCTTTCACATCGTCCTTTTCTTCCTCTTCTTTCTCTTCTTCCTCTTCTTCCTCTTCTTCCTCTTCTTCTTCTCCTTCTTCAACTTCTTCAACCTCTTCGTCTTCAATTTTTAGTGTTCCTCTTCTTCTTCTTCTTCTTCTTCTTTTTCTTGTTCTTTTTTTTATTCTTCTTTTTAATTTATTATTCTTCTTCTTCATAATATTATGTTTTATCATCATTATCTTTTTTCTTCTTCTTCTTATTCATTATATTTTTTTTTTAATTTTTTTTTCTTTTTCTTTTCCTTCTTATTCTTCTTATTTTTCTTATTTTTGTTTTTCTACATAATAATAATAATATTCTTCTTCTTCTTCTAATTCTTTATCTTTTTATTTTCAATCTTCCTTTTCCTTTTCTTCTTCATTCTATTATTCTTCCTTTTCTTCTTCATTTTTTTCTTCTTTCACTTCTTCCTCCTCTTATCTTCTTATTTTACCCCTTATTCTTCTCTTTCTCTTTGTTAAGTTTCTCCTTCTTCTTCTTCTTCTTTTCTTCTTCTTCTTCTTCTTCTTTTCTTCTTCTTATTCTTCTATTCCAACTTCTTCTTCTTCTACTACAACTACACATACTTTTTTTTAAATTTCTTTTATTATTATAATCTCCTCTTGTATAGCTGTAAGTCATAGTGTTGGTATTAGCCGAAGAAGTCCCGTCAATGGATAAGAGCAGGTAAAGCCCTCACTTTTGGTGGAGGAATAACATTGTTTACAAGCTAAAAACTACCATTTACCCCCTTACACCCTGCCTAGGCCTTAATCTAGAAAAAATATATAAAATATCATAGCACATCTTTTACAAGCCTAGTTCATAATTCTGCATATGCTTGTTTACATCCTTGAATGTTGTAAAGTTGGACTCTTCTTCCATGATTTTTCTGGCCATATAGGTGTCCTTGCTGCTCAATTAGGAATCCAGCTCTTGTAGATTCTAGATCTCCTACCCTTTAGTGGCATGCCTAGCTTTGGTACTTAGCTTTTGCATTACTTTTGACTCTCCCATTCTTAGTAGCCTTTATGTGTTGATGCTTGATACATGACCACCCATGATATCCTATTGACTACTTGACCATGATATGTTGCAGGATACAACTCAGACAACATACCAGACAATTTCTGTTATTGACAATAACAGTCAAAACAACCACATCGTGCAACAAGCAAACCTCAATGCAAACAAACACAGGCACCCCCAGTTATTGACTGTAATAATACACATGAAACTTGTTAGGCAGAATCCAACTGCTACCTACAACCTGACTGACATATACCTTTAACAATATGCCTCTTTGTGCTTTAAGCCTTGCTACCCTTCCTATGTCTGCTATAATGCCTAGCCCCATGTCCTTGCCTTTAGTTCCTGGATCTCTTTTCCTCAGCAGCCTCTTCAATAGTTGCTTGGTGCTTGACTTCCCCAATCTCTTATAGCTTGCATGACCATAACAACACAACAAATATATGCCTCTACATAGCAGACACACTGACACTGACACTTCATTATTCACTGATAGATACTAAAACACAACCACCACATCACTCTAACACAATAATGCCTCTTTGATCTTTAAACCTTACTACCCTTCCTCTGTCTACTGTACTACCTTGCTTCCTATCCCTGCCTTCTATTCCTGCATCTCCTTTTTTCAGAAGCCTATTCAATAGATGCTTGGTGCAATTCCTTCCCCACCTCTTCTAGCTTGCTTGACCATATCATAACTCGAACACATAATAGACACCTACCTGACTTTACATAGATGCCACACATACACTAACCTTACAACTTACATACACTTACTACAAGAACATTTAATACATACATAAATAACCGCTATAATAGACCAAAGCCCATAACATACACCCCTTTAAATGACACACAACAAGTGACAAGCATTAACCCCGAGCTTTTGCCTCTCTGTTCATTTATCCTTGTTACTCTTCCTCTATCTACTATACTGCCCTGCAAAAAAGATAACTGACCTCCTACATAACTTTATATCAAGCTACCCATTTCCCTCTTGCCACTGCCCACAACAAAGCTACACCAGAGAGAAACACCCTTTTGAGAGGTTGTCCCTCCCGAGGCTTTGTTGCCTTGTGAATCCTTGCTTCCAGGACCTTCCGTAGTAGTCCACCCTCATGACCGTGGTGACTCTGAGTCTGCGCCCTGACCTTCACCTGCATTTTATTGTAGAAACTACAAAACAAAGAAATCAGTAAGCTAAATAAACTTATTAAAACCATCTTGCACAAGACTTGCCCCCTACTTATTTAAATCTTAATCTTTAGTCTTTTGAATTCTAATGTAAGGAAAACCTATTTTATCTAATTTTATTAAACCTCTATACCTATCAGGGATGCTACTCTTATCAAATTCATGCAAACTTTTCTTGACACATTTATCCGCTAATTAATCTGCTAGAGCTTTTGCTTCTCTGAATATGTGCCTTATTTCTCCCTTCAATTCTATTAGTAATTTTTTTATTTTGCTAATATCTACCTCAAACCTCCATAATTCTATTTTAGTTGTCACTAGGTCCACTAATAAACTTGAGTGTACCTATACTTGACATTTAGAAAGCTATTTTCCTTACAGATTTGTAGTCCCTAAGCAAGGCCATAATCTTTGAATGTAAAGCTGAGGAGGCCATTCCTCTCATTGTAAAGGCTCTCATTAATTTTCCCTCCTCATTTCTTATTGCACCTCCACTGCCGGCCGCTCCAATATCTCTCTTGAAACTCCCATATGTGTTAAGCACTAACCCATATTGCGAGGATTTGTTCCAGCTAATTATTTTTATAACTGGAAATTTTCTCACACTTGTTGTTAGACCACATGCCTTTTTCATATTTTCATCTAATCCTATGCTTCTAAGTCTTATCGGGTTACAAGCAGAGATAAATGAACTTTTTCTATTGATCCCTTCTGAAATATTTTTGACTTTCATTGGTATGTCCTCGAATTTACTTCTGTTTCTAGCCTTCCATAAACACTAGACTGCTATATGCAGAATGTAATTTTTTAACCATTTAAAAATTTTAATCTTTGTATGCTATTTCTTCTTCTTCTATTACTACTACTACTATTACTTCTTCTTTTTCTACTTCTTCTCCTTTTTGTACTTCTTATTCTTATTCTTCTTCTCCTTCTTCTTTTTTTACAACAACAACAACATTCTTATTCTTTCTCTTCTCTTTAAAATTCTACTTATTTTTCACCTTCTTCCTATTCTTTTTCTTCTTTATCTCATTATCATTCTTCTTATTTTTCTTCTCTTTCTTTTTCTCTTTTATATGCTATTTCTTTTTCTCTTTTATATGCTATTTCTTTTTCTTCTTTTTCATCATCAAAATTATTCTTATTCTTCTTAATTATCATCCACTTCTTCTACTGCTTCTTCATATTATTCTTCATCACCCCCCTCTTCTTCTTCTCCTTCTTTTTCTTCTTCTAATTCTTCTTCTTCTTCTCATTCATCATCTTCTTCTTCCTACTTCTTCTTCCTACTTCTTCTACTACTTATTATTATTATTCTTCTTCTTTTCCTTCTTCTTCTCTTTTTCTTATCCATCATCTTTTCCTTCTTCTTTTAATTCTTCTTCTTCTTTTTTTGTCCTTCTTTAACTTCATCTTCTACTTCTTGATATCCTTCTTCTTCTTTCTCTTTATCTTTTACCTCCTATTTTTCTTCTTTTACTTCGCCGCTTCTTTTGCATTTTTTTTTGTTCCTATTCTTTTTTTTCTTCTTCTTTTTTTTCTTCTTATTTTTTTTATTATTCTTCCTCTTCTTCCCCTTCTGCTGCTGTTGCTTCTTCTTCTTCTATTTCTTGTTCCTCTGCTTCTTTGTATTCTTGTACTTCTTCTTCAACTATTACTACTACTATTACTTCTAATTCTTTTACTTATTCTTTTCTTGTTCTTATTCTCCTTATTTTTTTTATCATTCTTCTTCTTTTTCTTCTTCATCTACTTTTATTCTTATTCTTCTTCCTCTTTCCTTTCATCATCATCATCTTCTTCTTCTTCTTCCTCATCTTTTAATTCCTCTTCTTCATCCATTTCTTATTCCTCATATTCTTCTTATTTTTTTTCTTATCCTTATTATTTTTATTTTTTATTCTTCTTCTTCATTTCTTTATTCTTCTACTTCATTTCTTTATTCTTCTACTTCTTCATCTTCATCTTCTTTTTATTCTTCCTCTTTTTATTCTCATTCTTCTTGTTCTTCAACTTCTTTTATTTCTTCTTCTTCTTCTTCACCTCCTCCTCCTTCATCTTCTCATTCTTATTCTTATTCTTCTTCTTTTTCTTCTTCCTTTTCTTCTTCTTCAACTTCTTATTATTCTTCTTCTTCTTCAACTTCTTATTCTTCTTCTATTTTTTTTTCTTCTTCTACTTCTTTTTTTTATTCTTCATATTGTAATTATTCTTCTTCTTCAACTTTCTATTTTTCTTCTACTTCTTCGTTTTCATCTTTTTATTTTTACTCCTTCTTCTTCTCATTATTCTCTTCCTCCTACGACTACTACTACTTCTTCTTTTTCTTCTCTTTCTTCTTCTTCTTCTTCTTCTTCTTCCTTTTCTAATATTCCTCCTCCTTCTACTAATTCTTCTCATTCTTCACCTTCTACTCTTTCTCCTTTCCTTCTCATTCTCCTTCTGCTTCTTCTATTTTTTCTTCCTTTTTTTCTTTTACTCCTTCATATGTTTTTTCTTCATCATCATCTTTTTTTCATCTTCTTCTCCTTCTTCTTCTTCTTTTTCTTCTTCTGGTTATTCTTATTCTTATTCTTCTTCTTTTATATCTTTTTATTCTTCTTTTTTTAATTCTTCTATTTCTTCTTCTATTTCTTCTTATTCTTCTTATTCTTCTTCTTCTTTATCTTTTTATACTTGTTCTTCTTATTCTTTTTCTGCTTCATCATCATCATAATCATCATCATAATCATCTTTATCTTCTTCATATTCATCATCTTCTTCTTCTTGGCTACTACTACTACTACTACTACTACTACTACTACTACTACTACTACTTCATCTTCTACTTTTTTCTTCTTATTCTTTGTATCTTTTTTATTCTTTTTCTTCCTTTTATTCTTCATCTTCCTCTTATTATTATTATTATTCTTCTTCTTCTTCTTCATCTCCTTATTATTCTTTTCATATTCCTTTTCTCCTTCTTCTAATTATTCTCTTCACCATATTCTTTTATTCATCTTCTCCTTATTTTTTTTATTCATCTTCTCCTTATACTCCATATTCTTCTTCTCCTTCTTATTCTTCGTTTTATTATTCTTCTCCTTCCTCCTCCTTTTTTTTCTTCTAATCTTCTTCTTTTTCTTCCTATTCTTTGTCTTATTATTATTCTTTTTCCTCCTCTTTCTCTTATTATTCTTCTTCTTCTTCCTCTTCCTTCTTATTGGTCTTCTTCATTTTCTTGCATTTCTTTTTTTTCCTTCTTTTTCTTTAACATCTTCTTTTGATTCATCTTCTTATTCTTCTTCTTCTTCATGTCTTCTTCTTCTTCTTGTCTTTTTCTTTTTCTTCTTCTTATTTTCTTTTTATTCTTCTTCTTCAATATCTTCTTCTACTTCTCCTTCTAATTCTTCTTCTTCTTCTTCTAGTTCATCTTCATTAGCTTCTTCTGCATCTTTTTCTTTTTTTTCTTTTTTTCTTCTTCATTTTCTAATTCTTCATCTTCTATTTCATCTTCTTCTGCTTCTTCTTCATCTACTTCTTCTTTTTCTCCTCCTCCGTATTATTATTCTTCTTTATCTATTTTTTGTTCTTCTTCTTCTTCTCTTTTTTTTTCATCTTCTTCTACTTCTCCTCCTCCTCCTCTTTTTTCTTCTTCTCATTGTTATTCTCCTTCTTCTTCTAGTTTTTTTTTTCTTCTTCTTCTTCTTCCTTATAATCATCATCTTCTTTATATTATTATTCTTCTTATTTTCTTATTCTTTTTCTTATTTTTATACTTCTTTGTCTTCTTATTTTTCTTATTCTTTTTTCATTGTCATCAATATCTTCTTCTTCTTTTCCTTCTTATTTTTTATCTTCTTCTTATTATCCTTATCCTTATCATTCTTCTTATCTTTTTTTTTCTTCTACTTCTATTTCTAATTATTATTATTATTTTTCTTCTTCTTCGTGTTTTATTCTTCTTTCTCTTAATCTTATAATCCTTCCTTTTTTTTCTTCTTCGCTTTCTTCTTCTCCCCCTTCTTCTGCTTCTTGTTTTTTTTCTTCTTTTTCTTCTTCTTTTTTCTTCTTCTACCTCATCCACTACAAGAAAAATCACAAATAACTAAGGAAAATTTCCTAGCTAAAATAGGGGTTTTCCATCGTTAATGGGATATACTGATGGATTAATGACGAATGCTTTCCCAAGCTAAAGTACTCGTCGCTAAAAATAAACGAGGGAAAGTGTCCCTAGCTAAAAAAATTTAGAGACGGAAAATTCCTTAGCTAAAATAATGATTTTCCTAGCTAAATTAGCAAGGAAAAAATCCCTAGCTATTTTCAATCCAAAAATATTTTCAGAATTTTACTTATTTTTAAAAAAATTTAATTAAATAATTTAATATTTTTTATTAAATTGAATAAAAATAGAAACTATAAATGATAATTTATAAATAACAAAAAAAAATATTTAATAAAATATTCTGTTACAATATATTGCATAATCAAAACAAAAACATAACAAAATTTTATTACATATTATTCATCAATATATCTACCGACAGTGCATAAAATATAATCTATCTGTGCATTGACGTTGTTTCTTTTCCTCATCTCCTTCGATCATCATCTTTCTACTGCAACAAAGTTGTCCGAGTTGCGGTGCGTCGTGTCTAGTAAAAAATCCCTTCACTTATACAAGCTTCGTATTGGAAACAATGTGATGTCATATATGTACGAAATTTAAACTAATAAATAAATAAAGTTATGTTTTGATGAATATATAAGATTGTAATATATATGTACATATATACTATAGTGTATATGTACATTATACTTGCATTTCACTAGATACATATATTACTACAGTATTTGTACATATAAACTACAGTATTATATGTACATATATACTAAGTACATATATACTCAGTATATATGTACGTATATACTGAGTATATATGTACGTATATACTCGGTATATACATACGTATATAATATAGTATATAAGTACGTATATACTCGGTATATATGTACTTATATACTATAGTATATTCGTACATATATACCGAGTATATACGTACTTATATATTATAGTATATACGTATGTATATACTATAGTATTATATGCACGTATATATAATCACAAAGCTTCAGATTACACACACATGTATTTTCATGCAAATACACATACCATTAAAGACAATAGAAGGAAATGAGTATATGCGTACGTATATACCGAGTATATACCTACGTATATATTGCTACTGCTGCTACTGCCGCTGATAATAAAAAGTGGGGCAGGCAATGATGCTCAATTGATGAGCTTCCATGTCAACCACTCATTTTGAGATTGAGCAAGTTTTTGATGAGGCAGCGAGCTACTTCTCCCAAAATAGGACTTGATATTCCTTCCGTCACTCGAGGCCTATAAAAATTGGGAATGTAATATTTTTCCTTCCGATTGAATACAGTTTTGTGAAATCTAATAAAATTACACGACACTACACGAGCATAATCATCATCATCATCCTAAGACCTAGTACAATTAGAATCAATCATTGCAGAACTTACAGTAATAAAACTTATTTTCTCATAAAATGTTTTGTACCATGTGATAATTACATATCTACACAATTACTAAGAGCATCTGTCTGCCTTTATTTGCCTGGCTGGCCTGGACTAGAAATATCTCAATGCCACAGCTCTGGGGAAGGTCTAATATCCATGGTTTTTATGACTTGCTTCGGTAAGCAATGCACGATGATGACCAGACCAGCCCAAGCAATTATTATTCTAACGTGTGTGTGTGTGTGTAAATGAGTGTGTATGTATGACGAATATATATATGTCTACAAATAAATATATGCACCCACTTATGTATATATCAGTATATATATACGTATATACCGAGTATATAAGTACGTATATACCAAGTATATACTTAAATATATACCGATTATATAAGTAAGTATATACTGAGTATATATGTTTGTATATACCAGGTATATATGTTCGTATATACTGAGTATATATATAAAAATATACCGAGTATATACATACATATATATTGTAGTATATAAGTACTTATATATTGTAGTATATACATACATATATACTTAGTATATACATACATATATACTACAGTATATATGTAGTATATACCCGGTATATATGTACTTATATACTGTAGTATATATGTACATATATAATCAGTATATACGTACATATATATTGTAGTATATATGTACATATATACTCAATATATACATACTTTAAACTATAGTACATACTATGTATATACTCAGTATATGCATACGTATATACTGTAGTATTATATGTATGTATATATAATCACATAGCCTCAGATGACACACACTTGTACTTTAATGCAAATACACATACGTATATATTGCTGCTGCTGCTGCTGTCGCTAATAATAAAAGTGGGGCGAGCGATGATGCTCGACTGATGAACTTCCATGCCAACAACTCATTTTGAGATTGAGTGAGTTTTTGATAAGATGCGAGCTACTTCTCCCAAAACATGACCCGATATTCCTCTTGGCACTCGTGGCCTATAAAAATCATGTAATATTACAAGTTTCCTTATGATTGAATACAGTTTTGTGAAATATAATAACGTATACATAATCACATAGGCTTAGATGACACGCACACACATGTACTTTCATGCAAATACACATACCATCAAAGACAACAGAAGGAAATGAGTATATACGTACGAATATACTGAGTATATACATACATACATATATATTGCTGCTGCTATCATTGCCGCTGATAATAAAAGTGAGGCGAGTGATGATGTTTGACTGATGAACTTCCCTGCCAACCACTCGTTTTGAGATTGTGCCAGTTTTTGACGAGGCAGCGAGTTGCTTCTCCCAAAATAGGACTCAATATTCCTCCCAGCACTCACAGCCTGTAAAAATCAGGTAATGGCTATTAACATTTCAACAGTTTCATTCCACCAATGACTAATAAAAAATAGTAGCAGATCTGAACTACGACAACACAGATCTGCACAAAATAAGAGTGTCAAGAACAAACTTGCATCTGTGTGGGATGAGAATTTTTTCTTTCATCTCATAGCAGAAGCTAAGGTGTTGTTCCTATCACCAGGAGGACCAGCCAAGCCTTTTACATACCTATAATAAGCTAAAACTCTACTCAAAATATTCGAGGACACACAAACATATTCACAGATATATAAAAACATTAATTAAAGACATGAACAAACACAAATCTAAGTTGATAGTCATACAACTTCAAAAAATATCTAAAAGATTTCAAACAATGATGTTTAGAGAGAAAGAGAGTGCAAAAATAAAATGTTTCAAGAATAATAAAGATAATAGAAGCTTGGCCTCCTTTTGATCCAGCTAAAATTAGTAAATATGGGATCCATGCATTAGAAGAACCATGACAATGTTTGAATGCTTTGAATTAGATTTTTTTCGTGCGTCTCATATCAGATGTCCTGCAAAGATTAATTATTAGGGTAATCGACAAAGCAAAGAACACAACCATGATAAAAAAATTTGAAACCTCCAAAAAAATATCATCATGTTTCGCTAAACATAAACAAAAATCAAAAATAGTTTAGAAATAATTCTGATATGAAATCATCATCATAATTAGTTGGTGATTTTGTGCTAGCATCTTCTGTGAGCTTTCACAGCTGAATCTCAGACTACTATCTGTCGCGTTAATGCCACTAACTATGACTCCATATAGGATATATACTGTTGCATTACATTCTTAAGTTCTTTCAGTCATTCAAATGAGTAATCTGCTCATCCTTCTCTTCTTTCATTTCCTGGATTTCTTCCTTCAAATGAGTAATCTGCTCATCATTCTCTTCTATCATTTCTTACATTTCTTCAATCAAATTAGTAATCTGCTCATCTTTCTCTTCTTTCATTTCATACATTTCTTCCTTCAAATGAGATATCTACTCATCATTCTCTTTCATTTCGGTCTCCATAACTTCAAAACATTCATTTGATTCCATTACTTGTTGTTTGACCGCCTCATCCATCATTGTTGTGATAGATGAATTAGAAGCACGACTGCTACAACACAATACCACTCCCTTCAAGTCGATTTTGTACACTTGTTGCTTGATATGACCTTTTATGGTCTCCAAATAGATAGAATCATAGTCAATTGATTGAAGATCCATAGAATCATAGTCAACTTTTTGGGAAGAAGCTTTCACACGTTACTTCTTGAGTTCTTGAGATAAAACATAGAAAAATACTATTCTAGATATACATAAAATAAATTATATATTTTTCATTCCAAACAACTTTAAAAATGTACTGTAGTATTATAAAATTTTATTAATATAACAAATTCTTATAACAATCATCTGAGACTTGTTGACAACAAATTGACCATACGTTTTTTCACATGCATCTTCTAGAATATCTCATAAAAATTGGGATCGACCCAATTCTCCAGCTTAGAATATGTATTTATTAAGTCAAAATAACAAATGATAAAAAATTTTAACAAAATAAAAAAACCATGCACATATTTGATTTTTTTGGACTATTGGTATATTTAGTTATGATATAGTTAAACATATAGTTGTGTTTGTGTGTGTGTGTATTTATACAAGTAGTTATATGTAGTTATACATGATGTATACAAAGTTACAAACAAATATATATGTTTACATATATGTATACATATATGAATACATAGTTTAAAATATAGTTATATTTAATTATATAGAGTTTTATATAGTTATACAAATATTTATATATAGTTATACACATATAATTAAACATAATATTGTATATTGTTATACATATAATTATAGATATAGTTACATATGGTTATACATATAGTTACACATATAGTTAAACTTATATTTATACATGTAGGTATATATATTTTTTCATATAATTATAGATATTTTATACATATCGTTATGTATAGTATAGATATAGTAAAATACATTTGTATATATTAATATATAAAAATGTAAATTAAATATATGTTGGTAATTATATATTTAAATATAGTTACATATAAAATTTTTATAGTTATTTATATAGTAAGATATAATTATTTATAGTTATATGTTATTATACATATAATATATGGAGTTATAAATAGTTAAAAATATAGTTATATATATATATATATATATTCATATAAGTAGTTATATGTAGTTATACATAAATGTATACAACAAAGTTATAAAAAAATATATAGATTTACATATATGTATACATATATGTATACATAGTTATAAATATAGTTATATTAATTATATAGAGTTTTATATAGTTATACGAATATATATAAATAGTTATAGACATATTGTTAAACATAAAGTTGTATGTTGTTATCCATGTAATTATAGATATTGTTACATGTGATTGTACATATAGTTATACAAATAGTTAAACTTATATTTATACATGTTGGTTATATATATTTTTTTAAATAATTTTATATATTTATACATATAGTTATGTATAGGTATAGTAAAATATATTTGTATATATTAATATATAAAAATGTATATAAAATATATGTTTTAATTATAAATTTAAATATAGTTAGATATAAAGTTTTATAGTTATACATATAGTAAGATACAATTATTTATAGTAATATGTTAATATACATATAGTATATGTAGTTATAAATAGTTATATATAGTTACAAATATAGTTTTATATATATATATATATATATTCATACAAGTAGTTATATGTAGTTATACATAAATATATACAAAATTATAAACAAATATATAGATTTACATATATGTATACATAGTTACAAATATAGTTATATTTAATTATATAATATTTTATATAATTATGCAAATATTTATATATAGTTATACACATATAGTTAAACATAATGTTATATGTTGTTATACATGTAATTATAAATATAGTTACATATGGTTATAGATATAGGTACACATATAGTTATACATATATTTTTACATGTAGGTATATATATATTTTCATATAATTTTATATATTTGTACATATAGTTATGTATAGGCATAGATATAGTAAAATATATTTTTATATAATAATATATAAAAATGTATATTAAATATATGTTGAAAATTATATATTTAAAAATAGTTATACATATAGTAAGTTACAATTATTTATAGTTCTATGTTATTATACATATAGTATATGTAGTTATAAATGTATATATTTAAACATATAGTTATATATATATATATATATATATATATATATATATATTCATACAAGTAGTTATATGTAGTTATACATAAATGTATACAAAATTATAAACAAATATATAGATTTACATATATGTATACATATAAGTAAACATAGTTACAAATATAGTTATATTTATTTTATATTTAGTTTTATATAGTTATACAAATATATATACATAGTTATACACATATAGTTAAACATAATGTTGTAAGTTGTTATACATTTAATTATAAATATAGTTACATGTGGTTATACATATAGTTACATGTGGTTATACATATAGTTACATATATAGTTAAACTTATATTTATATATGTAGGTATATATATTTTTTCATATAATTATATATATTTATACATATAGTTATGTATAGGTATAGATATAATAAAATACATTTGTATATATTAATATATAAAAATGTATGTTAAATATATGTTGTTAATTATATATTTAAATATAGTTACTTATAAAGTTTTTATAGTTATACATATAATAAGATACAATTATTTATAGTTATATATTATTATACATATAATATATGTAGTTATACATAGTTAAAAATATAGATAAATGTATTCATACAAGTAGTTATATGTAGTTATACATAAATGTATATAAAGTTATAAACAAATATATAGATTTACTTTTATGTATACATAGTTACAAATATAATTATATTTAATTATATAGAGTTTTATATAGTCATACACATATCGTTAAACATAATGTTATATGTGGTTATACATGTAATTATAAATATAGTTACATGTGGTTATACATATAGTTACACTTATAGTTATACTTATATTTATACAGGTAGGTATATATATATTTTTTATAAAATTTTATATATTTATACATATAGTTATGTATAGGCATAGATATAGTTATGTATAGGTAATATATAAAATTGTATATTAAATATATGTTGTTAATTATTTATTTAAATATAGTTATTTATAATGTTTTTATAGTTATACATGTAGTAAAAGACAATTATTTATAGTTATATGTTCTTATACCTATAATATATTTAGTTATAAATAGATTTATATATAATTATATATATAGTTATAAATATTTATGTAGTTAAAGGTATAGTTATATATAATATATCTATAATTATACATATAGTAAAATACAATTATATATAGTTATATATTATTATACAAATAGTATATTTTGATAGAAATTTAGTTATATAGAATTATACATTTAGTTATAAATTATAAGATAGTTAAAATAATAGTTATATATAGTTATAAATATAGTTATAAAATTAGTTTACATAGTTTTAAATATAATTAAATATATTTATAAAGAGATTTATATAGTTATACAAATATTTATAAATAATTATACATATATAGTTAAACATATAGTTATATTTAAATGTTGTAATAAGTTTTAATTATAATTATAGTTACATGTGTGATTGCACACATATTTATCCATATAGTTATAAATGTAGTTATACATGCTGTAGATGTAGTTATATATAGTTCAGACTTATGCCTATGTATAGGTATTGATGTAGATAAATACATATATATATAGTAATATGTTGATATACATATTGTTAAATACATTTATATATAGTTATATATAGATATGTATATATATATATATATGTATATATATATATGTATGTATGTATGTATGTATTTGTATATTAAATATATGTTGTTATATTTATATATAGTTATGCATACTATTTTATTATTTATACATATAGTAAAATACACTTATATATATTTATGTGTTATTAATTTTGGGATTATCATATTTATATAATTTATTCTGTAAATTATAAATATGTTGTTATATACATACTACTCACTACAAACACCAACACCCACTATTACTAACACATCCATGGCAAAATACACATTGCCACAAGCCCATCATAATGACAAAATACATGGAAAAAAAAACTTAACACATCCATGTCGAGAACTAGTAAGCCAGGTTTTATGGGAGAATATACATAATCTAGGAAAAATATGAAATTGAAAATAAAAATATCAGAATCAAAACAAACACTTTTGCATTAAGATAAACGATGAAAAGTTAGGGTAGAAAGTGTACCTCAAATCGATAAGAAACTCGCGGCTAAAAAAAATTGTTTCCACTGTTAGGTTTCATTTTGATTTATCCGTGTCGACTGTTGAGATACTGAACTGGATGGCACTAGTTAGAGACTTTGAAGAGTTGTAGTGCATAACTGTTTTAATTCTGTAAATATTTTAATTTTTAATTATCAAAACATTTAATAAACAATAAATATATATAAAGCATGAATACTCATCTCTTTTTTACTTAATAAATTATTTTCAACAAGTTATTGTGCGTGTAGCAATACACACTTGAAAATAAAACACCTTGCATTTTTTAATTATCAAATTAATTAAAAAATAAATATAAAAACAATTTCAAAAAATAGATGTTTAGCCTTCCAACTAGGAAAAAAAATCATGGTTACAAAATTTATAAACTTCATGCACACATTAAAAGATGATTGGTCTTCAAGCCACTCTCCTAAGAATTATAAATACTCTTTATGTTAAAAAATTTATAAATATATATATTTTATGTATATATATGTTTAAGAATTTATATTAAATTTTATGAAAATAATATGAAATAATTTTAAAGGCATAAAATTTCATATTATTTGATATCATTTATATATTTTAAAATTCTAAAAATTACTTAAAGTGAGAAGATAATTAAAAAAAGTTATATTTATTATTTTATTAAAGATTGAATATTAAAAGCTAATAGTAAAAATATTACTCGATTATTTAATTTTTAATAATTTTAGTAGGGGCAAACATCTATGTATTTATTTTTAAATATCAATTTATTTTCTTTTAAATTTAATGAAAAAATTTAAATTTTTATTATGATTCAAGATTTTCAAATTTTGTAGTAATTATTTTTTTAAAAGTTTCCTATATTCATTAAATTTTTTTTATACTTATAATAATATTAATATTTACTAGTTTATTCATCAATTCAGATATTTTTGTAAATATTTTTTATTTAATCATACAATGAATTATTTTACTTTTATATTAGTAAAAATTTTAATGTATGTTCATTTAATTTTTAAAATATCTTTAAAAATTATTATAATTATAGAATTAAGTATTTGATATTACTTTAATACAAAATTTTAAGTTTCTTAATTAAAAATTTCAGAAAAAATTGTATAATTTTTTAAAATTTTATAATCATAAAAATATTTATTTTAGTCCTTTTTAAAATACTTTTTTTTTGTATTTTTATATTTTTTAAATAAATTATTTATAATATCCTTTTTTATAATTTTATGATGAAAATGTATTTTTTTCAAGGGTTGCTCATCTATAGACCTTGACATACATTTAATAAACAAAATAAAATATCAAAAAAAATAATAAATTAAAAAAAATTAAATCTTTAAAGTTTGGAGACGAAAATTATTCCCAGTGAAAATAGCTAGGAAAAAATCACAAGCTAAATGGATATATTTTGTGAAAAATAAAATTTAAGAAATAATCACTTGTAATAAAATATAAAATAGTAAAAAAAAAATTTCAGATAATTATTTAGGGACGGATTTTGTCTCGATACAATTAGCTAGGAAAAATTCGTCACTAGATCCGTCACTAAATTCCTGGGTTTCTTTGCGCAGAAATCTATGAAATTATTAGTGATAGAATTTATCTCGATAAAATTAGCTAGGTAAAATACATCACTAAATTCTTGGTTTTCTTTGTGCAAAAATCTATGAAACATTAGCAATAGATTTTATCTCGATATAATTAGATAGAGAAAATTCATCGCTAATAATTTTCTCGGTTTCTTTGCGTGGAAATTTACGAAAATATTATTAACCAAAAATTGTTACTCAGATATTTCTATCATTAATCCGTCACTAATCCATCGCTAATATTTATTTCAATATAAAATCAAAAAATCTTTTGCTATTCGCTAGCTAATCCCTCGCTATTTAGCTAGGGATTGATCCCTAGCTAAATTTTCCTAGCTAAATTGACATTTTCTTGTAGTGATCATCATCATTATCATCATCTTTATCTTTTTCTTGTTCTTTCTTATTTTTCTTATTCCTCCTCCTGCTCCTACTCTATTTTTTATTTTACTTCTTCTATTTTACTATATTTATATTTTTATTATTATTATTTTTGTAATTATTATTATTATTATTCTTCCTCTTCTTCTTTCACTTATTCTTCTTCTTCTTAATCTTCTCCTTCTCCTTCTTCATTTTCTTGATCATCATCATCATCTTCTTTTTCTTTTTCTATTATTATTATTATTATTATTCTCCTTCTCCTTCTTCTTCTATATCTTTTTATTATTTTCATTCTTCTTCTTTGTATTCTTCTTCTATTCTATCTTCTTATTTTATTTTTCTTTCTTCCTCTTCTTCTCTTTCTTCTTCTCCTTCTTCTTTTTCTTCTTCCTCTCTTTCTTCTTATACTTCTTCTTCTTATTCTTCTTCCTCCTCCTCTTCATCATTTTCATCTTCTTTTTATTCTTCTTTTCTTCTTGTTCTTCTTCTTCTTATTCCTCTTTTTTCTTCTTCTTTTTTTTCTTCTACTTTTTTCTTCTTCTTATTCTTCATATTCTTATTCTTCTTTCTCTTTTTCTTCAACTTATTTTTCTTCTACTTCTCTACATCTTCTTCTTCATCATCTTCTTCCTCTTTTTCCTATTCATCTCCTCCTTCCCTTCCTCCTCCTTCTTTTCATCCTTATTCTTCTTATTCTTCTTATTCTTCTTATTCTTCTTCTTAATCTTATTCTTCTATTTATTCTTATTTTTATTATAATTATTCTTTATCTTTCCCTTTTTATTCATCATCATCATCATCTTCTTCTTTTTCTTATTCTTCTTCTCCTTCTTGTTCTTCTACTACTTTTTTTTTCTTTTCTTCTTGTCATTCTTATTAATTTTCTTCTTTTCTCCTTTTTTTCTTCTTCACCTTCTTCTTCACTTTCTTCTTCACCTTCTTTTTCTACTATTTCTCTTTCTTACTCTCGTCTTCTTCTTTTGCTTATACTTCTTCATCTTATTCCTATTCTTCTTCTTTTTTTTTTCTCCTCCTCCTCCTCATAATAATAATAATAATAATCTTCTTCTTCTTCTTTTTATCTTTTTTTATTCCTCCTCCTCTTCTTTTTTTTTCTTCTTCAACTTCATCTCCTTATACTTCTTCCTCCTCCTCTGCTTCTTCTTCTACTTTTCATTACTTTTTTTCTTCTTCTTCTACTTTTCATCACCTTCTTCTTCTTCTTCTTCCTCTTATTCTTCTTCCTCTTATTCTTCTTCATCTCCTTCTTTTTCTATTTCATCTCCTCCTCCTCCTCCTCCTCTTCCTCCTCCTCCTCTGCCTTCTTCGTTTTCTTCCTATTCTTCTTAATTTTCTACTTCATTTTCCTCCTCATCATCATCATCATCATCATCATATTCTTCTTCTTTTTCTTATTATTCTTTTTCATCTTCTTATTATTCTCATTCTTCTACTTTTTCTTCTTCTCTTCTAATACTTCTTCTTCTTCTCTTCTAATACTTCTTCTTCTTCTCATTATTCTTCTCCTTCTTCTCCTCCCACTTCTACTCCTACTACTACTACTACTACTACTACTTCTTCTTCTTCTTCTTCTTCTTCTTTTACTACTTTATATTATGATGATGATTATTATTATTATTATTATTATTCTGCTTTTTTTTCTTATTCTTCTTCTTCTCCTCCTCCTCCTCCTCCTCCTTTTCCTCCTCCTCATCTTCTTCTTCTCCTTCTTCTTATTATTCTTCTTCTTTATCTCCTCCTCCTTCTTATTCTTCTTATCCTCCGCCTTCTTCTCCTCCTTATTATTCTTCTATTTCTTTTTCTACTTTATATACTTTTTCTTCTTTTTCTTCTTCTCCTTCTGATTATTATTTTTCTTCTCCTCCTGATTCTTATTTTTCTTCTTCATCTTCTTTTTCTCCTCGTCCTCCTCATCCTCCTCATTCTTCTACTTCTTCTTTTTCTTCTTCTCATTCTTCTTCTTCCTCTTTTTTGTCACTTCTTCTTTTTTTCCTCTTCTTCTTCATTTTCTATTCATTTCTTCTTCTTCTTTCTTCTTCTTCTTCCTTTTTTCTTCTTTATATATTATGTTACTTT
Organism: Sapria himalayana; assembly: GCA_029783825.1. Lineage (NCBI taxonomy): Eukaryota > Viridiplantae > Streptophyta > Magnoliopsida > Malpighiales > Rafflesiaceae > Sapria > Sapria himalayana. Next base: position 439,111 of record JAREIK010001701.1, read on the forward strand.
ATATACTTGATCAGCTCCCATAACATCTTTTGTCATACACAAGTTCATATATGAGTCTGAGGCCTAAGGGCTGGGATTAGGTAAGTGCACCTTAATTGTATTATACCATATATGAGCCTGACCAATGGACACTCTCATGCTATGTGCTTACATATTGTTGATTATATATATTTTTCCATTTAATCAAGTTAGTGCAACAAATTAGTATTATCCCATTTATAAATATATGTTAGTATACACATAGTATATGTAGTTATAAATAATTATATATAGTTAAACATATAGTTATATATAGATACATGCATACAAGTAGTTATAAGTAGTTGTACATAAATGTATAGTTTTAAATAATTATATAGATTTACATACATTTATACATATATGTATGCATAATTAAAAATTAAAGTTATATTTATTTATATAGAGCTTTTTATAGTTACACAAATATTTATATATAGTTATAGACATATAGTTAAACTTTATGTTGTATGTTTTTATTTATATAATTATAAATATAGTTACATGTGGTTATACATATAGTTACACGTATAGTTAAACTTATATTTATACATGTATGTATGTATATATATATATATATATATATATATATATATATATAATTTCATATATTTATACATATAGTTATGTATAGGTATAGATATACTAAAATACATTTTTTATACTAATATATAAAAATGTATATTAAATATATGTTGTTAAATATATATTTAAATATAGTTATGTATAAATTTTTTATAGTTATACATATAGTAAGATATGATTATTTATAGCTAATTGTTATTATACATATAATATATATAGTTATAAAAAATTATATATCGTTAAACATTTAGTTATATATATATATATATATATATATATATATATATATATATTTTCATACGAGTAGTTATATTTAGTTTTACATAAATATATACATAGTTATAAACAAATATATATATTTACATATATGTATACATATATGTATAAATAGTTAAAAATATAGTTATATTTAATTATATAAAGTTTTATTTAGTTTTACAAATATTTATATATAGTTATAGACATAATTAAACATAATGTTGTATGTTATTATACATGTAATTATAAATATAGTTGCATGTAGTTATACATATATATACACATATAGTTTAACTTATATTTATACATATAGGTATATATATTTTTTCTTATAATATCATATATTTATACATATAGTTATGTATAGGTATATATATACTAAAATACATTTTTTTATACTAATATATAAAAATATTTAGTAAATATATGTTGTTATACCTATAGTATATATAGTTGTTAATATATTTATGTATAATGTTTTTATAGTTAAACATATAGTCAAAGACAATTATTTATATTTATATGTTCTTATACCTATAGTATATATAGTTAAAAATAGAGTTATATATAGTTAAACATATAGTTATATATAGATATATTCATACAAGTATTTATAAGTAGTTATATAAAAATGTATAAAAGGTTATAAACAAATAAATAGATTAATTATATGAATACATATCTATATACATAGTTACAAATATAGTTATATTTAATTATATAGACTATTACATAGTTATACAAATATTTATATAGTAAAATACAATTGAATATTGTTATATATTATTAAATATATAGTATATTTTGTTAGAAATATTGTTATATAGAATTATACATATAGTTATAAATTATAATTAAGTTAAAAAATTAGTTATATATAGTTGTTGATATAGTTATAATATTAATTTACATAGTTACAAATATAATAAAATATAGTTATAAAGAGATTTATATAATTATACAAATATTTATAAATAATTATACATATATAGTTAAACATATAGTTATTGATCATCCTCAAGATCATCCTAGCTTTTAATCAATGCAGAACTTTTAACATTTGGCTATCTCTCAAAGCGGCAACTTATGTTAGTTTATTTATCAGAGGTTAATCACCATACAATTAGTCCAACATGATGTTCATCATAAAATTTGCCCACTAAATCACTATTATGCTCTAGAAAGTAGCATTATAGATTTCTATCTATGGCTATCACATATTTGTTATGAATTAACAATAATATGACATATCATCATTTTATTAATTAAATATCTCAACTATTTCACTACAAGAAAATATCAATTTAGCTAGGGAATTTTAGCTATGGATCAATCCCTAGCTAAATTATAAGAGATTAGCTAGCGAATAGCAAGGGATTTATGATCTTTTTTTGGAAAAAAAATAACAACAGATTAGCGACGGATTAGCGAGAGAAAATTTTTCGAAAATGTTGCTCAAAAAAAGCGGGGATTTTAGCAATGGAAAATGTTGATAACTTATGCTCAAAAAACAGGGAATTTAGCGACAGATATTGTGACAGAATATCCCTTACTAATATAAGCATGAAATTAGTGACGGACTTTCCCTAGCTAATTTTAACAACAGATTTATCGATGGATTTTCCCTCGCTAATATAATCCATGATTTAGCGATGGATTTAGCGATGAATTTTCCCTTGCTAATTAAATCCATCATTTATTGATGGATTTAGCGACAGATTTACTCTTGCTAATAAAATTCATGATTTAGCGACGGAATTAGCGATGGATTTTCCCTTGCTAATAAAATCAATGATTTAGTGATGGAATTAGGGACGGATTTGCCCTTGCTAATAAAATTTTTGATTTAGCGACGAATTTTCCCTTGCTAAAATATTCCTTGATTTAGCGACGAATTTTTCTTTGCTAATAAAATCATTGATTTAGCGACTGATTTTACTTTACTAATAAAATCCTTGATTTAGTAATGGATTTAGTGATGAATTTTCACTAACTAATAAAATCCATATTTTAACTACGGATTTAGCAAGCGAATATCTCTAACTAATAAAATCCATAAATTAGTGACGGATTTAGCGATGCAATTTCACTGAAATTAAAATCATTAATTTTGTGATGGATTTAGCGACAGAATTTCCCTAGATAATTATTAGTGACAAATTTTTCCTAACTAATTATATCCCAACATAATCTGCCACTGAATTTTCGTAATTTCTGCCAATAGAAAAACAGAGAATTTAGCGACGTAATTTCCCTAGATAATTATTAGCGATGGATTTTCTCCAGTAAATTTAAATCTGTAACTACAAAATTATTGAAATTTATATTTTTATTAGTTTATATACAATTAGAATCGATAATTCTTTAAATATTTTTTTTTTCAAAATATATGCATTTAGCTAGTAATTTTTTTTAGCTATTTGGGTTAGTTATAATTTCATATATATATTTTGATAATATGTATATATATAGATTTATATATATAAGTTTTCAAAAATATTCATGGATATAATTATATAATTATAAGTGTGTGTGTGTGTGTGTAAGTATGTTTTAGAAAACTTTTGTGTCTACCAATCTATCTATCTGTATATATCTATCTGTCTATCTATTTATCTATTTATATAAGTGTTTGTCTTTCTATCTATATGTCTATATGAATATCTGTCTATTAAAATATCCTTCTATCTGAATATCTATCTATCTATAAAGTTTCCTATATGGCTATCTACCTATATATCTTTTTGTCTATCTATCAATTTTTTTATCAATCTATCTTTCTATAGGACTATCTAACTAATTGTCTATCTATATATCTATTGATATATTTATTTGTCTTTCTATCAATTTATATATCTATCTGTCTATTTTTTATCTATATATTTCCTTATCTATCTATATTTCTATATGTATTTCTATCAATATGCCTATCTGATTATTATCTATATGACTAACTATCTATTTGTCTATATGTCTATCAATCTATCAGTCTATCTATCTATCTATCAATATATCTATCTATCTATCTCTCTCTATCTATGAAAATGTCTATCTATCTATTTATCTATCTGTATTTGTGTGTGTGTGTGTATATATATATATATATATATATATATATATATCTGTAAATCTATATATCTATCTATCTATCCATCTATTTGTCTATATATCTATCAATTTATTAGTCTATATAACTATGTGTCAATTTATCTAACTTTCTTTCTTTCGAGGTATTTGTCTATTAGTCTACTTGCCTTTCTATCTATCTATCTACCAATCTATCTATTAATCTATCTATCTGTCTATTTTGCTATTTATCTAACTTTCTATTTGGCTATCTGTCTATCTATCCATATATCTATCATCTATCGGTTAATATATATGACTATCTTTCTTTCTTTCTATTTACTTGTCTATTTATCTTTCTATCAATTTGTATTTTTTTCTATTTGATATTTGTCTATATGTCTATCAACTATCTATCTATTTGTCTATCTATCATTTTTGTTAGTTATCTATCTATTTATTTGATAATCTAACTATCTTTCTATATGTCTATTTTTTAATTTGTCTATATGTCTATCTATTTATATGCCTATAAGTCTCTCGATCTATCTGTCTATTAGTCAATCTATCAATCTATCAATCAATTAATCTATCTATAAATCTCTCTATGAATCTATCTATTTATCTATTTATCAGGCAATTTATCAATCTATCTATTTATATCTATCTATCTATTTTTCTCTATGTGTGTGTGTATATATATATATATATATCTCTATCTATCTAAAAGTCAATCAATCTATGTGTCTATTTATCTATCTAGGTATCTATCCAACTATGTATCTGTTTATCAATTACTTGCTTTTCTTTCTATCTTTCTATCTGTCTCTCTATCTATATGTCTATCTATCTATCTGTGTATCTATATATTTGTCTATCTAGTTATCAATCTATTTATATATCTATAGAGGTGTCAAAAGGGCCGGGCCGATCCGTTTTTTTAGGGCACGAACGTGCTACCGTGCCGGGCCGGGCACGGCACGGTTCCTGTACCGTGACGTGCCCGGCCCGGCACGGTTTAAAAGTAGCCAGGCCCGGCTTGTCCATAAAGGCCTGGGCAGAGGCAGACTTGAGACTCGATTGGCAGAATTTTTTTTTAAATTTTATATATTGTAATGCTTAACAGCTTAAGTGTACAGTACAGTATTAAATATAAATATTTTTAAAAATGTTAAAAATAAAAATTAAATAAAAAAACAAAGTTTAGAAAATTTTTTTTATCAAATTCAAATTAGTTTAACTTTTATTATATTTATTAATTATATATTAAAGTTATTAATTTTTAAAATAAAATTTAAATTATAAAAAAAATACATCAATACATTATGTTAGTAAAAATAAAAATTAAAAAAAATTAAATAACACAAATGAAAAATTACCAATCATCCATTTGAAACCGATGGTCCAAACAAAACAAGCATAAATTTCAACACAACGTACAAACAAAGCGTACAAATACAATAAATAAAAAAATATCGAAAACAAAAAATAGCAGATCATCATCAATCGTCAATCAGCATATCATGAGAAACATCAGCCGCAACATCAAGATCAGTATCGTATGGATCATCATCGGCAATCAACTCCTCCGCCATCGTAGTGGATGTGGATGTGACTGCAGTGTCTGTCCCAGTCCCTGCTCCAGCACGATCATGGATGTTAAACCTCGATTCCTCCCAATCCTTCAAACATGCCAAGGCCTCAACCATATCTAGACGTAATCTTGATCTCCTATCCGAAATCACGTTCACTGTAACAGAAAAAGCAGACTTCGATGCTATGCTCAACACCGGAGGAGTCAGTAGATCCCGTGCCATCCTAGATAGCACGGGATAGGTGGACTCATATGATTTCCACCACTGTAATAAATCAAGATTCTTAGTATCAGAATGTGATAGGATTGAGCAGTAATCGGTATCTAAGTACCGAGACAGTTCACTCCTATGTGATGGTCCACCCCTACGTTTCCCACGCGCTAGCTGAATGGAATAATCGTCATCTCCGAACAAGGTATCAATGTCCGTAATCATAGTATCACTACCACCACCACCATACCTAGTATCGTAGTATGTGAATATGTCAGTCAACTTCTCGTGAATGAACCCTTCAGGTGGCTCTTCCAGGTTTATGCACGAGGAAATGAAAGTCAGGGTGTTTTCTACCCCTTCCACCTTAGCTCTAGGGTCCATGCATGTAGCGAGGCAATAAAGAGATGGAACGGTAGACTAGTACTTCAAGTACTTGGTCTCTATCTCTGCAACCATATGGCTAAGCGTCGGGTCAGCTCGATACTTCCTAAACACGCTACTAATGTTGCATATGCACTGGAGTGCAATGCAAGTGGTGGGTGTATAAACCGACGAACACATGTTCGTCATGTCATAAAATATCTTCAAAAATTTCATAAATGAAATTCTTGAAGCCCAGTCAGTGTCGTCAATAATAAGTTTGTCACTCTTACTATTGACGTAGACGGAGATCACGTTCGTATCCAACACATGATTCCAACATCAGGTACGTGTAATTCCAATGATGTCTCACATCTGATTGGAATTTCTTCTTCTTAAGATTCACAGACAAACAGAGAGTACCAAACTCTTGTTGTCTACGAGGAGTGTGAATATACTTTAGTGCATTGTGTATATTATCCAACGCGGGGGAACACACCTTCATACTCGCTTGAACAATCAGGTAAATCACGTGACACATGCATCTGACATGAAAGATTTCTCCTAATGGTGTGTCTCTAATATTCCTAACAACCATATTGATCGCTACTCCATTATTAGAAGCGTTATCGAATGTGACACTAAAAATTTTATTTTGAATTTTATATTCCCTAAAGATTTTCATCATACACTCAAAAATGGCCGGGCCATCATGAGGATGAAGAATCTCAGTGAATCCTAAAATTTTTTTATTGATTGTCCAGTTAGAATCTACATAGTGACTCGTGAGACATGCATAAGAAGAATCATCGTGACTTGTCCATATATCGGACGTCACGGACACCACTCCATTATATGCCATAAATTCCTTAATAATTTTTTGTTTTTCTAACTTATATATCTTTAGTATGTCATTCCTAGATGTGGACCTAGGAATCCTACGATAAGAAGACTGAAAATAAGTCTACATGATGCGCACTACCCTTGGATCTTCCGAAAATCTGATCGAAAGACCCATCAATGTGTTGAGCCTGGCCATGCCGTCCCTACACAACTCACTGAAGTATACGAAGGGAGTAAACTTTGAGACTGAACTTGATCCAATCTCAAAAAATGTAGTGTCAAGTTGGGTTTGCCTAGGATCTAAGGGTCCATGTTTTTTGGTGCATAATTCGGCATACCTCTTAAGGTGTCCAGTCCCAAATAAACTCTTGCATGTTAATAGTCCCATACAATATTTGCACTGTGACATTTCTTGTTCCTCACCCCTAATATTTTTTTGTGTTATGATTTTATAATGAGTCCAAACTACAGAAGTCCTCCTAGTTTTTTGTTTTTTAGAACTTTGGGTTGAGACGACGGGAGAAACCAAAGTTTCAGCAGCCTCAGACCTCTGTGTAACCTTTTTATTTTTCAAATTTAAATACGTGTCAGGTGTATTTGTCATTTTTTATGTTTTTTATTTTTTCCTAATTTTTTCTAAAGAGAGAAACTTTAGAGAGAGAAAGTGAAAAAAAACGTAAAATAAATTACCCGGTAAAAGCAATGAGGTCAGTCACGTGGAATGTGCACCGCAGCAAGCTCTGATGTTCAAAACTCAAGTCGAGTTTCATGAAAATCCAAGCCGAAAGCAAAATCCCGAGGCCCGAGAGAGAGATGTATGGCTAATTTTTTCCTCCTCCTCTTCTTCTTCCTCTTCCTCTTCTTCTTCCTCCTCTTATTCTTCTACTTATTAATAATCTTCTACTTCTACTTATTCTTTTTATTATTCTTCTTCTTCCTATTTTTCTTTTTCTTCTCCTTCATCATTATGATCATAATCTTTTCTTCTTTTTTTATTCATCTTATTTTATTTTTTCTTCTTCTTCATCTTCTTCTTATACTTCTTCCTCATCATAATTTTTATCATCAACGTCTTCTTACTCTTCTTTTTTTCTTCTACTTTTTCCTCATCTTTATCTTCTTCTTTTATATTTTATTATAATTATTATTATTCTTTTTATTCTTTCTCTTATTCCTTCTCTTATTCCTTCTCTTATTCCTTCTCTTATACTTCCTCCTCCTCTTCTTTATCTTCTTCTTCTTCCTTTTCTTCTTTGCTTCTTCTTCTTCTTCATCAAATTCTTCTTCTTTTACTTCTTCTTCTTATTATCCTTCTTCATTTTCTTCTTAGTCTCCTCCTCCTCCTCTTCCTTATTTTTATTGATCTTCATCATCTACTTATTATTATTTTTCTTCTTCTTCTTTGTTGTTTTCTTTTTTTCTTCTTCTTGTTCTTCTTCTACTACTCCCCCCTCATTCACTTCTTATCATCATCATCATCATCATCTCTTCCTCCTCCACCTCTACTTCTCCTTGTTGTCTTTCTTTTATTTCATCTTCATCATCTTCATTTTCTTCATCATCTTCTTCCCCTCCTTCCCCGTCTTCCACATTCTTCCCCTTCTCTGTCTTCCCACCTTCTTCCCCTTCTTCCCCCCCCCCTCCCCCCCTCTTCCCCTTCTTCCCCCCTTCTTCCCTTCTTCCCCCCTTCTTCCCCTTCTTCCCCCCTTCTTCCCCTTCTTTCCCATTTCTTCTCTTTTTTCCCATTCTTCCCTCCCCTTCTTCTCTTTCTTTCCCTTCTTCACCCTACTACAAGAAAAATCCCAGGTGGCTAGGGAAAATTCCCTAGCTAAATGAGGGTTTTTAATCACTAAACGAGATATAACGATGGATTAATGATGAAAGCTTTCCAAAGCTAAAGTGATCGCTGCTAAAAATTAACGAGATAAAGTATCCCTAGCTAAAAAATTTTAGCGACGGAAAATTCCCTAGCTAAAATAATGATTTTTCTAGATAAATTAGCAAGGGAAAAATCCATGGCTATTTTCATTTCAAAACTATTTTCAGAATTTATTTTTTTCAAAAAAATTTTAATTAAATATTTTAATATTTTTATATTAAATTGAATAAAAACAGAAATTATAAATGATAATTTATAATTAACAAAAAATAAAATCATTTAATAAATTATTCTGATACATTATTTTACATAATTAAAACAAAAACATAACAATATTTTATTACATTTTATTCATCAATGTATCTACCTATATAAAGTATAATCTATTCGTGCATTGATGTTATTTTCTTTCCTTCAGCTCCTCCGATCACCATCTTTCTGCTATGACAAAGATGTTCGAGTCGTGATGCGTCATGTCTAGTAAAAAATCCCCTCACTTATACAAGCTTCGTATGGGAAATAATGCGGTATCATATCTTTACGAATTTAAAACAGTCAATAAAATCTAAATAAATAAATAAATAAAGTTATATTTTGATAAATATATAATACTACAGTATATATGTACATATATACTAGCATTTCACTAGTTACATATATTACTACAGTATATGTACATATAAACAATAGTATTATACGTACATATATACTGAGTACATATATACTCAGTATATATGTACATATTCTGAGTATATATGTACGTATAAACTCGGTATATAAGTACTTATATACTATAGTATATACGTACATATATACCAAGTATATATGTATGTATATACTGAGTATATATGTACCTATATACCGAGTATATACGTACCTATATACCGAGCATATACGTACGTATATACCGAGCATATATGTACGTATAAACTGAGTATATATGCACGCATATACCGAGCATATATGTACGTATAAACTGAGTATATATGCACGTATATATTGAGCATATAAGTACGTATATACTGAGTATATAATTACGTATATACCAAGTATATATGTGTTGTATATGTAATTTGTTTTTATTTAATAATCTATTTGTATAACAAAATGTTTTTCTTTTTTAATATTTTCATGTAAGTGCAGGAAAGGAAATATTATAAGGCCGGGGATGCAGCAGTAGCACAATAACAGAGGTTCCGCTATCCAGTGAGCGGGTCGAAATTTTTTTGGAGCAGAGCCTGACCCGTTCCATGATCCGACTCACTGCGGTTAAATGAACCGAGATATTTTTTTTAATATATAATGATTTGTAATTTTATTTTTCGAGTGGCTGTTTTTGACCCGTAGAACTGTTCATCGTCTCTCTCTTCTCTTTGCGCGATTTTTCACGACTGCTCTGTGTGCTGCATACTGTAAGACATTTTTGTTTTGGTTTTAATCTGTAACGCATAAGCATTTTCTGGTGGATGTAGCTAGTCGTACTGAGTGACTAGCGAACCACGTTATTCTCGGTGTTGATTTCTCGTTTTTTGATTCTGTCGTGGATGCTTGCTGGATTGAGATATATATTACTTGGTTTTTGTGTTTCTGTTGTTTTTGTTTCTTAATCTCACTACCGTGGAAGCACAATTACCCAACAATATGTTTGTATATACTGAGTATATATGTACTTGTATACTATAGTATATACATACGTATATTCTGAGTATATACATGCATATATACCGAGCATATACGTACGTATATACCGAGCATATACGTACGTATATACCGAGCATATACGTACGTATATACCGAGCATATATGTACGCATATACCGAGCATATAAGTATGTATAAACCAAGTATATAAGTATGTATATACCAAGTATATATGTTTGTATATACCAAGTATATATGTTTGTATATAATGAGTATATATGTACGTATATACCAAGTATATATGTATGCATATACAATATATAAGTACGTATATACTTCTGCTTTTGAATGGTTTTCTATATCAAAACATACCATATGAGACTCCATTTAGTTCCAGTGTCCCTTTTTGGAGACAATTGTGGGACTCTCAAATCTTACATTTCCTCCTACAGCTCTGCCCTACATATAGATGAGAGTGTGACTTTGATCATCACTTATTACACGTATGGCTATCACTGAATTTAGAGATGGGTCACCAACCATGTTGTGATAAACTCGTGGTCAGGAAAGGGCCGTGGACTGCTGAAGAAGATGAGAAACTCATCAACTTTATCCTCACTAACGGCCAGTGCTGTTCGAGAGCCATCCCAAAGCTCATCGGATTACGAAGGTGTGGCAAGAGCTATCGCCTTCGCTGGACTAATTATTTTCACCCAGGTTTAAAAAGAGGACTTCTTACAATCTCTGAAGAACAGTTGGCCATCAATCTTCATGCTCGTCTAGGCAACAAGTGAGCTTAATTTCTCTATTTTTTTTTGCTTCACGCACACACAATCATACATCGACAACTCCATACTTTGATCATCAGATGTAAACAAAATTTTTATGCTTCACTTTAACATTTAAACAAGTGATTATTTAGTACTAATTTTTTTACACGTGTCAACTAAATTCACAACACGTCTAGGAATTCAATGAACTATTTTGTTTTGTTTTGTTTTGAACAGGATTATGGCTGTTGTAACTAGATTCTGGTCAACCCGAATATCCATAACCCCATTGGATAAAAAATTAAGTTCAGGGTGTAATTTTCTCTGGTGTACGTATATACTAGGTATATACGTACATATATATGGTATATACGTACTTATATACTATAGTATATACGTACGTATATACTTGGTATATACCTACTTATATATTATAGTATATACATACATATATACTTGGTATATATGTATGTATATACAATAATATTATATGTACATATATATAATCACATAGCCTTAGATGACACACACACATGAGAAGAATTAGTAAAATAAATCATGAGAAAGATAACATCTACTTATCCCTAAATTACCACGAGAAAGAATAATACCATTTGTTTCTAAGAACAAATGAAGAAAAAGTTTGATTTAAAACAAAACAATTTACTTTTTTTGTTGCACCTTCAAAAACATCCATATTATTTAGCATGCTAGAATGTACAATAGGAGACCACCATCTTATCATGTATGAGAACTAGTGGCTTAGCCAGAAGGAGCAGACCCATGTGCCTCTGAGAATTATAGTGGAAACAACTAACCTCCACATTTTCAATCTTGGCAAAAATCTGGGTTTGACTGAGGTCTCCAAGCTGAGATAGATACTCATGGTCCTACAACACATAATTGTTTCCCACTTAGACTACATCAATAAACAGCTTCACAAAAAAATATCACTGGCGGAGCTTGGAAATATATTTAAAGAAAATAACACGCACACACACAAACATATAAATGATGGATGTGTGTGGGGATAGTTTTATGCATGCAAACATATACTCATATATACAAATGTACCATGTTACAATTTACCTAATTTCATGCAGAAGAATGAATAGAGCAAAAAAATATAGGTCGTGTTTTTTGTGATGCAGAAGAATGAATAAAGCATATCCAGTTTTCGAGGATAAGATCATCAAAATATTAACATCTCTCAAACCTCGGGCTAAGCGGGAAACTTGTGCACTGAGTAAGATCTTAATTAATAAATCAAAATTATGAACACAACTAATACAAGCTTGAAAAAAATATAGCAATAATTATGATTTTGTTGATTATAAAAAGATCATTTCGCGATAAAATATATTTTATAAAGAAAACTTTTGTGGAGGGGCTAGCACAAAATTATGTACTACAAAATTATTGAGAAATGTTTATGCACTAATAAGAGTTGATAAACATATTTTCAATTTTTAGAGATTGAAAATAGCACATTAAAGAAGCTTCTCTGCTGTAACAAATTATTATTCTAAAAATGACGATACAATAAGAGGAAGAACTACATCATTAGAATTACATATCGAACATCCTCAGAGTGGCGGGTGTATGACAATAAGAGAAAATCAATTTTATTTTGCACACCCTAAGTGCTGATAACCTTGAACACAACCAATACATAACATTGAAAATGTAAGCATTCTCCAAATTTCAAAAGTGAAATCAATAAAAAATATTGACCTCCATATCTTGAGCAGAAAGTGTAGATAGCTTGATACGAATTTGGGAAACATGCAGGGTGAACAGTGAGCCGACCAAAGTTGCAGAGTTTTTATCACACAAACCACATCATTTTCCCTCGCCTCGGATACCCTACTTGTTTAGTCAAGCACATGAGACGTACATGAGCATAACATTATTCTGGGATTAGAGCATTTTAAATCATTAACCCATTTTAATGCTGCAGGCACATGCCAGACAACCATAAAAGTTGTTCATTACCTCCAGCCACACTGAAGTAGTTTCACTTCCCGTGAACAAGTACTGACCAATAAAAATGGTATCCCCTGGTTGAACTGATTGCAAAGAAAGAAACCTATTTTATCAGTAGTAAAAAGAATAAATAAACAACAAATTAATAGCTACACAGAAAATTCAAATTATTCAAATGAAGTGCAGATAGAAAATTAATAATAAAAATTCGAAAGAAAATAAGGTATTTGATGGGTCTCCACTTCTAGTGATGGCATTTATATTGATCAATATATAACAATAAGTTACACGGAATGCCCTACCAAGCACATCCATTATGTTTATGATCATATAGCTAATAAAGATCATCAATGCTATGTTTCGTTATGATCTAGTCCACCCAAACTAGTATAGCTCATAAAGTACTAACCTTGGACATGCCATAAAAATTGATGGGCAACAACTTCAATGAAGCTTCTTGTTCATGATTAGGTGTTAAAATAAAAAATCCATCAGCTAGGAGCGAAATGGATTTATCATTTCTGTTAATAACCTGCAACTTAGGACCCACCGTGTCTAGCATAACCTAAAAATTGAAAAGCAAAACTTTAAACCCTTTTTGATTGTGATAAGTACATCAACAACACGACATTAGCCAAACCAATTAGACACATGATAAGTAATTCAATTTGACAAAGAGGAAGTAAATCTCATTTTGATAGTATGTTGTTCCCCTTATGATAGATATAAGTAATCATAACTAAAAAAAACATATAGCACAAAACTTTTTAGTGCTCTTGACTATGGACTTCAAGTTCTCCAATGTCTCTTGGTGATATTGTGCATCGCCCTATGAAAAATTGAATCTTGCCACTACAAAATGAAACTCATCAATGAAATCCTATCAATTCTCATTGAAAAGAAAACCCACGAAAAAGGAACACTACATACTACCAGACATTCCACCATTAAGGCATCCAGAAAAAGTGTCGATGGATTGAGACTTGGGGCCTAAAGTACGGACAATCTTTGTCATTGTAGGAAAGAAATTCAGCAACGCAATAAACAAAATCAAAAAATTACATCTCCTAACAAGCACATCAAAAGCAATAAAAAATAAGCCATTAAAAATTTACGAACATGGATGGCTCAATAATCGATCCCATCCTTATGGAATCCTCGAGAAGAAGATGACTTGAGTTCATATTGACGTCTTAATTACCCATTCAATAACCCAATACCTATTTCCCTACAAAAGATGTGATATGGCACCTTCAGAGTTTGTGAATGAACTAGTGGCAACTAGTAACCACTTGCCTATTTACAAACAATGTCTCAAAGAATGCCAGAAAGGTTGGCCCAACAAGTCTCACAGGCCACAAATGAAAGCTGTCAGCCACCAGACTAAAGGAGACAGTAACCAGTGGCCTATTCCCACACAAAATGTCTAAATTCTAATGTCTCAATTTATTTATTATTAATATAATATGAAATAATTATAAAAGCATAAAATTTAAATATTTTATCTTGATAAATTTTAATCTTTGAAGTGTTCATTGATAACCATACTTAGATATTTATTTTTTAAATCATCAATTTTTTTTTATGTAATTAAAACTTCTATGTATTAATCTTTAAATATCATTTTATTATCTTTTAAATTTTATGAAATTTTTGAATTTTTTTTTTCAAAAATTTCAAATATTTTTGTCATTATTTTTTTTAAAAGATTCCTATAATTATAAAAATATTTTATGATTATACGAATAATATTAATATTTACTTGTTTATTCATTAATTCATATATTTTTATAATTTTTTTTATTTAATCAAACAATTAGTTATTTTAGCTTTTTATTAGTAGTAATTTTTATTTATGTTTATTTTTTAATTAAAATATTTTCAAATTTTATTATAATTAAATAATAAATTATATAATATTTTTTAATACAAAAATTTAAATATCATAATTAAAAATATCAGAAAAATAGTTTGTATAATTTTTTAATTAATTTATAATCAAAAAAAATAATTATTTTAGTCTTATTTAATATAAACTTTTATTTGTATTTATATATTTATGATTTTTTTATAATATCCTATTTTTATAATTATACGAGGAGATTGTGTTTTTCAATGATTGCTCATCTATAGACCATGACATACCTTTACTATAAAAAATTATATACAATATTAAAATAAATAATGCTAAAAAAATTAAATTATTAAAAAGTTCAGATAGAAATTATCAAAAGACCAAATAGCTAGGAAAAAATCCCTTGCTAAATGCATATATTTTGAGAAAATAAATATTTAAGGAAATATCACTTTCAATTATATATAAAATTATAAAAAAAATAAATTCAGATAATTATTTAGCGACAGATTTTGTCTCGATCTAATTAGCTTGGAAAATTGCGTCCCTAAATCCGTCGCTAAATTCTCTGCTTTTCTTTGCGTGGAATTTACAAAAATATTAATGACAGATTTTGTCTGGATCTAAAAATATTTTTACTGAGTATTTATCAATTTAGAAAATATTCATAATATAATTTTTTTGATAGTTAATGTGATGTCTACATAAAAGATGAAAATATTTCCACATAATATGATGTCAATAATTAAATAAATAAATAAATATATATATATATATATATATTAAAGTAATATAACAAATGTGTTTAATATGTGGGATGTAAAGTAAATTTGTCACATCTATAAAATTACATTAAAATTCATGTTAAGTTGATATTTTCTTGTCATGGTTATAAATGAGCTGATAGGATAACTATGAAAATAGACACATTGATATATGCTATATATAGATAATCTTTTTTTAATAATTGAAATTAGTAAAAATTTAAATTGAAAATTAGATATATAGCACATGTTTGAAAGTAAAAAATTTAAAAATAAAATATTTAATTTGTAACTTAAATTTTAAATTGGAAAAATCAATTTCTCAAAATATATTTATTTTGGAAATTTATGATATATAATTCAAAATAAAGATATTTTCTTAAAAATAATATTAACTAAAAAACTAAAATAATTGATCAAAATAAAGTATAATAGAAAAATATATGTTAGATTAAAAAAATAAATAATTACTTAATTTATGATTCATAATGTTTACTTTTTATAAGAAAAAATATACATAGGATGGTTGTGAGAGATAGTGTTTGATAAGATGAATGTGCAACTTATTAATCTCTTCTAAGAGATGCAAACTGTAATAGAAAAAAAAATCTTCTTTGATAACTTATTAATCTCAACACTATATCCCAAATCTGAATAGAAAGAATTGATTAATAAGATAAATTTCCTACTTACCAAACGAAGTTTTTCAAATGACTGCAAATTATTTTCCCTCCATTGCATATGAAGACATCATGAGAAGCAGCTTACAAGTCTATGAATTTTGCTTGTAAAACTTATAATTGCATCATAAAAGACAACTAGACCAAATACATGTCTTGTATGGAGCTAGTGGGCTTTCTCTCGAGGCTTGAACACATTGTATGGGTTGGTATCATTAACAGGTGGAGGAGGCTTCAGAATCAACCACCCCCTATGACACCAACCACTTAGCAAAAATGTCAGTAAGATGAAAATACTTCAAAACACGAATAAATAGCAAGCAGACAATAGAATCTGTAAAAGCAACTCCAGTAATTCATTAATCACTAAAACTGTTATTGATGAGTAATGTCAAACAAAGAGGCATCAAAAGGGCTGTGTTGTGCTGGAACGGCCCATTATAGTGTAGCATATATGTATAGTTATATGTTATTATACAATTAGTATATATAGTTAAATATATAGTTATATATAATTAGATATATTCATACAAGTAATTAAAAAGTAATTATACATAAATATATACAAAGTTATAGACAAATATATAGATTTACATATATGTATACATATATGTATACATAGTTACAAATATAGTTATATTAAATTATATAGAGTGTTATATAATTATACAAATATTTATATATAGTTATACACATAATGTTAAATATTAAGTTGTATGTTGTTATACATGTAATTATAAATATAGTTACATGCAGGTGGTTATACATATAGTTATACTTATATATTTATACATGTAGGTATATATAAATTTGCACATAATTTTATATATTTATACAAATAGTTCTGTATAGGGATAGATATGGTAAAATACATTTGTATGTATTAATATATAAAAATGTATATTAAGTATATGTTGTAAATTATATATTTAAATATAGTTACGTATAAAGTTTTTATAGTTATACATATAGTAAGATACAATTATTTATAGTTATATGTTATTATACATATAGCATATGTAATTATAAATAGTTATATTTAGTTAAAAATATAGTTATATATATATATATTATACAAGTAGTTAAATGTAGTTATACATAAATATATATAAAGTTATAAACAAATACATAGATTTACATATATGTATACATAGTTACAAATATAGTTATATTTAATTATATAGAGTTTTATATAGTTATACAAATATTTATATATAGTTATACACATAAAGTTAAACATAATGTTATATGTTGTTATACATATAAATATAAATATAGTTACATGTGGTTATACATATAGTTACACATATAGTTAAACTTATATTTAGACATGTAGGTATATATATTTTTTCATATAATTTTATTTATTTATACATATAGTTATGTATAAGCATAGATAAAGTAAAATATATTTTTATATAATAATATATAAAAATTTATATTAAATATATGTTGAAAATTATATATTTAAATATATTTATGTATAAAGTTTTTATAGTTATACATATAGTAAGATACAATTATTTATAGTTAAATGTTATTATACATATAGTATATGTAGTTATAAATAGTTATGTATAGTTAACATATAGTTATATGTGTGTGTGTGTGTGTGTGTGGGTATTCATACAAGTAGGTATATGTGGTTATACATACAATGTATACAAAGTTATAAACAAATATATAGATTTACATATATCTATACATAGTTACAAATATAATTATATTTAATTATATAGAGTTTTATATAGTTATACAAATATTTATATATAGTCATGCACATATAGTTAAGCATAATGTTGTATATTATTATACATGTAATTATAAATATAATTACATGTGGTTATACATATAGTTACACATATAATTTAACATATATTTATACATGTATGTATAAATAGTAAATAGATTACTATATATTAATATATAAATATGTATATTAACTATATGTTCTAAATTATATATTTAAATATAGTTACGTATAAAGTTTTTATAGTTATACATATATTAAGATATAATTTTTTATAGTTATATCTTATTATACATATAGTATATATAGTTATAAATAGTTATATATAGTTAAACATATAGTTGTGTGTGTGTGTGTTTGTGTGTGTATTCATACAAGTAGTTATAAGTAGATATACATAAATGTATACAAAGTTATAAACAAATATGTAGATTTACATATATGTATACATAGTTACAAATATAGTTATATTTAATTATTTAGAGTTTTATATATTTATATAAATATTTATAAATAGTCATACACATATAATAAAACATAATGTTATTTAATGATTATACACATAGTTACAAATATTTATATATAGTTATATAGAGTTTTATATAATTATACACATATAATTAAATATGTAGGTTTATATTTTTTTTCATATAATTTTATATATTTATACATAGAGTTATATAGGCATAGATATAGTAAAATACATTTTTATATAATAATATATAAAATGTATATTAAAAATATGTTGAAAATTATATATTTAAATATAGTTACGTAAAAAGTTTGTATAGCTATACATATAGTAAGATATAATTATTTATAGTTATATGTTATTATATATATAGAATATATAGTTATAAATAGTTAAACATATAGTTATATATATATATATATATATATATATATTCATACAAGTAGTTATATGTAGTTATACATAAATGTATACAAAGTTATAAAAAAAATATATAGATATACATATATATATGTATACATAGTTACAAATATAGTTATATTTAATTATATAACGTTTTATATAGTTATGCAATTATGTATATATAATTATACACATATAGTTAAACATAATGTTGTATGTTGTTATACATGTAATTATAAATATAGTTACATGCGGTTATACATATAGTTACACATATAGTTAAACTTATATTTATATATGTAGGTATATATATTTTTTCATATAATTATATATATTTATAAATATAGTTATGTATAGGTATAGATATAGTAAAATACATTTTAATATAATAATATGTAAAAATGTATATTAAATATATATGTTGGAAATTATATATTTAAATATAGTTATGTATAAAGTTTTTATAGTTGTACATATAGTGAGTTATAATTATTTATAGTTATAAGTTATAATACATATAGTATATGTAGTTATAAATAGTTATATATAGTTAAACATATAGTTACACACATACACACACACACACACACATATTCATACAAGTAGTTATATGTTGTTATATATAAATGTATACAAAGTTATAAACAAATATATAGATATACATATATGTATACATAGTTAAAAATATAGTTCTATTTAATTATATAACATTTTATATAGTTATACAATTATTTATATATAGGCATACACATATAGTTAAACATAATGTTGTATGTTGTTATACATGTAATTATAAATATAGTTACATGTGGTTATAAATATAGTTACACATATAGTTATACTTATATTTATACTTGCAGGTATATATATATTTTTTATATAATTATATATATTTATAAATATAATTATTTATAGGTATAGATATAGTAAAATACAATTTAATATAAAAATATATAAAAATGTATATTAAATATATGTTGAAAATTATATATTTAAATATAGTTATGTATAGAGTTTGTATTGTTATACAGATAGTAAGATACATTTATTTATAAAATAAGTTATCATACATATAGTATATGTAATTATAAATAGTATATATAGTTAAACATATAGTTACACACACACACACACACACACACATATTCATACAAGTAGTTATATGTAGTTATACATAAATGTATTCAAATTTATAAACAAATATATAGATTTATATATATGTATACATAGTTACAAATATAGTTATATTTAAATATATATAGTTTTATATAGTTATACAAATATTTATATATAGTCATACACATATATTTAAACATAATGTTGTATGTGTTATACCTGTAATTATAAATATAGTTACATGTGGTTATACATATAGTTATACTTATATTTATACATGCAGGTATATATATATTTTCATATAATTTAATATATTTATACATATAGTTATGTATAGGCATAGATATAGTTAAATAAATTTTTATATACTAATATATAAAATTTTATATTAACTATATTTTGTTAATTATATATTTAAATATAGTTATGTATAATGCTTTTATAGTTATACATATAGTAAAAGATAATTATTTATAGTTATATGTTCTTATACCTATAGTATATTTAGTTAGAAATAGATTTATATATAATTATATTTAATTATACATATAGTTATAAATATGTATGTGGTTAAAGATATAGTTATATATAATATTTTTATAGTTATACATCTATTAAAATACAATTATATATAGTTATATATTATTATACAAATAGTATATTTTGTTAAAAATATAGTCATATAAAATTATACATATAGTTATAAATTATCATATAGTTAAAAAAATAGTTCTATATAATTATAAATATAGTCATAAAATTTGTTTACATAGTTACAATTATAATTATTTATAGTTATAAAAAGATTTATATTGTTATACAAATATTTATAAATAATTATATATATATAGTTAAACATATAGTTATATATAAATGTTGTTAAAAGTTTTAATTATAATTATAGTTACATGTGTGATTGCACACATAGTTATCCATATAGTTATAAATGTAGTTATACATGTTGTAGATGTAGTTATATATAGTTTTTTATGTAATTATATATTTAGAAATATGGCTTTGTATAGGTATTAATGTAGATATATACATTTATATATAGTAATATGTTGATATACATATTGTTAAATACATTTATATATAGTTATATATATATATATGTGTGTGTGTGTGTGTGTGTGTATTAAATATATGTTGTTATATTTATATATAGTCATGTATACTATTTTAATAGTTATACATATAGTAAAATACACTTATATATATTTATGTGTTATTAATCTTGGGATTATCGTATTTACATAATTTATTCTATAAATATTAAATATGTTGTTATATATACATCTCACCACAAACACCAACACCCACCATGACTAACACATCCATGGCAAAATATACACTATCACAAGCCCATTAGAATGACAAAATACATGGAAAAAAGATGAGCAGATCCATGTCGAGAACTAGTATGCCAGGTTTTATGGCAGAATATACATAATCTAGGAAAAAGATGAAATTGGAAAAAAAAATCACCATAATCAAAACAAACAATTTGGTATTAAGATAAACGATGAAGAGTTAGGGTAAAAATCGTACCTCAAATCAATGAGAAATTCATGGTCGAAAGAAATCACTTCCACTATTCGGTTTAATTTTGATTTTACCATGCCGACTGTCGATGGAGAGAGGCGGAAGGTGCTAGTTGGAGACTTAGAGATGTGCGTAAATATTTTAATTCCATAAATGTTTTTATTTTTAATTATCAAAATATTTAATAAACAATAAATATATATAAAACATAAATACTCATCTTTTTTTATTTAATAAATTATTTTCAACAAGTTATTGTGCGTGTAGTAAGACATCCATGAAAAACAAACACCTTGCAATTTTTAATTATCAAATTAATTAAATAATAAATATATAAACAATTTCAAAAAATAGATGTTTAGACTTCCAAATAGAAAAAAAATACAAAATTTATAAACTTCATATTGCTAGGCACACATTAAAAGATGATTGGTCTTCCAGCCACTCTCCTAAGAATTATAAATAATCTTTATGTTAAAAAATATATAAATATAAATATATATTATGGTTATAAATTTTTAAGAATTCATATTCTCATGAAAAATACCTTTTAAAATTATTGTTCAATCAAAAATTTTATAAGAACATTTATAAATGTTCAAAGAAAATAACAATTAAAATAGAAAAAAAATTTTGAGATATCACATTAATTCAAATTCTCTTATAACTTTATTCAACGAGATTATGACATGAAATTATGTGTCGCTTTCCCTATAATGTGTTTCTTTTTTATTTGACAATGCAATATGATTTTAAAAGAGACCCAATATTATATGCCACATATGACTATTCTTCATTGAAGTTAAAGCCCAAATATTAATTATGAAGTGCCACATTTTTTAACTAACAAAAGCTTATATCCATAATTAATGTAATAAATAAAAATTTTATACCAATTTTAAAGATTGTCAAGGCCCACATCATAATTATAATGCCTAATACCTACTCCCAATGAAAAAAATGATGGCCCTACCAAAAAATGAAAAGAAACCCCAAAAAAACCTGACATTGTCATCACTTGATTGTTAACCTGTCCATCATAGTCACATAATTGTTGAAAATCAGAAGGCAAAATGGGTTAAATTCTTTTTGCTTTGGTTTCACTCTAATATGTCAATCACAAGTTCATAAGTAAAGAGAACAAGACATTGATTATACATCCTCATCATACTAGATTTATGGCGAGAATCAATAGGGTCTCACAACTGATTATTGATTGTGACAAAAGAAAACATACCATCAAGCCCATGTCAATCAAATTATAAAGATAAGAAATGCGATCTGTATCAGCTTTCCTCTCAATTATAGCCCTGCATATTGAATTGCTTATTAAAATAATTTTTTAATTTTAATCATTTGTGGCTAACAGAAAAAGTACCTTGAAAAAATTTTGTTGATTTATGATTCAAGAGAAAACACAAAAAAACCTATTTCTTCCAAAAATAATTTTTTCACAACAATAGTTAATGGAAATCACACTATAGATACAGAAAATTAGAGAAATCAAGCACAAAATTATCCAATTTGAATGAAATCAATCTCTGGGATGATAGTACAAACATTCAGATGAATGTCTGGGTGAAATGGAAAATTAAGTGACTTTAAAATCCTATTTCAATGGAGATAGCAATGATAAGCAACAATAGTGGCGGTTTCTAGTGTGATCGAAATAGTATGGCCAGATTCAGATATAACTAAGATACTAGTTAAATTTGAAGTAAAATAAAAATGAACATTTTATTTATCATAAAATCAAAATGGTTAGAGATGTAGTATATAAAGAATCACAAATAATAAGCACCCTTTCGATCCTAGAAGCACTCTTAAACTAGACTACATGCGATAAATTATTAAAAGTATACACATATGCATCAACAAAAACAATAAAATGGAATTGGAAAATCATAGCAAAGATTATTCCTTGCCAACAGAAGAAGAAAAAATGATGATTGTGCTGTTAATGTCCCTTGCATTTGCTGTTTGACAAAAATTAGAGTGGTTTATGTTTCAAAGCTCACGCGTACTAAATCAATTTAGTTAGAATACATTTTGATTTTTGTTCAAAATATATGTTTTCATTTGATAGAAAATGACAAACATAAATTTATTATTTCTGAGCTGTAGAAAAATGGAAAATAAAATCCTCAATGACGATTATTGTTGTCTCATTCATACATCAAAACTTAATGAACTGTACAACAAAAATGCTGATTTCTCAACATCTTAGCTCTTGTACCAATAAGCGACCAACAAACAAGAGTAACATATATGGGAACAGAGATGTGAATAGATATGTGAAGCTTGCCTCCTCAAGAGCGGCACGAACAGATGCGAAAAGGGTGGTAGAGCTCTCAACAATAGCGAGGGAAACCTTCTCTACTGCTTCTAGAGCATGGAAAACCTCGGTCTAGTTCAAAGAAAATTTTGATTCCGTTTGGCCACGGCGAAACTTATCCAGTGAAGCTGCATCTGCATCCTCCATTTACCCAATCTTCAATAGAAATTTCATTATTGTTGTGTTGGCACTTATCCACCGCTGCTCCATACACGGTGTTCATTGCATCATGATCCCCATAATACGCCCAAATTAGGCACGGGCACACAACCTAAGCTAGTTCCTACTGAGCTGAAGCTGAAGACGACAAATGCAAATCTCAAAATTACATTCCAATTTTCAAGTAAAAATAAGGGAAACTTATGATTTATGAAGCACTCTCCCAAACCAAAAATCTTGAAATTGAAATATATTAATATTATTTTATTTTTCAGGAATAATTATGTTTAGCAGCACTATTTAAAAAATATTTACCAAAATAAATATATTTCACATAAATATATCAAAACTAAATAAATTTAGTGTTAGGTAAGTATAATTATAATCTAATACTAAAAGATGATTTTGTGTTAGAGTTGAAATCATCATTTAAAAATATCAAATAACAAAAAACTAATTTTCAAAAAATTACCTTTTGAACTAAAAATCATTCTTTTAATAATCTTTCCAAAACTTTTATATATATATATATAGGCAATTAGACATGTGTATATATAAACTTATATATGTATATATATAAATACACACATATATATAAACACACACACACACACATGCAAATATATGTGTATATATAATATAGGTATATAAACATATATATATTTATATATAAATTAGCAAAAATGTTTATTGATATAATTACACACACACACACAATTAGACTTGTATATATATAAACTTATATATGTGTATATATAAATGTTTTAATTTTTAATTTACAAAATATTAAATAAACAATAAATATATATAAAACATAAAGACTCATCTTATTTTTTAATTATTAAATTATTTTCAACAAGTTCATGTGTGAGTAGCAAGGCACATATGAAAAACAAACAACTTATAATTTTTAAATATCAAATTAATTAAATAAAAAATATTTCAAAAATTAGATGTTTGGCCTTCCAACTATAAAAAAAAATCAAATGACTACCAAATTTGTAAATTTCATATAGCAAGGCACACATGAAAAGATGATTGGTCTTCAAAGCACTCTCTTAAAAATTTTATGAAGATAATATGAAATAATTTTAAAGGCATAAAATTTCATATTATTTGATATAATTTATAAATTATAAAATTTTAAAAATAACTTAAAGTGAGAAGATTATTAAAACATTATATTTATTATTTTAATAAAGCCGAAATATTAAAAGCTAATAGTAAATATCTTACTCAATTATTTAATTATTATAAATTTTAGTAGGAGCAAACATCTATGTATTTATTTTTAAATATCAATTTATTTTTTAAAAAATTTAATGGAAAAATTTAAAATTTAATTATAATTCAAGATTTTCAAATTTTGTAGTAATTATTTTTTTAAAATTTCTTATAATAATATTTATATTTACTAGTTTATTCATCATTCCAGATATTTTTGTAAATATTTTTTATTTAATCATAAAATGAATTATTTTACCTTTATATTAGTAGAAATTTTAATGTATGTTTATTTATTTTTTAAATTATCTTAAAAAATTATTATAATTATAGAATTAATTATTTAATATTAATCTGATACAAATTTTAAAGTTTCTTAATTAAAAATTTTAGAAAAAAATATTTTGTATAATTTTTTTAAAATTTTATAATCATAAAAATAGTTATTTTAGTCGTTATTAATATAAATTTTTTGTATTTTTATATTTTTTATATTTATTTATTTATAATATCCTATTTTTATAATTTTACAAGGAGAATGTGTCTTTCAATGATCGCTCATCTATAAACTATAACATACATTTAATAAACAAAATAAAATATTAAAATAAATAATGAATTAAAAAAATTAAATCATTAATGATTGGAGATAGAAATTATCACGAGAGCAAATAGCTATGGAAAAATCCATAGCTAAATGGATATATTTTATGAAAAATAAAATTTAAGAAATAATTTCTTGTAATAAAATATAAAATATTATAAAAAAAATTCAGATAATTATTTAACGATAGATTTTATCTCAATATAATTAGCTAGGAAAAATCAGTTGCTATATTCGTCCCTAATTCCTAATTTTGTTTGTCGGAAATCTACGAAAATATTAGTGATAGAATTTATCTCTATATAATTAGATAGGGATAAATCCATCGCTAAATCCGTTGCTAAATTCCTTGTTTTCTTTGCGCGAAAATCAACGAACATATTAGTAGTAGAATTTATCTCGATATAATTAGCTAGGGAAATTTCGTCGCTAAATCCATCGCTAATTTTCTCAATATAATTAGCTAGGAAAATAATTATGTCTTTAAATCCCTCATTAATTTTCTCGATATAATTAGCAAAGGAAATTCCGTCACTAAATCCATCGCCAAATTTACTGTTTAATTAGCTAGGGAAATTCCATCGCTAAATCCTTCACTAATTTTCCCAATTTTCTTTGTGCGGAAATCTATGAAAATATTAGCAACGAAAAATTTTCAATTAGATATTTCTGTCGCTAATTTGTCACTAATCCGTCGCTAGTATTTATTTCAATATAAAATCAAAAATCACTTGTTATAATTAGACTACTACTACTACTACTACTAATACTTCTTCTTCTTCTCCTTCTATGAATACTACTATTACTTTATAATCTTCTTCTTTTACTTCTTATTTTTTTACTTCTTTTTTTTCTTTTTTCTTCCTCCTATTATTCTTCTTCTTTTTCTTCTTTTTTCTTCCTCCTGCTCCTCCTCCTCTTCATTATTATTATTATCATCATCATCATCATCATCATCATCATCTTCTTCTTCTTCTTCTTCATCATCATCATCATCATCATCATCATCATCATCATCTTCTTCTTCTTCTTCTTTTTCTTCTCCTCCTTTTTTTTATTTTTCTTTTCTTCCTGTTTCTTTTTCTTTTTCTTCTATTTCTTCTTCTCCTTCGTTTTCTCCTTCTCATTCTCCTTCTTTTTCTCCTTCTCCTTCTTCATCAACTTCTTTTTCATCATCATCATCACCATCATCATCATCATCTTCTTCTTTTTCATTTTCTTATTATTCTTCATCATCATTTTCTTCTTCTTCTTTTTCTTCTTTTACTTTATCTTCATTATTTTTTTTTCTTCTTCTTCCTCATCATCATCAACAACTTCTTCTCCTTCTTGTTCTTCTTCTTCTTCATCTACTTCTTCTTTGACTTTTTCTTATTATTATTATTATTCTTCTTATTCTTGTTGTTGTTTTTCTTCTTCTTCCTCTTATTTTTCTTCCTCTAATTATTCTTCTAATTCTTCATAATAATAATAATAATAATAATAATAATAATCATCTTCATATTCTTCTCATTCTTATTCTCCTTCTTCTCCTTGTCCATCATCATCATCATCTTCTCCTTCTTATTCTCATTCTTTTTTTTCTCATCATCATCATCATCCTCCTCCTCCTCCTTCTCTTTTTTTTCTACTTATTTTTCTTCTTTTACCTCCTCTTCTTATTATCCTCCTTTTTTTTGCTTCATCATCATCATCATCATCCTCTTCTTCTTCATCTTCTTATTCTTCCTCATCATCATCATCATCATCTTCCCTTTCTTCTTACTCTTCTTTCTCTTCTTTTTATTCTTCATCATCTTCTTTTTTTTTCTTCTTCCTCTTCTTTTTTTTCTTCTTCATATTCCTCTCATTCTTCCTTTTCTTATTCCTTTTTTTTCTATTTTTTTTCTTTTCTCTTCTTCTTCTTCTTCTTCTTCTTCTTCCTCCTCCTCATCCTCCTCCTCCTCCTCCTCCTCATCTTTTTCTTTTTTTTTTCTTCTTCTATTATTATTATTATTATTATTTTCTTCTTCGTCATCTCCTTCTTCTTTTTCATCTACTTATTCTTTTTTTTCTTCTATTTTTTCTTCTTCTTTTTCTTCTTCTTCTTCTTCTTCACCTTCTTGAAAGTGCTCATTTATTAGCTGTTTTATCTTGGTCTTTCTCAACCCAATTCTCTAGCACATTCTTAAGCCCTTTTATATGGGATTTCTAGTGTTTAATTTTGACATCCCTTTGGAACATTTTAGAGTTCCTTTCTCCCTCTATTGATTTAGCCTCTTGTCTCTAGAATTATACTTCCATCTGCAATCTCAATCTCAAATATGCTTTAGCTTCACTTAGCTCCTTGTGGTTTATTGACATTTGTGCTTCTTCAAAAATAATATCCTTTCTTACTACCTCTTTCTCTACCAATTCAATATCCTTATAATATTTCCAAAGTAATTCATGTTCCCCTTCAAAAATGATTACTTTATATCATGGGCCCATGGCTTCTTCTTCTTCTAGGAAGAAGAAGAAGTATCATGACTTTCCAAAGATTTATTGTTTCGACTAAAATGTTCCAATAGGCCATGACCCCTACTAAAAAGAGCTCGAAGGATTAAAGATATGAGAATGCAAAACCTAACAAAGTCATAACTCCAAAGAATGTGCAAGCACAATTATCACCCAAAGATGCAAATGAGGAAAAAAAAAATAAATTCATGAATAAAGGTTACCCAAAGCTAGAAAGATAAAAAAATTATTATGAATGAAGCATAGGATAGGTTTTTAATAAATCTTTTATTTTCACAATAATATTAGAAGGAGAAATTAAATATATACTACTAAAAGTTTTTCAATATATTCTAGAAGTTAGAATTACAAATATTGTTTGCCAAAGCTTTAGCATAAATTAAAAGCTAGGTAAAATTTATAAAACTGATAATGAGTAGTAAGATAAAATTGGAGATGTACGAGACTCTAAATATGACTGATAAGTATAGTGCAGCTATTCAAAGAAAAATTTTGAGGAAATTGAAGGATCTAAAAAGTTTTACTATATCTTAAACTATTGTAAACTTTATATTTCAAAAGTATTATGTAACTTTGGATAAATTGTCTATTTGATATTTTTGTCAATTGTATAAAGGATAAATCTCAACAAAATTACTACAACATTTCTCTAATTCCAAATGACTGATGGAGCTATCACATGTCCATATGAGATTATCAAAAATATACTGGTTAATATGGGTATCTTTATTTTTATACTAGATTTTGTTATATTATATTTGGGGAAGTATAATTATATACCATTAATATTGTAAAGACTATTTTTGGCATTGGGACAAGTACTTATCAATGTTAAGAAAGGAAAATTCACTATGTGTTGGTAAAGAGCAAAAAGTTTAATTTTTACAATGAATTATGAGGCTTAGAATAAAATAAAATATGATGTTAAAAATATATAATCTCTACCATACCACAATACAATAAAATATAATTTTTAGATGGAAAGATTTTGTAGATTAGTTAAATAAAGATAAAGGAGATGAATTATAAGAATGAATTTGAAGTTGTGAAAGTAATGAAGATAAAAAATATGATAAAAAAATTATCTGAGAGTTATGAAAATGAGAAAAAAGAAAAAGATGATTGTTATAAAGTCATGATATTCTTTGAAGTGAAGGCATCAAAGGAATCTTATGCTAACAACTTCAAGAAAGATGAGAAAATAATTTAAAAATATAAGGCTGAGACAAAAACAATTGAGGATACAATCAAAGACAAGGTTATTTTTGTGCACAATACCATGAATTTGGTGGTACAAAATAAAAATAGTCAAGGAAAGGTTGAAGACAAAATCATGGTTAGTAATAGCAACATGATTTTGGTGTTACAAAATAAAAAAATAGCCGAGGAAAGATTTAAGACAAAGTAATGGCTATGCACAACACAATGACTTTGGTGATACATTATGAATTAGTCCATAAAAAGCTTAAAGATAAAATTATGACTGTGAAAAGACCATGACTGCATATCATCTCGACTTTAGAATTACATAATGAAAAGGAAAAAAAAACTTAAAGATAATGTGATGACTATATTTCTAAGAAGCACGGACACGGATACGGACACGAGGATACGATACAGCAGGATACAAGGACACGACAAATTTCAAAAAACTAGGATACGAATAAGGCTAGGACACTACAAGATAAAAAAATAAATACAAATATTATCCTTAAATAGTAATTTAGATAAATAAAAAAAATGCTCAAATATTATTTTTACAAACATTTAAACACAAACATAAGAAATATTAAAACAAAAGATTAACATTTTCTTATGAATTAAAAAAATGGCTTCCAGTTCAAGTTCATCAAAAGAAAGATCTGTAATCTCAAGAATTCCAGCATTTTCAATATCCATTGAGTCAAAACCATCACCTCCAATGTCCCACATTTTAGATTCTCCTTCATTATAGTTTGGAGATCTCCTTGACAGAAGTCAGAGATTGTTATGAATATAAACCAAGTCTTCAGCTTTTTGTGGTATCAACTTGTTTCTCTTCATGGAGTAAATAAAATTATATGTGCTCCAATTTCTTTCACAACTTGAGGATGAACAAGTTTTTCTTAGCAATTTTCATGCTATAATTGAAGCACCAGTGTTGTAGTTCCATGAACAACCCACCATTTAATAGAACTCATGTACCACCTATCATTGATGGATCACTACTTGAAAAATTTTCCAAAAATGCCAAAAACATAGCATACTCGTCATTTGCTCATCTCCTTTCACCTTCATTAGAAAAATATCTCTCAAAATATTTTTTTCTTTCTCTTACTATTTCTAAATCTCGATGTGGTGGAACACAATTACAAGACTCATCAAGCCATTGTTGACTATAATACCTACAAGTTAAGTTATAACATTAATTATAAAAAGTTAAACATCATAGAATATCATTTATATTAAAATTATTAGTCAGTAATTTAAACTCTTAAGATTACCTTGGATTTAAGGAATGAGCTAAGGAATGTAAAGGTGTGTGGCTTTTATTCCATCTTTCAACCAATATTTCATTCACAATATAAAAAAAACTACAGGTAAAATTACACAACAATTTATATAAGTTCAATTATAATTAAAACTTAAAAACTTTCAATCAAAACTTTAAAAATTGAATAATAAATTAAAATTATACCTTGAATTATTTATGAGACTTTTATGTTCTTTCTTATAGATAGATTCCTTCTTTTTTTTGATCATTGAATCTCACCACTCATAAATATTATGAAGGCAAGGTTTTCAGTGGCAGCTAATCAAAGTATCTCATAAATGTGAGTTGTAAAGCTGAGGATATAATCCACATCCATCCAAAAGTATTCATTTGAGATTTTATCCTTTACTTTTTTAGCTTTCACTAAATCATCTTCTTTATACATTTCCCATTCTTAACATATCACTAATTGCTCCAAGCCTCTTTTTATCGTCTTAAATCATTTAAGCATAACAATAGTCGAAGCAAAACATGTATCGGCCACTGAAAATAGCTTCCACTTGCAATGATTATTAAATATCGACAATCTCATTGCATGATTCATAATGAAATTCTTGATAAATAAGATATCAGTTGAAACTTGAGTGATCCAACCATATTGTTCTATCACATCATCATATCTTGAGTGTGTTGGTGCACAAATATTCTTCAAATCAAGATTGAGAGCATGAACAACACACGAGGTCCAAATGATATGCCGAAATTTTGCTTCCACAATGTGTCCCGCTACTTTGCAAGCTACAACATTATCAGTTATAACTTGAACTAACTTTTTTGGACCAATTTATAATATTAATCAAAAAATCAACTATAAAATGCTTATCCTTAGTCTTTCCTTCACAGTATATTGCTTTCAAAAACATTGGTCTACTTTCAGAGACTGCGATAATGTTAATATGTAGTCTTTTTTGAGGATCTGAGCATCCATTGCTGCAAATGCTCACTCCTTTCTCATTCCAAGTCTTCTTGATTAGTTCCAATAGATTATCAATATTATTCTTCTCCTTCTGCAATAATATTGTTCTTAATGTATTATAGCTTGGTGGGACATAACCTAGAAGTTGACTTTCACTTTTAAAGGCATGAGCATAATAAGGATTTATAACAAAGTGAAAAGACAACCCCCCAGTGTAAAACATCCTAGCTATCTCACTGTCAACTATTTCATGTGCACCCATTTTGAATGCCTTTTCAATTGATCCCATTGGCCCCTTTCTCCTTTTTAGATCAATTGCACTAGCACTAGAATAAGAATTCTCAAAAATATAATCTACAACGCTTAATGTGGGTAAAGAAACTTGCTTAAGATTAGATTGTTTTATCCTTTGTTTAGATTCCTCCATCATCCTTCGCATCTCAAACATATTTTGATTCGTTATTTTAGTATATGATGCAATCCTAGCCCCTTTAATTTTCAACAAGTGAGTATTGACTCTATAATATGATCTTCTATATATTTGTCTACAAAAATTATATTGAAAAGTAACATTTCCTCCCCCTTTTACTTTATCCAATTTCACATCTTTCGTGACATACCTCCATAATGGAGCATTATCATTAACATCTTAAATATTTTGTTGATTACTTGAAGGCTCAGAATTACAACTCATTTTATTGTATAATTCTGTATGAAAAAAAATTATGCATTTAAAATAATCTATATTATTTCAAAACTCATTTAATCTATTTTTTTTCTTCATCAAAAAATTAGATAATTTTCATTATATTTTGTATTTTATATATGTCATTAATTCTTTCAAAATAAAGTATATAACCAAAAGGTCCAAAATTATTATACTTACATAATATATATTGCATAATTAAATATTGTATATAGCACATATTGCATACTGCAAAAAGTATTTATATTTATATATTCCATATTTTAAAATTACATATTTATCATTATACTTAAAATCATACATTTACAATTAAAATAAATTATTTTACAAAAATCAAAATTATTTATTTATTATATTTTGCATATTTATTAAACAATTAATAATAATTAAAAATTAAAATAATAGATTTAAAAGTTTCAAAGTAGTAAAATACGGGGACACATAAGTCCAAGACTATTATACATGGTACGGATTCATACTGACGCATCGGATTCGTAACAACGCATCCGAAAAGTCTCCAAAACATATGTCCGATATGTCACGTGGTGTATCATATATGGATTGCTCAATAATATGCGACTCGGCATATCAGACATGTATCCAACACGTATCTGTACCATGTCCACGTGTTCGACACGTCGACATGGCTATATAGTGCCGTATCCATGCTTCCTTGCTATATTCTATACCAAACATTTGTGGATCTAGAAAGAGGCAAAGAAAAGCTTAAGAATAAAGCCATAGATGTACACAACGCTGCTACTTTGGAGATCCAAAAAGAATAGGGGTAAGCCAACACATAAGAAAAAGCTATAGTATTCACTAAAGTCATGTTATTTAATATAGAAAAAGTCCAAGAAACAAGCATAGCTAAAGCAAGTCTAAAAGAAGAAACAAACAAGAAGGTAAAATATAATATTGAGTAGCTAGCAAGGACAACATAAATCTCTAATGAAGGAAAATTAGTTTTGATAATTAATTTACATATGTTAAATATGGTGTTGCTTAGGAGGTAACTAAAAAGATTTTTTTTTCATGTGTGATATAATAAACATGTGCATCCACCACATAGATAATTGCAAACATTTAATGCCCCATGAATATTGACTATCTTTATCTATAGACTAAATCACTTTCATTTGAATAGAGATTATAATTAGATTTAGTCTATGACATTGCAAGTGTACAAGTCATTCAAGTAGTAAAAATTAGATGTAAATCTCGATATCATTCTCACAGAGATTGATAAGAATTGAATTGCTAAATACCCATTTAAAAGATATCATTCACACTATTTGAACCATTAAAAAAGATGTTTTGATAATTTGCTAACTAAAAGATAACGAAAAACAAGTACTAAAACTCTAAATAAAAGGTCAAATGAAATTCATAATGATAATTGGACTGGATTGGTTCACTTGCTAAGCTGAAAATGACATAAGATGTTGGGAGATAGCTAATTCAAATAAACTTATTTATCGTGGTTTCTTTCTAGAGTAAAGTTGAAATATATCAAGCACATTTGTCCGTAGCCTTGGATCTCTCCTTGCAGCAATATCTTTCACTATTTATATTGCCTTTCTACCCTAGAAGTCTCGAATCTAAGTAGTTACTCATATTTTTGAGCTATCTTATGAGAACGGAGTATTTTTGTTTTTCAATACTTCATACTCATTTTAATGATAGTAGTTCTCTTGTTTCCTAAGACATGGGTATTGCAAGTCTCTGCAAATGGTTTGTTTCTCTTCCTTCAAATCCTTGAGAGTTTCCTTTTCACTTGATTGGATCAAAACTAATATGGGGACATCAGACACTCAAAAGATAAAGGTGATGTCTTTAGTGATTCATCTAGAGAATTAATCTACTTTTTCATCTTTGAGTAAAATGAGGATTTCTCTACATGAACTGGCATGATTCCCTTGTTTACCATTGATAGTCTCACATATCCCATTTATATATTTATTGATTGTCCCTTGGGATTTTTCCTTCTATGTGTCACTCAAAGGACCATCCAAAGATAAGGGCAAGATACAACAAATTAAGAACATTCGGTACTAACATGGGGAACAAGTAGTTGAAATGCATACTAATCCATTAGATTTACTTTTATTCCAAGGAACTCTCACTAATTCCATTAGAAAAGAAATTGATCAATTTCTAAATTGATTTAGTGAAGATTTCGCTTAGATTTGCAATCACCTATGGACTTCATATATTGAAGAACAAGGTGATTACATCATACTGAATCATCAAATTTCATGTAATTTGTTCATGTTCAAATTTGATACAATCATTACATCATAAAAAGTAAGCAACCCTTGTTTATATTCATGCTTCTAACAAATAAACTTCCAAATCAAAACAAATGACTCAAATAAAATCTATTCTACTCTAGATCTATACTTAAAGAAGAAAAATAAAAATCAAGAGGTGCTGTCACCTATT
Organism: Sapria himalayana; assembly: GCA_029783825.1. NCBI lineage: Eukaryota > Viridiplantae > Streptophyta > Magnoliopsida > Malpighiales > Rafflesiaceae > Sapria > Sapria himalayana. The sequence goes on from JAREIK010001701.1 coordinate 474,326, forward strand.
AGTCACATGGGTTGCCTTTTGAATGCTTATTTATGAAAAAAATAATCATTTTTATATGGTCTATGTTAGCCTTAGTTTCTAGGGTTATTTTGGTAAAAATCCTGAATGATCAGCCCAACTTCAATTTTTTTGTCATTAACCTAACATCTTTTTTGTCTCATTTCACTATCACGACCAAAATATGGTATCATGACTAAATATATTGTCATGAAAAAATATAAATATCATGACCAAGTATATTGTCAACTAAATATTGATATCATGACCAGGTTTGTTGTCACAACCAAATTCTACTATCACGACCAAATATATTGTCATGACTAAATATAGATATCACGAATAAATATTGAGGTCATGACTAATTATGATATCTCGACCAATTTCTACAGTCACAACCAAGTCTCCATCTTGGGATTCTTGGCTAAAAGTCTTCCTTATTGCGATAGAAGTTTTCTTTTAGTGACCTTGCCTCAATCATCCTCTCTTGGCACCTGAAAAATACATCACGACCAACTTTGTCTTTCCTCCTTTTTGATAGTTATGACATCATTCATTGGTTGCGACTTGATTTTAGTTTTTCTTCTATTTTTTTTGTAATAGAGATGATTTTGTTGCAACATAATTGATTTAACCAATTTCCTAGATTTCTACTACCATTTCCTTCTTCTAGCTAAAAACCTACAAGCCTATGAGAAGAATAATTTTCTAATATTTAGCTATGAAATCTATCTCTTAAACATGAAACATGAAAAGAAAATTGACTAAAATATCAATGACTTTTTGGCTCATCAAATTTTCCCAAACTTGAAGTTTTTGTTATCTTCAAATCAAAGAAAATATATGATATCAGCAAGGAAATTAAAATAAACACCACAATAACAAAAATTAAAATATAGAGTTCGAGAACAAATCATCACATTATGTAATTACTTGAACTTTTGACTTTGATTATAGTTTGGGTATGTTTGGAAGAAAGAGAATTTTGGCAGCTTTTTGAAAATTCATTTTTTTTCTTTTGGTTTATAGTCTTGACATGATATCAGGAGGTTCAGAATCAATGGTGGAAAGGTTGTGATCCTTCCACTTATGTTCTTGTTGATTTCTAACTTCTTCTCATTATTGCTCTCTTCTTTTTAGCTTTGTCTTCCATGAGTTCCTGATTTATTTCCCACATATTTTTTTTATCCATATCCTTGTTAATGTAGATCAGTGTATCTCTAATTTCTGAGGTTGTTTCCTCAATTCTTGAGCTTTTATCTTCTTTCCTTTTTTTTTCAATTCTTAATGATGGTAGTGAGTACACAAAAGAAAATCTTTCTTTTGGTGGTGCATGCTCAATTCTAATGGGAGCATGGATTTCTTCCTCTTTCTATTGTATATTTTATATCTTGTTAGGAGTATGGGCTTGTTCTGGTGCATGTTCAAAGCCTTCCCTACTAGTTTTTTCTTCCTCTAAATCATCTTCAGCCTCGAGTACTTCTTTTTACTTTATATTTCTTGGCCTTTTAACCACCCCTATCAAAGTTAGAGAAGAAACTTTTATGCATATTTCTTCGCTAATTCTCTCTTTTCACACCAGTTGCAAAGCACAATTTGGTGATTAATGTAGAGTGAGAAATCAACCATCTTCTATTACCCTGACGGTATCCCATTATCGAGGTCTCTAAAATTTCCCCCATATTCATTTTGTACTCCTCCATAATGGCATACATTTGTAATGCTTCTTGTTCCTTGATGGAGCACACATGCTTGGTTGGAGCTATAAGCGATAAAATAAAATAGAACCAAATCTTAGCCTCTTATATAGAATCTCTTCAGTTAATGGCCACATGTATTTTCTACTTGCTACTCTCCTAATTTGCCTCACTATTTGTCAATCTTTTAATAATTTTGTCATGGTCTGGGTTGTCCATCACCTTCTTGTGCTTGGACCCAAGTTTCTTATACGTGAGTTGGTGTAGCTCATTTATGGTTTTCTCCCCAAACAGAACTTATACCCCTCTAACATAAATAGTTTTCTTTTTCATTATCATCAAATTTGAGTATAACTCCCTTACCATAAAAGCATATCCCATCCTCTAATGATTGTAGAAGACTCGTCAACCTAGTTGCATTATTTTATTCTCAAAGAATGAGATAAATTTTCCAAACCCTTTCTCTCTAATAATACTTTTCTGAAAGTAATGTGTCTATTAGGTAGAGTGTGTTTTGTCAGATATGAATACTTTACCTTCTTCCAAATTCCTCTTGTATCTCGCCCCTTTTTATCTTCCCTCTTTCTTCTACCAATGACTCTGATTCATACGGAGATGCTAATTCTCTCCAAAAGCTCATCTATGTTGGAGGTTCCAAACCTCCTCTATTTGTTGCTTGATTTCTTTTATAATTTCCATTATGTTTGGGATGAATTTCTGGTTTTCAACCATTTTATTTTGGAATAGAAATTATCAGGACTTTCATGATTAAAATTACGACACTAGGTCTAGTTCGAAGGACCCACAAAGAATGATGAATTTGTTGGTTTGGAAATAGAAGTAGATTAGTTAGGGATTTTTAAATTAAAGGTCCATGTGTGGCTCAAAATTCAACTATGCGTGTCATGACTTTGATGTCGGTTAGACAGTGAGATTAATGTTTGTGTGTCATGATTTAATTTCAATCTAGTGTGCAAGTCATGACTTTTTATTTTATTATTTTATTAATAATATTATTATTAGCCATGTATTTAAAATCATGTCGTTCAATCAATTGTTTTATATCACGACGCACTTAAGTTTGTCGCAACATAAAATAACCTTTTGAACTTAATATTTGTTTGTTGCAACTTGATTTAAATGGTGGTCATGCCATGATATTTCTTATTTTGGTTATAACATAAGTTTCTATCATTTTATCTGCTCTGTCATATGAACAGTATTTTTTGTCATGACATTAAATTGTTTTGACATCGAAAAATGGTGTTGTGAATAAATTATGGTATGACATGAGTTTACCTTGTATGTCAAGTATTAATGTGTCCTCAAAAACTATGTTGTGACTAAATTTAAGTCCTTTTTTTCTTGTCGTGATTGATGTCAAATTAGTATGACTAACAAAAAAAATATCATTCTTCTTGGTTAATTGAATACACAACACAATCTCTAATTAAACACCCCAATCAATACCATATACCCCCTTTTCCTTAAAATTATTTCCCCCCAAACTCATAATCAAGATTTTTTTAAAAATTTACTTATAAGGGAAAAAGAATACTCCCTTTTTAGTCAGCTCTTATTTTTCAGCTCGATTGATTCTTTTTTCGGTCAACTTTTCATTATGTGTCGATTTGTCCTCAATCTTGTAAAATTCTACAAATACTCATAAAGAAAAGCATTAACAATAAAGTCTTATCTACAAAAAAAAAGAGGAACAAATGAATTTAAACACTCAAACCAAACTCATATGGGTTTCCTATCATAAGCTACTTAGTTTTTTGTCCATAGCTAGACATTGCTAGTTGTTGCTTCTTACTCCAACACTCATTATCTATGTCAGCATTTTTTCTCATCTAAACTTATTTTCAATTAAGGTAGGTACTTAATTATTTGATCATTCACCTTAAACTTTTCTCCAATACTAGTTCTCTCTATTACTATCGCAAAGGTTGTACTTGTTACTACTATATATAAAGTACTCCATTTTGATTTTAGTTTTTTTGGAAAAATGGAGTTACAAAGTAGAAATTGCTCTCCTACTTTGAATACTCTCCTCAAGATCTTTTGATCATGTCACCTATTTGTTATATCCTTGTAGATTCTAGCACTCTCATATGCTTTGTTTCTCAACTCTTCCAGCTCATTTTTATATAGTAGTCTATCTTCTTTAGTAGCCTTGAAGTAAAAATTCAATTATTTGATGGTCCACATTGCCTTGTATTTTAATTCTAAAGGTAAGTAATAAGGTTTTCCAAAGATAATTCGTTATGGGGACATTCTAATAGGAGCCTTAAATGTAGTTCTGTAAGTACATAGTTCATCATCTTGCCTTAACGACCAATCCTTTCTGCTTGAGCTTACAACTTTTTCTAGAATTCTTTTAATTTTCCAATTGGAAATTTCTGCTTGACCTGTAGTCTGAGGATGATATTCCAAACTTAATATATCTTTAATCTCATATCTACTCATTAGTTTCTCAAAATCTTTGTTGGAAAAATAGCTTCCTCCACCACATATGCTAGTTCTTGGTATTATAAATCTGCTAAAAATACTACTTTGCATGAATCCCACTACTATATTATCATTATTCATTGGAAAAGTAGCTACCTCTACCCACTTTGATAATAATCAACAACTAGGAGTATGTATATATTTTCAAAAGAAGGTAGGAAAGGTCCCATGAAATCTATACCCCATAAATCAAAAAATTGTACCACCAATATGCCTTGTATGGGCATTTCTTTCCTTTTACTGATATTCCTAATTATTTGGCATTGATCACATAACTTGACCCATTCCAAGCAATCCTTAAAGTAGTCTAGTAGAAACCTAATTAGAGGATCATGTGAGCTATTTTGTCTCCTAAAAAATGCTCCTCATTTGGTGTTGTATGATATTCTTTCAATAATTTTTTTTTATTTTTTTTTCTACACTTTCTAATAATCATATTATCTCCTCTTTTAAATAATAGCGGGTCATCTCGCATATAGTATCTACTGTCAGTTCTTAGCTTTTTTTTATGTTGGTAGTTTAATTCTAGTTGTAGTACTCCACACGCTAGGTAATTCATTATATAAGCATATCAGGGTATCTAAAATGATAGCTAAAATAATTGCTCATCTAAAAAGTTTTCAATAACTTTAGATTTGTCTTCATTCCTAGTAGTTGGCTTTATTCTTGATAAGTGGTCAGCTATCACATTATCATAACTCTTTTTATCTTTAATTTCAATATCTAATTCTCGTAGCAATAGTACCCATCTGATTAATCTTGACTTAGCTTCCTTCTTTGCCATTAAATATTTAATTGCTGGATAATCAGTATGAATGATAACATAGAGCCCAAAATCCAAGGCCAAAATTTTTCACGCACAAATACCATAGCTAGAATCTCCTTTTCAGTAGTGGAATAATTTTCTTGAGCTTCATTAAATGTTTTGCTAGCATAATAGATGGTCATGAATATCTTGTCTCTTCTTTGTCCAAATATGGCTCCCATTGCAAAATTACTTGTATCACACATAATTTCAAATGCACTATTTTAGTATAGTGTGGCCATGATCAAAGCTTCCATTAGTCTTGTTCTGATCTCTTCAAATAAAATATGGTAGGACTCATTAGAATTAAACCTTGTGTCTTTTTCTAGCAATCTACATAATGATCTTGATATTTTTTAGAATTCCTTGATAAATCTTCTATAAAATCTAGCATGCCACAAGAAAATCATAATTCCCTTAAATATTGTCGGAAGTAAAAGAGCTTTAATTATGAAAACATTTGCTTGGACTATATTTAACCCAGCTACAAAAATTTTGTGCCCTATGACAATGCCTTATGTTACATGAAATGACACTTCTCCCAATTTAAGACTATATTTTTGTACTTAAATCTTTGAAGTATTATTTTCAAATTATGCAAGAAATGACGAAAATTGGATCCATATACTATGAAGTCATCCATGAATATTTTCATAACCTCCTCCATCAAGTTTGAGAACATTGATACCATGCACATTTGAAATTTAGTATGAGCATTGTATAGTATAACCTGGATGATATCATTCTAAAAGCAAAGGTACCATAAGGGCATATAAATATAGTTTTTTCCTAATCCTCAGGTATAATAATAATTTGGTTGTATCATGAGTATCCATCAATAAAATAGAAGTGATGATATCCAACAAGCCTATCCAACATCTAATCAATGAAGGGGAATGGAAATTAATCTTTCCTAGTTACTAAGTTTAATTTTTTATAATATAGGCACACCCTCCATCCTTTTACAAATCTTGTAGGAATTAGTTCATTTTTTTCATTTTTGATCATGGTAAATCTACCATTCTTAGGAACCACATGAACTGGGCTCACGCAAGGGCTATATGATATTGATTATATAAATCTAGCATTCAGCCTCTTCTAAACTTCATTTTGACAATTTCCTTCATTACATGATTTAGTCTTCTTTGATGCACTATCGAAGCTCTTGCATGATCTTCCAATAAGATTTTATACATACAGATTGATAGACTAATACCCTTTAAATCTACCATAAACCAAACAATAGCTTCTTTATATTACTTTAACACCTTTAATAGCTTTTGTTCTTCAATATCATTCAATGTAGTAGAAATAATTACAAGTTTAGCTCTTATTGATTTTAGAAAAGAAAATTTCAGATGGTTTGGCAATTCTATTAACTAAAGCCCTTCTATACTCATCCCTCGTTGAGCTACCTTCTTTTAACTATTGTAAGAATTTTTACTGTTATGTTCATTCCGATTCAAAATAGTTCACGTACTATTGAAACTAGAAATCACAAAATCAACATCAGCATCTTTAAGAAATTAGAATTTCAACTTTTTTTTATTGTTTAAAAATACAACATTACCGCCATTTTCTGGTTCATAACTGATAGGACTAATAATTTAAAAATAGAACATTAAAAATAGAACATATTATCATCGATATTAATATCTATTTGATCAAGGCTCTTGAAGTGAACTTTCTTATTTCCAACCCTAAGAGTAAGCACTCCTTTCTGCATATATATATCAAGGCAGCTCTAGCCACAAGGAATGATCTTCCCAATAATAGTGAAACTTGTGAATCTTCCTCAATGTTTAGTATAATAAAATCGACTAAGAAAATAAACTTTCCCACTAATTTGACAAGTACATCTTCCAAGATTCCTCAAGGTTTAGCCATTATTTTGTCTCTCATTTGTAAGGTGACAAAATTGGGAAATAGTTCCTTCAAACTCAACTCGTTAATCACATACAAATGCATTAGATTAATGCTCGTACCCGAGTCATAAAGAACTTTCTTGAATTCAATTTTTCTATTAGTGCATAGAATAGTGAAACTTATTGTATTCTTTATTTTCTTTAGTAATCTTTTTTTTATGATTGCATTGTATATGGTAGTCAAGTTCTCCATTCCATCTTTAAAAAAAATTTTATTTTCACTAAGCATTCCCTTCAGAACCTTGACATTGAGTGGCATCTTTTCTTCTACCTCTAAAAAAGGTAGGTTGATTTTTGCATTTTGAAGATTTATAGAAACTCAAAGAACTACTTTTCTACTTAAGCTTTTTTTAGTTTCTGAGGGAATGCCCGACCCACCCAACCCGATGCCCCGACTGGAACCCGACTACCCAAGGCCCGACGAATCCAAAAGTTTCGTCGGGCCCAAACCTAACCCTTAGTCTTTTTTTTTGACCTAAGTCCAAGGCCTAATTCCATTAATCCATTCCATTCTAGAACCGAAGCTTTTGGAATGGGAGCTGTTTGGGCTAGTTCGAAGGTTGAACCAACCCAAGGTAAATAAAAATCAATCTAAGCCTTTGGAGTTCGCCTCCAATAGCTATGGGGTATAATCTGTTGGCCCTAATAATTCTGCATGTTTTTTAATTATTAAAAATTTAAAAAAATAAAAACAAAACTTAAAAAAAAATTATTTTATTAATCCATAAACACCCCCCCACCTCTCATTCTAAGAAAAAACATAAATCTCTTGGCTCTTGTTATTCTCTCACTCTCTCTCTCTAATTTTTTCTCTCATGGAATTTTGGTATTTTGTATTCCAGCCTTCAGGACTCAGCTTTGGCCTTTGGTGTGGATTGTAGTGAGTGTGAGGTGCAGATATAAAAAAGCTAAAGTTTACTCATTTTGGTTTATGTGTATTTTTTTATTAATTACTTTTTAAAGTTTTGAAGTTTAAAATTTTTAAATTTTAAATATTCTTCTCTCTAGCCTAGTCACTCTCTTTCTATTCTCTAGTCTAAAAAATAAAAAAAATTAATAAATGGCAAATAAAAATTTAAATAATGAAAATGAAAGGAATTATAATTTAGAAAATGTAAATACTATGAAAATATATGAGGCTGCCGAGACTTTGGTTTCTTTGTTCCCCTTGACCTAAACATCAAAAAAATAAAAAAAAACTAGGACTTCAATAGTTTGTTCTCACTTTAATATAATAAAACAAAAAAAATTTAGTGGTGCCGAAGAAGATTCGGTATATTATACATATAATAAATATTATAAAAAAATTTTAAGTTGTAAGAATTCATGTGAGACTGAAAAAGGCATCTTAAGGGGAATGTTAAACTATGCACCAAAAAACATAATGCATTAGATCCTAGGCAAATCCAACTCAACGGAGGGTTTTTTGAGGCTGGATCTAGTTCATTCTTGAAGTTTACCCCCTTCATATATCGCAACAAGTTGGGGAGAGAATGCATAGCTAAACTGATCACCACGATGAGTCTTCCGATTGGATTTTCAGACTATCCAAAGGTAGTCAGTATCATGTAAACATATTTTCAGCCTACATATCATAGGATTCCTAAGTCTACATCTAGGAACGACATACTAAAATATTATAAGTTAGAAAAATAAATAATAATTAATAAATTTAGAGAATATAGTAGAGTGGTGTCCGTGACGTCTAATATCTTGATTAATCCGATATATAGTAGAGTGATTCTCCATCCTCATGATGGCTCGATCATTTTTGAGTTCATGTTGGAAATCTTTAGAGAATATAAAATTCAAAATAAAATTTTTAGTATCACATTTGATAATGTAACTAATAATGGAATAGTGATTAACATGTTTATTAGTAATATTAGAGATTGGCCATTAGGAGAGATTTTTCACATTAGATGCATGTGTCACTTGATTAACATGATTGTACAAGTGGGGATGAAGGTGTGTGCCACTACTTTAGAAAACATGCTAAAATATATTCGTATGCCTCACAGATAATAAGAGTTTGGTAGTCTCTATACGGCTACAAATCTTAAGAAGAAGTAAATCTAATCGGATGTGAGACACCGTTGGAATTACACCTACCTGATGTTGAAGTCCTGTGTTGGATACAAACACATGATATCAGACTATATCAATAATAAGAGTGATGAAATTATTATTGATGACATTGACTGGGCTACAGAAATTTCATTTATGAAATTCATAAGATTTTTTATGATATGATGAACATGTGTATGTCAGTTTATACTCTCACAATTTACTTTGCACTTAGGTGCATATGCAACATTAGTAGCATGTTTATGAAGTATCAAGATGACTTAACACTTACTGATATGGTTCTAGAGAAAGAAACCAAGTACTTAAAGTACTTATCTAAGATTTCATCTCTTTATTGTCGGACTACCTGCATTGACCCTAGGGTTAAGGTTGAAGAGGTTGAGACTATTTTGACTTATATTTCCTCGTGCATGAACCTGGAAGACCCACTTGAAGGGTTCATTCACGTGAAGTTGATCGAGCTCTTTACATAATAAGAAATTAATATGATGGTGGTAGTTGTGAGGCTCTAAGTACTGACATGGATACCATATTCAAAGATGATGACTTTTCCATTCAATTAGTGAGGGGGAAATGATGGGGTGGATAGTCGTATAGGAGCAAGCTATCTTAGTACTTAGAAACTAAATACCACTCAATCATATCATATTCTGATACTAAGAATCTTGATATATTACAGTGGTGAAAATTTTACGAGTTCACCTTTCCCATGCTATTAAAGATGGTGCAGAATCTACTAACTCTTTTGATGTCGAGCATATCATCAGAGTCTATTTTTTCTATTGTAGTAAATATAATTTAAGATAGGAGATCAAGATTATGTCCATATTTTGTTGAGGCTTTAACATGTATGAAGGATTGAAAGGATTCGAGCTTGGGCATCCAGGTTCGTGCTAGGACTGCAACAAAAGCAGAAGAGTTGATTGCTAATGATGATCCATTTGATAGTGATATTGAGGATGATATGATGATTGATGATGTTGATGGTTGATGATTGTCGGATTATGACACTTATATCTGATATTTGATTTTGATTTACTCATTTATATTGTATTTGTGTTTGTTTAATTTTTTGTTTGTGATATTACCTTAAGCCATGAGTTTGTGCCTTTTTGGATTGATACATTTGATGTTTAAAACTTGAATATTAATTTTTTGTGAATTTTTATTTTGCATTGGTTTTTAATTTTTATCTCATTTAAGTTTTAATATTTTATTAATTCATACTCTTACACTGATACACGTTTAGTTTTAAATTTTATGTTGTTGATTATAATAAATAAACCTTATGTTATATTAAATTTATAAAATAAAAATTTAAAAATTAATTAATTATTTATAGTTAATAATTAACTATTAACTAATTAACATTAACTAAAAATAAAAACTTTTAAAGTATATAATTAAATAATTATAATTACTAAAAATAAATATTTTTATTAGAAATTACAAATAAACATAAACTAATCTGAAAAAATATAAATATTTATTAGAAATTAAAAATCAGCCCATACGAGCCCGACTCGACATGGTTTCTTCACTTGCCTTACTAACGGGCCGTGCCGGGCCTTGCCTGAAGAAACCATGCCCATCCCATTTGACACATCTAGCTACACCAATCTTTAAGCTTATTCAGTAGCATTCTCTAAAACTGTACATCTTATTTTCACCTTTATCCAACTTTGGGTTCTCTAATTGCTTCTCGCTTCTTAGTTGCACAACAATGCAATATTTCAGATTCTTCTTGGTTTCAATGGGAAAAACATCTTCATTCTGACATTGTAAAGTTAAGACTAACTACCCTACTTGAGTTTCCAGATTTTTGAGGGAAGCACTAAGTTAGGCTGAAACATCTATGTTGGATTTGAAAGCTTCTAATTCAGCTAGCTTATCTCCATGGAGGCTCGACATCCTTTTATTGTCTCCCATGAACTACAATATTTGTTATTCAAATGATTAAGTCTTCTTTTGACCCTGATGATCAATCTTATTTTCTCCTCCTTGCTACTATAGTTGTTGGAACCTTGGTGGAGAGAATACTCTTGCTGGTAATGTTGACCATATATTGTGCCTTATTTTCCTCCACCACCATATGAAAAGTTCTTATGATTCTTCAAAGCTGGTGTATAGTGTGTTGGCAGATTGGGGTTAGACTTGATATAGTAATTTTTTTGTTCGTTCAGGTAGTTTTCCTCCTCCACTACATAAAGACCTTCATGCTGGCACACAACACAACTTTTACTCTCATCTTTTGCTTTACTATTGCTCATCTCATCTAGCAACACAACACAACACAACACAACACAACACAACAAAATATATTGATATATTTTGGTGTATAGTTATTCTGTTTAGCTCTATAAGTTCACTCCCTTTTGCTTTACTATTGCTCTATGTTGATTCAGATGGAGCCCTCATGTTTCATCTAGCAAGGTCTTTGATTAGTTGTTTTGCTTCCTCTACACTTTTTTTAAAATCTCTACAGTAGACTGCATCAATTATTCCCTTAGAAGTATAATTCATCTAGTGGTAAAATATATCAATTTACATCTTTAGATCTATTCCATGCATTATTTAACTTTTTAATAGCCTCTTATATCTTCACTAAGTAGTATATAAGCTCATCTCATCCCTTTGTCTGAAGGTTGTGATCTTTCATCTTTTTTCAGATATGAGGGATGGAGGAAAGAACCTTCTAATTATATGCTTCCATTAGCTCTACCAAAGTGTTGACTAAGCCATATGGTAGAGATTCAAACCATGTGGATGCTATATCTTTTAGATAAAATGAAAAAAACTATAACTTGATTACTTCTGACCTTATACCGTTCAACATTATAGTGTGGGTCATTCTCAAAAATCTGCCCAGATGATCATTAGGACCCTCTAATGGATGACCTATAAATTGATTCTATTCGACCATTGTGATCAAAGCTAATTTAAGTTCAAAGTTGTTTGCTTCAATAACTAGTTGTCTCACTCCTAAATATTCTTCCTAAATGACAGGTCTTTAGAAATCTTCCATGATATCTCACCTTTGAGGTCTTTCTACATATTCTTGGCCTATTATTGGAGCTATTCTTTCATCTGCCATTGTAATTTTGATATTCCTTTGGCTTTTCAGTGTTCTTTCAAACTTAGTATCAAGATAAAATAGATCTAATTCTTGCTTTATATGCATCAATTATTTTCTAAACTTGAAATACACTATGATCAAAAAGAATCAGTGGCATCAAATAAAATTCTACATATATTTATCCATAAAGCTCATAAAGATTAGTATCTTCATAAAACCATGCTATTAATTCATATTTTTTTTTATTTTTGAAATTTATTTTTCAAAACTTGTTCAAACTAATATTTCTCTCCTTTATCTGAATATTGGCTTAACCATTTTTTTCAATCCCCGACAATAGTATTATATAACTTGACTACCTTTTTCTATATAGACTAAATCACTCTATTTTTGGATAAAGATTGTAATCAGATCTAGTCTATGGCACTCTAAGTTTCACAGGTCATTCAGGTAGTAAAAAATGGATATAAGTCTATATATCACTCCCACATAGATTGACATTAATTGAATTACCAATTACCCAAACTACTAAAGATTCATACAATTTGAACCATTAAAAAAATGATATTTTTAGTTGTTAACTAAAAGATAAAAAAAAGTACATACTAAAACTCTAATCAAGAGGTCAAATGAAATTCATAAAGATAAATTAGACTAGATCAGTATGCTTGCTAAAGTTGACACTAACACAAGATGTTGTGGTGTAGCCAATTCTTATAGACTTATCTATCATGGCTTGTTTCTAGAGTAAAGATAAAATCTATCAAGCATCTTTGTTGTGTAGCCTTAGATCTCTCCTTGTAGCTACATCTTTCACTACGTAGACTACATTGCTTCCCTTTAAGTCAAGTATCTAAGTGGTTTCTTGTATTATGAGCTATCATTTGAAAATTGGGTATTTTTATTTTTTAATACTTCATACCCATTTCTAATGACTGCAAGTCTTTTACTTCCCAAGACATAGGTGTTATAAGTCTCTACAAATGGTTGGTACCTCTTCCTTCAAATTCTTGAAAGTTTTCTCTTCCTTTGATTGGATCAAAATCAACATGGAGATATCGATCACTCGAAAGATTAAGGTGATATATCTGGTGGTTCATCTAGAGAATCATTTCACTTCCTCATCTTTGAGTAAAATGGGGACTTCTCTACATGAATTGAAAGGGTACCCTTGTTTACCACTATTAGTCTCACATATCTCCTTAATAGATTGTTCACCGACCCTCAAGATCTCACCTTCTTTATGCTACTTAGAGGGCCTCCCACAGATAAGGGCAATATACAACAAATTAAGGGTGTTCGGTATTAACATGGGGAACAAGTAGTTGAAATGCACACCAATCCATTAGATTTACTTTTTATTCCAAGGAACTCTAACTGATTCAAGAAATCGCTCAATATTTAAATCGATTTAGTGAAGATTTTGCTTAGATTTGGAATCACCTATGTACTACATATAGTGAAGAACAAGGTAATTGTACCTTGCTGAATCATCAGATTTCGTACAATTTATTTCTATTTATATTTAATACAACTATTACATCATAAAAAGTAAGCAACCCTTGTTTAGATTCATGATTCTAACAAGCAAAGTTCCAAATCCAAACAAACAACTCAAATAAAAGCTATTTTACTCTAAACTTAAGCTAAAAGAAGAAAGAAGAAAATCAAGCGGTGTCGTCAGCTACTATTCACCTAGGACATCACCCAAACCTTTGTTTAATAAAAAATAATTCGTGTTTATATGGTCCATGATAGCCCTAGCTTCTAGAGTTATTTTTGTAAAAATCTAGAATGCTCAGGCCAACTTTGAATTCTTTATCACAATATTCACATCTTTTTTTTCTATCATTTCACTATCACGACCAACTTTTAATGTCACAACCAAATATGTTATCATAACCAAATGTTGATGTCACGACCAAGTCTATATTCATGACCAAATTATACTATCACAATCAAATCTATTGTTATGACCATATATTGATGTCATGACCAAGTCTCCATCCATAGATTCTTAGCTAAAAGTCTTCTTTGTTGCGTTAATAGTTTTCTTGTTGCTACCTTGCCTCGATCATCCATTCTTAGCACCTAAAAAACATGTTGTGACCAACTTTATCTTTCCTCCTTCCTAATAGTTACGACATCATTCACAGGTTATGACTTGATTTTAGTTATTTTTATAATTTTTATTGCAACAAAGTTGATTTTGTCATGACAAAAATGACTAAACCAATTTCTTGGATTTCAACTATCATTTTCCTTCTTCTAGCTGATGAACCTGAAAAACTATGAGTAGAGTAATTTTCTAACCTTTAGTCATGAAATTCATCTCCTAAACATGAAAACATGTTAGGAAAAAGGACTAAAATATTGATGACTTTTTGGCTCAACAAGTATAATCATAGAACTCAAATTCTTCCATGACTTTCAATATGTGTACTTCAAGTTACTCCACTATTTTAAGACCCTACAACAATCAAATCTCGTCATAGAGTTTCTTAGAGATTTTGAAAAATTTTTTATTATGGAGGAAAAAGTTAATGCTTAGGAATGATAAATTAATTTAGTATTTGAGTTTTTTTTGGTATTTAAATTACCAAACAATCTTATGTATTTTAATATATATTACTATCATGACTTTAATATGTAGGCATAAAATGAGATAATTATATATCACTACCATGAATTTTGAGTTTGATTGTCTTTGATGTATTGTAGAAAAATCAATAGATCTTAGATGTGTTTAGTTAAGGGCTGCAATGTTTTGGTATCTATTTTTGATTGAAACTCTACCTAATAGGTCATGACAATGTTTGTATGTTATGATCCTACCAACTCTTAATACAATCCTTCAACTATGTTATATATTCTTTATAGTTGTGATATTATCATGAAGTCACAACTATATTTATCTCATAAATTTTAAAGGGCTACTACATTAATTTTATGGCATAATAATCAAGTACCCCATTAATACTAAAAGTCATGGTCATGTCTTAGATCTATTACTTTATCTTTAATATGGCTCAATAGTCTCAAGTTAGAGTCATGACCTTTTTACAAAACTAGAACTTTAGAGCTAAGAAAATTACAAAGTTAAAACTACATAGGCCAATGCTATAACACTTATTCAACACTATTACTTTTGGGACATAAAATATTAAAAAGGATATTAATAGAGTATGATCATTTCCCAAAGTTGTTACTCATGTCCTCAAAGGAAGACAAATCCATGACTTTAAAGTTCAAGTTAATTTCTAGAGTCACAGTATCTTTATAGTGCAATGGTAATATGAGTTATGAAAGAATTGAAGGCTAGTATCATGGCTGCTCATAGTGCCACATGCACATGAGACACATGAAGGGCCAATTTATGTGTTGTGCATATTTCATAGTGTCACAACCATATAATACACACAAGAGATCTTCTTAATGTCAGGGCTATTTCATAGTACCATAGTCATATAATGATCAAGAAAGACCAATATCAATATAGTGACTATTACCAAATATCATGATAATATTATAATATTAGAGGCCATTCACAACGTCATATTCTTTTTTAGTGCCACTGCCCTTCATGAAGAACAAGAAAGACATATACATGACACTTTGGCCACTTTACAACTTAGTGACATTGTATTACAAAGGCATGAGGCCCAAGTCATCTTCACTGTCAAATGTTGTGACTTTTTATTATAGAAAGATTGAGATATATTTTAGAGTCATAGCTATTTTCTAGAGTCTTGACCTCAAGCTTAGGAGTTAAAGACTAAATTGTGAATTTCTTCCAAAAGCCTTGACTTCTTACTTAAAGTAATATAAATGTTATGAGAATAAAAGAGGAAGAGAGAAATTGTAGAGATCTCTCTATTTCTTCTTCTTCCTCCACCCAATAAGCAAAACCATGGTGTAAATATCAAACCCTAGAAGTGAATTTCACACTTTCTGGCATCTCCACAAACAAGCAAAAGATATAATACTTAATTCACCCTATAGTTGGAGGCCATGACTTTCAAACCTCTTCTCTCTAGGGTAAATTTAAAAATTTATATTAGAATAGCATCCATATGGTCTAGGGTTTATTTAACTTAGTTTATATGATGTGATAATAGTTTTACATTAATGGATATGTTTTGATTTATATAATTTTATGGATATTGATTGATAACTAATTAAATATAACTTGAACTAGGGTTTTGATAATTAGTTGGTTTGTGTGAGATTATCATAGTGGATAATGATAGATAAACAATGAAGCTCACTCATGCATATTATTGGAAAGAAGTGATGTCTCTTCCAACTATGATGTATAAGATAAACCTATACATTAAAACCCAAAATTAAGTATGTTAATCATTATAAGTATGATGCTTATGAAATTGAAAGTGAAAATACTTTTACATGTCAATCCATTGTACATGTCTTAGAAGAACTAGTTTTCAAATAAGGTAGATATTATATGGAATATTTTCCTAATGACATCATACTTAATGTATTAGTTGTATTGCTACTAAGAAGGATAGTTACAGGTAATCTTTGAGATGTGCATGAATATGATATGACTCATAAGGTAGTGATAACCCTTGTGAATTTCTTTCACTCGTATGGTTCCCTTCGGTGAAACATAAGATATATGTATGTTAATTCTGTGAGCATAATACTTATGAAGTCAAAAGTGTAAATACTTACAAACCATATTAATTCTTGTTCTTATAATATTTGAGATCTGAGAATAAGTGGGTACATATATAGTAACTATCAAGGAGAATTGACAAGTTACCTAAAAGGGATGGAATTGTGAATGATTTTTGAGCAAAGATAATTTGTTGTCTTAGTGGTGATGTACCAAGGGGATAGCTATGAGGGGACTAGTATTAGAACTAGTTCAATGATAATAATCACCTTGTATGTCATTAGGATAAGGAGTTTTTGCTTAACACCTCAACCTTTGTTATATGTCTAAATATAATATAATTCAAACCAATTTGAACATAGATCATATAAATTAAATGAATACACTCATGGATCTAAGATAGATTATATAATCAAAATATCAATTTTACTAGTTTTTGAGTAATCTTGCTATTTAATAATTATATTTCTAATATAATTTTTATGAGATCGATATATAAATTAAAGACATATTTTCTACTTGTATGACTCATACACTTGTGGCTCTATATTTATGAGATACTCTCATAAATAAGCTTTTGGGATACCACTTAACCAATAAAATTTGGTTGCATAAAAAAGTCAGAAACATATCGCACCAGTAGTGTAAACCTGAACATCATTCTCATTATTTAGTTCCATTATTTTATTTAGTTCCATTATTTAGTTAATCAAACATCATTCTCATTACATTGTGATTTTGAATAAATCATAGTTCAAACCCGAACATCCTACCCCAACTCAATTCTACATGATGAATAAACTTAAAGTGTAAACACAAATGTTATTTTATTTATCAATGAATATTTGATAAACTTATATACAAAGAAACAAGTATTATCATTATCTATATATAAATTTACAAGTTTATAAACAAAAACAATTATAACTTATTATATATATATATATATATATATATTCAATGTGCACAAGCTAAAAAGAGTTAGGTAAGGAAGTAGACGAGAGGTGTCCCAAGTACGATCAAAGAAAGATGGACCTAGAGGTGTCAAATATGCCGGCCCAGCTTTGCCCGGCGTGGCCCAGCATGAAACACGGCATAGTTCGGTTGTGCTTGGCCCAGCACAGCCCAGGAATGCCATGTGCCCGTGCCCGTGCCGGGCCTACCATGTGTAGTATTTTGTGCCGTGCACATGAAACATAACAAGCCTGACCTCCATTGAACCGTGCCGGGCTAGGTAATGCACAGTTACAGTACTATTTTGTGTCTGGCCAGGCACGATAGCCAGGTTGAGCGTCCTAAAACCAGGTTGGGTCGGCCCGGCCTGGACCTTTTGACACTTCTAGATGGACCACAACTCTCAAAAAAACTTTGGGGTTTAATGGGTACCACGTGTAGTAGAGTGACAGGTGACCCACTATGGTAATGATGTCGTGGCACACATGCGATTCGTTCGTCATTTGTCTGTTTCTTCAGCTTGCGTCATTATCTTCCGTAATAATCTATTTAGGGTAGCTGCCTGCAGTTTTTTTAATAGTTATATTTTGTGATGGTGTGTGCGTGTGTACGGTGTAGTAGCAATGTACAGAGATCGCATTTAAAAAATGAGGTTGAATATATAAATTCTTACTTTACAATTTTATACCAATCATCAACAAAAATAATTATTAATTGACCCATTGATAGTAACATTACACATGCATGCTCACATGGGATACAATATTTGCCAACTTCTATAGATACATTTCATGTCAATAATATCAACATTAATATAATCCGACCCAAGGAAAATTCCAAAAATGCCATTCTATTGAAAAACTTGTAATGATTTTCCTTTGATTAATTTAGACATTACATGCTCTTGAATTTTGGGGCCAACACATTTCCAACCAATAGTTTCTTCCTTATGCAACGTTATAGATATATTTTGGGATTACCATATTTGAGTACACTAAAACTCAATTAGTTAAGAGTTTGGTGCACTTTTTTAAAATATAAAACATTCATTTAATTTTTTAAATTATTTTTATGGGAGTGTACCAAAACATAATTTTCAAAAAAAAAAAAATACTCAATAATCTTTCAAAATCATGGTCATACAACATAGAATTATCCCCACTTGTATGATATAGTGGCAGTCATACTCCCAATCAAGGGGTGTCAATGGATTCTCACTTATCAAATTTTGATCGACGATCGTATAACACATAAATGTTATGCATAGGCATGGTTATATGCTTTAATAATACCCATGGGTACAAACCATTGAATCCCAATTTGACTCATAATTTTTTTAAAAATCAAACACACACACACACACACGCACACACACACACACGCACACACACACACAGTGTAACATATCTTTTAATACACTAAGTAGAAAACATTGATAATAAAGGACTCTTAATTTTCAAAAATATTATAAAAAACACCATAACATAAAATATTTATATTTTGGTGCTTTCTAAATATAAAACTCGATAATGCCCCTGCACAATATTATGGGTCATCATAATTTTTTTTAATAATTGTTTCAAAAATATAATGTTTTCAAATTTTTTTTTTGAAAATAGTACGTATTGGAAAAATTCTTACTTGTTATATATATATATATATATATAACTTTATATATATATAAATCAAAAAATATATAAACATGTATACTAACAAACACATACACACACACACACACATAATTATATATCCTTATATAACATATATAAATGTTTATAAATGTATATAAATTTATATAAATATTTATCAACATATATAAACCTTGATAAACATGTATAAACTTAAATAAATGAACATAAACTTAAATAAATGAATATACAAATTTGTAAGTGTATATAAACTTGTATAACTAAATTATATATACATTTGTAAACATATATAGGCATATGTAAATGTTTATCTACATTTATATAAGTTTTAAAATATTTATATATGTTTGTAAATGTTTATATACATTTACAAACAATTATAATCGATTATTTAAGTTAACATATCTTTATATAAGTTTATATCATCCATTTATAAATGTTTATATACATTTATCAATGTTTATATTCATTTATAAACATCTATATTCATTTATCAATGTTTATATTCATTTATAAACATCTATATTCATTTATCAACATATATATTCTTTTATAAACATGTATATTCATTTATAAATGTTTTTATTTGTTTATGAATGCTTGTATATATTTATGTAAGGTTATATAAGTTTATAAAAGTTTGTGTTTTTTTAAAGAATTATATTTTATTCATTTATGTTTATATATTCATTTATAAACATTTATATTCATCTATATAACTTATATTCATTTATAAGGATTTATATATGTTTATAAATATTTATATTCATTTATAAATATTTATAAATGTTTATATATCTTTATAAACATTTATACACATTTATAAATATTTATAAATATTTATAAACATTTATATGTGTATAAATGTTTATATTTACTTATATGTATTTATATTCATTTATAAATATTAATATGTCAATATATATATATATATATGGAGCGACTCACGATCATTGTCTTCAATTGGATTCGTAGGTCTTCATGATCATTGCCTAATCTAGTCTCAAAAGAGAGATGTTATATAAGGTGACACATACACCCACAAATATACTTTAGCATCACTTTATATGTGTTTATATTCGTTTATTTTCATTTATATGAGTTTATATATATTTATAAACATCTATCTATATTATATAAGTTTATAAAGTTAAATAAATGAATATAAATATTTGTGTACATACATAAACTTAAATAGATGAATATAAATATTTGTAAATATATATACACTTATGTTATAAACATAGAATCTACAATAATAATTTAAAAATAGAAAATATAATTCTAAAATAATAAAATAAATGAGATAATAAATGAAATACAATCTAAAAGGTAATTGGGATTGAGATAATTTACAGCAAAGAAAAAATCTCTTTTTATAGAAGAAAAATCAAAAATCTCCAATGGATTTCTAATCTGTGTAAGGTGATATTTCACCTACCCGCATACTTTGACTTAATCTTATCCCACTTGAAATTCACCTTCCTCACTCATCAACTTCACACTTTCTTACATCCTTGCTAAGCCATAGAAGGATGTTATATACCATACAAACTTGTCAGTGTTGATCAATTTGATAATAATATTAGCTAGGTTATCATTAATATGAATCTTTTGTATATCCACACTTTACCTTCTTTTACTTTATCTCATCAAACTAATATTTTACTTTGACATGTATTATCTTTGAGTAAAATATTAGTCTTTTCTAAGTGTAGAGTACTCTGAATATCACAAAATAAAATAATTTTATTTTGTTTGTTTCAAAGTTCTTCCAATAGTACCTGCAACTAAATTGTTTCCTTACTAGTATGTGTAGTTATAGCATACTCAACTTTTGTAGTAGAAGTAGACATGATAAATTATAGTTTTGAAGCCCAACTTAGAGCTCCTCCAATAAAAGTGAAAACATTGCCCATTAAAGACTTGCTATTATTAATATCAATAACATAGTTTATATTAACATAGCATATGGTAATAAAGTTTGAACATCTATAACATAATGTAGTATTGAGGTTCCTCTGTTATATTTTTATAACTCTTGTTCTTAGTACCCTAATGCTTTTTATTATGATTTTCTATAAATTGACTAACTATTTCACTACTTGTACAATATCTAATTTTGTATAAATCATAGCAAATATCAAACTTCCCACTATAGATGTATATGGTATATGGTATTTGAGAGATCTCACTGCTCTCTTCTTTTGTAATAGGACACGTACTAAAGAATAACTTAAAATTAACAAGAAGTATGATAGAAAATGATTGATTACCTTGCATATTGAAGCTTTGCAAGATCTTATTAAGATAATTTTCTTAAGAGAGCCAAATCTTCTTCTTGTTTCTGTCTTGGTAAATATTCATCCCTATAATCTTGTTTGTTAGTCTCAACTCCTTCATATCAAACTTCCTAACTAACTATGCCTTTAATTCATGGATTTGATATTTTTTGAGGTTATATGTCATCATGTCATCCATGTATAATAATAAAATGAAGTCATTTTTATCCTCAAACCTTTTATAGTATATTCAATGGCCTGAAATGAGTTTATTGTACCCAAGATTAATGATGAAAAAATCAAATATTTTATTCCAACAGCTCGGAACCTATTTGAGATTGTATAGAGATTTGTTCAACATACAAACCAAGTTTTCCTTTTCTATTTTATCAAAACTTTCTGGCTGAAACCTATAAATCTTTTCTTCAAGTTCTCCATTAAAAAAATATAGTTTTGACATTCATTTTCTCTAAATGTAAATTAAATGTATCACACAAAATCAACACTATTTTAATTGTTGTAAGATGAACTACAGGGAAAAAATTTTATCGAAGTCAATATATTCTTTATGTGTACATTTTTTTCACACCAATCTTGCATGATAAAATTATACTTGATCATTATTATCCCACTTGATCTTGCAGACCAATTTGTTTAAATGACTTTTCTTCCAAGTGGTAATGGAACTACCTTACAAATCTTATTCTTGTGTTGAACTTTAATTTCTTTTTCTATTAATGTCATCCACAAAGATTTATCTAAGCTACTTATAGCTTTATGAAATATTAATAGTTCTCCATCATCTGTTAAAAGATGATATGATACTCTAAGAACTAAGCTAGCATCCTTATATCATGAGTTGACTGACTAACTTCTAGAGCCTCTGACTTAACTTATTCTTGTACTTAATGCTATAGTTCATCCTCTATAAATATTATAGTTTCTTATGTCATATTCATATTTACATGTACAATTGTAATCTCCAGAACTTTTTTCAATGTACTATTATTTTCATTCATTTTTGTAGTTAATTTGTGACACCCCAATCCCCTTGGGGTCTCATTCATTCATCACACAAGAAAAATATGCAATTAAAATAGCATTTTTTACACAAAAATATATACATGCTTTAAGTCTGCTTAGTGGAATAGAAAAAAAATACATATAATAAAAATTAAGCCACAACCAACTTTCTTCACACATGCAATTCCATATGTGGGTCTATCACCTACAATGAACATGTACATGAAAGGGGTTACATACCAGAGTGAGCAAAGTTCCATATAGAAAAATTCATACAAAGCTACTCCCCACCTAAGTATATGTAAAAAAAATAAAGTCATGCACACATATTAATACACATTCAGGTATAATATCTACATGATAATAAATATATATATGAAATATTTTTTACCCATATCTTTTTTTTTTTTTAAGTTTGTTTTATTAATATTGACCCTCTCTTTTGGCGGAGGAATACCATTTTTACAACCTACTTGCTTGCTACCCAATGCCCTTTACACCCTTCATATCTTATATACCCCTATCGGGTATTATCTATTGAGACATGCATACAAATTGACAGAATCATACATTTCACTTGCATCAAAACATTTAAACTGCTTGTGAATATGAATGTGCTATGAGTAAACTCTTTGCTTTTTGTATATCATAAGTAACTTCAATGTTGTCCTTTAATGCTTTTTATTGCCTCTTATGCTGTCCCTTATGCTGCCCTTTAAACTTTTCTGTTATTGCGTCTCTTGGAGCCTCCAATAATGCCTCTTTAGCTATCCCCGAGCCTCTTAAGCTGTCTTCCTAACCTCTTAAAGTCCTCCATTTCCTGTCTTTCAGCATCTGGAAATAAAAAGTAACCCTCCCTTTCTCCCGATTATTGGAAATAAAAAACCTTCTTTCTCCCCTTCTCCCGATTAACCCTCCCCTTAACAAGAATCTGGAAATAAAAAAAACATCAACCACAACCGCTTCTTCTTCCATCCAGTTCCAGCACCTCGAAGTGGCAAAACCTCCTTTCTTGTCTTTCCCACTACCGGTATTGGGTTGTCTGCAATATTTCCTGCAAAACAGTAAATATACAAAAAAGCCCCCCCTCTATACTTGCATTTAATAACCTAACCTAGCTCTTCTGCCCAACAAACAGCCCTTATTTTACTTAGATGAAGCTAAACAGAAAACACCCCTAGGACCCCTTCTCATTTTCAATTCTTTTTAGGACCAATGCTTGCAGCCTTTTCAATACACCCCAAGCTTGAACTGTGCTCTTAAAATGACAGAAAAAGAAAACAAAACAAAATAGGTAAAATAGTAAAGCAATAAAGAAATAATCAATTTATAGTCACCCTCAGGACCGGGGTGACCCTTATCTGAATATTTGCAGCAAAACCAAACCACAAGCAAAAAAAGGAACATCAACACAAGATTTTAGCTAAGGAAATGAACTTAAAAGGAACAGCAATAAGGAAACCAATACCTTGCACTATTACCTTGCCCTATTTCCTTGTCCTATTACAGCAGCAAGAGCAGCAAAACAAGGAATAGCAGAAATTATACTTATTAAGATTCACTGTGGCTTTTTATATAACAGCATTTATATAGCAGCGTAAAAGTCAGAATACATATTATGATATTATCTTAGCAAAAGTCAAGATACATATTTTAAAGTACTCATTATTCCCACCCAATCCATCAGAAAGTTGAGGCTTTGTTATACCTTCGTGGTCTGTTTATTTGTTCTAAAATAAGGAAAATCCATTTTAACTAAACATGCTATTCCCTTTAGTTTGTTTGGCATGAGTTTCTCATTATATTCTATATCTCCTCTGGTGGTACCTTTTTTAGATAGATTATCCGCTAGATAATTAGCTTCTCTATATATATGTATTATTGAGGCCTTCAGTTCATCCATAAGACCAAGAATTACTTCTAGGTCCTCTTCATTCCTCCATAATATTTTCTTATTGATTATTGTATCAACTAGTAATTTTGAGTCTACCTGAACTTCAATGTTTTTAAAGTTAAGCTGCTTACATATCTCTAACCCTGATTTTAATGCTCTGATTTCAGATTCTAAAGCCGAGGAGGCTCTACTAGATCTGGTGAAAGCTCTCTGTACTGTCACTGTATGATCTTTTATTACCCCGCCTCCTCCTGCTATTCCAGTGTCCCTGCTAAAACTCTCATCCGTATTAAGTGAGAGTTTACCAATCGGCGGAGCATTCCACTGTATGCATTTAGCCCATTGCTGTTTTAAAACTTTATATGTGAGATCCCATTCTTTCTCAAGCTTCTTTTCTTGTTTCATTTCCAGAATAACTATCGGTTTTATTAGTGATATATTACATATCTCCTTTCTAATATCTTTTATAATTTCTGTTAAATTCATCCTTATATTTTCGAATTTACTTTTGTTTCGAGATTTCCATATACACCAAATAATTAGATGCGGCAGTTTTTGGTTGAGCCATTTCCTGGTGGGGCTTTCCGTTTTCTCCTTTTCCCATTTTTTAACTTTATCTATTAATCCATCATCTATTTTACATATTCTTTTTTCCCCTTCCATTTCTTTCCATATTTCTGCTGCGATGGGACCATTAGAAAGCAAATGATCCGTGGTTTCAACCGCTTGTGAACAGCATTCACATCTTGATGTGATGTTTATACCTTTCTTTTGTATATTTCTATCTACCGGTATAGCATTCATTAAAGCCTTCCATGTGAAGGAGCACATTTTTTGTGGTATGTTTTCTTTCCATACCCATTTAAATAGAGTTTGAGCCGGTTTTTTCTTTCTGACCAAGTCTTTTGCCGACTTGAGGGAAAAGTTTCCTTGTGGTGTTAACGTCCATTTCCAGCCACTCCTCTTTTGTATAGAGTGTGAGTCTACTATTTCTTTTTGTTTTACCATTGACTTCCAACTGTTCGAGACTTTCTTAGTGGTCTTATTCTTGTTATCTAAATATCTTGCCCGCATATATTTAGCCCAAAGACTATCGCTTTCTTTAAGTCTCCACCAGCTTTTACAGTCCCAGGCAGCTGCCGAGTCTTGGAGGCTCATTAGACCTAATCCTGCTTCCTCTTTCGGATAACAGATACTTTTCCAGTCCTTCCAATGTAGTTTATTTCTGCCTTGTTTTTTACCCCATAAGAAGTTGGTCATTTCCGATTCGAGTTTTTTAATAAATTTCTTAGGGGGGTGTATCACTGATAATATGTGCGTTAGCGTGCCTTGTAATACATGTGACAACAGTGTTATTCTCCCCCCAAATCCAAGTAACTCTTCTTTCCATCCTACTATTTTCTTTCTTAGTTTGTCCCGAAGGTAACTTAGATATTCTTCTTTCAACCTCCCCTCATATATCGGACAACCTAAATACATTAATGCCCCTTTAATTTCTGCAAATCTTGTAATACTTTTTATTTTATCTACTAACTTTAATTTTGCATTTTTAGCAAGCATGAACTGACATTTACTTTTATTAACCATTTGACCTGTCTCTTTTTCAAAAATTTGGAGAAGATCCATAAGATTCATTAAAGACTTTATGCTAGCATTTGTAAATATTATAAGGTCATCTGCATAAGCTAAACAACCTATTCTGAGTGTATTCCTTGGTTGTCTGAATGACAATATTTTACCTTCGGATATTTTCTTATTCAAGTTACGTATTAACAATTCTAAATAGATATCAAAAAGAAGAGGGGATAACGGATCCCCTTGCCTTAAACTTTTATTTGGTTTAAATTCCTTACTTAACTTACCATTTACCAGGACTCTTACCCAAGTACTTGAAATGGACCTATATATTAGATTTATGGTTAGCTCAGAAAAGCCGAACCTTCTTAACACAAAGCAAAGGGTATCCCATTCTACTCTATCGAAGGCTTTCGATAGATCTAATTTGACCACTAAGTTTTTTCCTCTAGACTTACTTCCTATCTCTTTCATCATTTCTGATGCAAGCTTTATATTTTCTATCATTAATCTATTTTTAACAAACCCCGTTTGTTCCTGAGATATTATTGAAGGTAAAATTAAGCTCAGCCTATTTTGTAATATCTTTGCCAATATTTTATAAATAGCATTGCATAAGCTTATTGGTCTATAATCCTCACATTTCTGTGGTGATTCTTTTTTTGGAATTAATACTATAAAAGATTTTGCCCATGCTTTTTGGATTTCCGCACCTACAAAAAAACTTGCAATTGCAGGAACTAGCTCAGTTTTAATCGTATCCCAGTTTACCTGAAAAAAATAATTGTTCCAACCATCAGGTCCTGCTGCACTATCTTTATCCAGACTAAAAACAGCCTCTTTAACTTCTGGTTCTTCTAGGACCAATTCCATTAATTGATTTTGAACTTACGTAATGGTCGCCCTAATCTCTTGCATTAGAGAATAATCTGTCCTACTTGACTGACTACATAATTGATTTTCAAAGAAATTTTTAAAGAGAGCTCCTATTTCCTTTTCATTTTCTACCCATTTTCCTTCTTTGTTTATTAGACCTTTAATTTTAATTTTTTGAGATTTTATTTTAGACATACTATAAAAAAAATTGGTATTACGATCCCCATCTTTTAACCATTTTATTTTTGCTCGTTGTTTCCAGTAAATTTCTTCCATGTGTAGTTTCAATCTCAGTTCTCCTTTAGCCTTACTTAATTCTATCCGAGTTTCATTATTATTTGTGGAGTCAAAATCTTGCTCCAGCTTGGATACTTTTTCTTCTAGTTTTTTTAGCTCCTGATTTAATTTCCCAAAAACCTCTTTATTCCATGTTTTCAAACAAGCTTTTAGCCTCAGAAGTTTGATTGATAGGACTTGCATCGGTTTACCCTCTGCTGGCTCTTTCCAAGATTCTCTAACAAGTCCTGCAAAGCTCGCATGCTCAGAAGTTTTATTTTTTACCCATATCTTGAGTCTCATCAACTCCCTCATACATGCCTAAGCCAAGTATAACTTTATACACACACACACACACACAGACACACACACACACACACACACACACACACACATTGCATTCTCCATATAAAATATTGGATATATTTTGAGTATTGGACATTCTTCGAATATTGGATATTTTTTGAAAAATACTATTAGACTCATTTTGGATGTTGTCTTATTTCGATCCCACATAATTAATACAAAAATATTATATTAATTAACAACCATGACCATACCTATTTATTTGTGATGTCCTCGTACATATGAACTGCAAGTATGTTTTTCATGATTAAACCATGCCACATGCATATTATAGTTACATGAACATAAACCATAATGTAACATGTTATTTATCAAAACAAAATAAAAAAAAAAAACAATCACAAAAAGCTAAACTTTTTAACCATAAATAGTTCACAATTTGGTCCCAGAATAGTCCCAAACTAGATTACAACAATGATCATTTATGGCCCTTAAATGAAAAGATATTCAAGTTGGAGAAAACCCATATCTCTCAGAATGTAAAGCATCGAAGCTTATTAATTTTGGTACTTACACGAAGTTCTCATCACATGGAACAACTTTAATTCTCAGACTATTCTACTCCGATCCTTAAACATCCAACTAGAATGAAAAATAATACACCCGAGACTTTTAACATTTGTTTTCGCACTAGAGAAGAACATACACATGACTCAATTCCCATTTTCTTTTTGTTTTCCCATTTTTTTCATTATTTTAATGTTATTTTAATTAAAAAAATCATCATTTTTTAGATTAGTCATCATTTTCAGGTGACACCTAGCTGTTTATGCATGCTGCCACATTTTCTTATTTTTTTTCATTAATTTATTAATTTTTTTAATTAAAAAAAACATTTTTTAGACTAGTTACTATTTCAAGGTGACACCCTAGCTACTCATGCTTACAACCACATGACAAGCCTATATTCTACAAGTCGAATAATCTCATGCAATTTGTCAAACTCCAATTCTTCAATTTTTGTCTTAAAAATATACAAATTCTGACTGTCACATAAATTGATAAAATTCATCATAATAACTATATTTTGTACGATAAATTTAGTAGCGAAGTCTATTTTGTCTAGTAAAATCTAAAAATTTTTAGATTTTTCTATACAAAATTATCATTTTACCTAGAGGTGTCAAACGGGCCGGGCCGGCCCGGCCCAGCACGAGGCACGGCACGGTTCGGCCGTGCCTGGGCCGGCCCGGCACGATAAAAAAACGTGCCCGGGCCCGTGCCGTGCCCGGGCGAACAAACCACGTGTCGTGCCGTGCCTGGCACGAGCTGTGCCGTGCCTGGCCCGGCACGGCACGCCGGCACGCGTGCCTGCGTCGTGAGTCGCGACTCACGAGTCACGACTCACGGTCACGACTCACTGAGTCGTGACTCGTGACCCAACCGGGCCCCGCCCCCGGTAAAAAGACCGCGGGTCGGGTCCAAACAGACCCGACCCGCCCTGCCCCGCCTGCCCTGCCTTGCCGTGCGCCCGTGCCCACGAGCTGTGCCGTGCCCGAATTTAAAAAACCGTGCCGTGCCCGGCACGGCACGGCAGCACGGCTGGGCACGTGAAAAATGGGCCGTGCCGTGCTGGGCCGGCCCGTTTGACACCTCTAATTTTACCCCTTTTCTAGGAAAATTATATTTTTTATTTATTCTTTTTAGGTTGTACATTTTCTCTTTCTCTCTCTCTCTCTCTTAAATTATTTCATCCTAAAATTCCCATACATATTTATCTATAATTATATACATATGCAACAGTCATACATTCATCTTCAAATAAGAAGGGATATGTGGCATGCTCTAGAAGTTTCAAACGGGCTAGGTCGAGCTGACGAACCCATTTTTTGGTAGCCCACTCAGGGTACCGTGTCGTGCTCAGCACGACCCGGTACAGTAACCATGCAGTATCAAGCATGGCATGACTTGAGAAGTGCCGACTAGCTCATACCTGTGTCATGCGGGGTCATGCCTGGACTTACTGGGTCAGGCTAAGTCGTACCCAGTTTTTCCAGCTAGATTTTAAAAAAAAAAATCCAACTGGGTCCCCGGGCCGATTTACCTTGCTATTAAGCCAGGCACACGGGCCATGCCTGGCTCAGCACGAGGCATGACTCATGCCAGCCTGCCACGGCATGAACCATGCCAAAGGTTGGTCCGGCCTGGCTCATGACACGATTCCAAATCCTGCCATGCTGGGCAAGGCACGGCTAAACCGGGCCTAGACCACCCGACCCCTTTGAAACCTCTTGGTAGTATATGACTTTCCCCTTATTCTCGGTGTGCTATTTTATAAGAGAGTGTCAGCTGTCAAAAGGCATGAATTCTTCTCCCTCTCTTTTCATGGACTACTAAAATTTTCAGAGGCAAAACAAATTTTGAAAAATTTAGAATTCACAGTTATGACTTTTTATCTTGGACAACGTCTCTAACCTTCCTTGCAAACTGTAAAGGTGCTTCAACTCATTCAACTCAATGGACTGGGAGCATCTTTCCGCCGGAAGACCATGCAATGATCCTCATTGGAGTTGCTTGAAATCGTGTTTAGATTATATATACTTGTGCTGATGTTTTTGTGAACTATGAAGTGTGTGTGAGGTCCATTCTTCCATCTATTTCAGGTCCAACTATGTTTAGGGTACTACCAGAAATTATAACACGTGTGAATTATTTTTATGTGATTGAGGTGTTGCATTGTGTTAGGTAGATTGAGGGTGTTGTGCATGTTGTTGCGTTGTGGTTGTAATTTGTGTGGCTGTAATCTAGAATATAGGGGGAAATGTGTTTTGGTGTTCTACCCCCGATATATTTAAAAAATGATAACACATCTTTTCATATTTCAAAAAAAAAGCACCAAACTATGAATAAAATTAAATTCAGGACACTCAAATACATTAATCCTAAACTACCCTCTCCCTTCTGCCCTTTCCCTCGCCCTCGTCCTTGCCCTTGCCCCTCACCCGTCTCCTCTCACCGGCTCACCCCTCTTATTTATTTTACAAAATTAAATAAAATCATTTTTTATATATAATATAAAACTCAAACTAAGAATACTAAAATATTTTTGATTTTAAAAAAGGCTATGGGCCGGATCCCTATTTGAATTGAAAATGGTCTTTTTAAAAACTTGACAAATTTCATTTTTTTGTTGTTGATATGCGTGATTTTTTTAATCAAACACATTTTTTTTTTGACGTGGTAAGCATGGAGGGTAATTTAAGGTTTATATATTTCAGCACACTAATACTTAAATATTTTTTGGTTTCATATGTCAACGAATAAAAGAAATCATATCACAAAACAAAACTATTTTTGGTTTGGAGTACTCCAACATAATTTTCCATATTAATATTTAGTAGGAAATGAATAGAATATATAAAAGTAGTGGAATGCGTGAAAAAATAAAATAAAATCAGTGGGAATTATATTAACATTTATAAATGTCCAAACCCTAAATCTCATTTCCCCCCCCTCTCACTCTCTCTCTTTCCCTCTCACACACTCTTTCTCCCAATGATTTGCTCTCTCTCTCTCTCTCTCTCTCTCTCCTTCTCCTTCTCCCAATGATTCGCTGTCTCTTCCTCTCTCCCTCAATCTTTCTCCCAATGATTTGCTCTCTCTCTCAGTCTCTATCTCCCTCTCCCAATGATCCCCCTTTCTCTCTCTATCTCTTAGTTGTACACACAAGAACAGAAAATGAAACAAGAATTATTAAAAACTATTGTAAAGCTATTGTAAACTATGAAACCAAGATATATATAGTTTCTCTTCTGTACTTGAAAAAAAAGAGAATTGAAAAGATGAAGAGAGAAAGAGAGAGAGAGAGAGAATAGAACTTCATATTTGATTCTTAACAAAAATGAGTATAGGCACTCCATAGGGTTATAAAAGCTATTTTTATTTATTCATCTTAATGGCTAGTTACGAAAACTATAAGTTATGAAAACCTTAATGAATCATGCGTTGTGTAAATCATAATTTATGAAAATCTTCATGAATATGAATGCAGTCATTCGCCATTCACATAAATATTTCATTTATAATACCTTATGAATGACCACCATTAAGAATATGTCTCATTCAAGCCTTGCAAGTAAAACCTAGTAGGATAAAACCAAGCAAAGAGAAAAAAGTATAATATTTATATGATGTTGATTACTCTTAGCCTGTTAGGGCTATTTGATTAAAAACCTTCCAGATAAAACTTAATGGGACAAAACATGGATATAAAGATAAAAAGTACAATACACCAACATCTTCTCTTTAGCTTATTCTTCTCATGTCAGCATCTTTAAGTTGATGCATCCAATCTTATGTATTAGCTTCTAGAATATTGAGGTTGAAAATGACTTCGTGAATAAATTTGCTAGAATATTACTTAAGTATATTTGTTGAATATAATTTTCATCATCTTCTAGAATTTGTGTATAAAAGAACTTTAGAGAAATATAATTAGTTTTATCTTCCATAATATAACATCCTTTTATATATGAAATACATGCAGTATTATCTTCATATAATATTATCAAATTGTTTTTTATAGAATGGAGTCAACATGATTCATGAATATATTGAATTATTGATTTTAGCCATATACATTTGCAACTTACTTCATGAATTATTATAATCTCTAAATGATTTGATACTATAGCCACCATTATCTGCTTAAAGGATCTTCATAAAATAGCAGTTCCATTCTAAATAAATACATATATTGTTTGTGATATGATCTTATATGGGTTTCAAAGTTATCATACATCAACATATACAAATAATGGTTACTTTGATTCATTTGATTCTTTTGAGTAAAATGGCCCATATCAGTTGTTCCTTGGAGGTAGCTTAATATATACTTGATACCATTCCAATGTCTTTTTTGAGTTGGAGTGAAACTATACATGACTAATAAATTGATAGAAAAAAGTAATATTTGAGTGAGAACAATTAACAAGATATATATGTATACTAATGGCATTAAGATATAGTACTTTAGGATGAAGTAATTCTTAATCATTTCTACAAGGATGAAATTAGTCTTTTTTCATGTCAAGTGAATGGAAAATCATTGACTAACTTAAAAGGGGTGCTTTATCTATATAATAATATTATAAGTTTTTCGTAGTATAGGCTAATTGATGAACTAAAAACATATTAGAAAAATGCAAGATCTATAGGGAAACACAAATTTTGTTTTCTTAAGATCTTTATTATCAAATTCCCTTTTCAAATATTTTATTATTTTTGTGAGTTCTTCAAAAGACTCAATAAAATTTAGATAATCAACATATATAGTAATAATCATAAATATAGTTTTTAATTTTTTAATAAAGGTGCATATGTCTAGATTTTCATAAATATAGTTTAGATAATCAACATATATATAAAAATATAGAATTGATACCCTTCTTTCAATAAATAATGGTTGAGCTGATTATACTACATATGTCTAGATTACTTCAATCCATATAAAGATCATTGTAATTTGATTGAGCACATATGATGATGCCTTGATATATTTACTTCAGACAATTTAAATCATTCAAGAATTTTTATTTCTATTTCATTAATTTTTTATCCATATAGATAAGCAATAATAATATTCATGAAATACATATCTAATTCTTTATAGACTATAAAACTTATTAGAAAGTGGAAAGTGGTTGCATCTATGATAAGAGAATATATTTT
Organism: Sapria himalayana; assembly: GCA_029783825.1. Lineage (NCBI taxonomy): Eukaryota > Viridiplantae > Streptophyta > Magnoliopsida > Malpighiales > Rafflesiaceae > Sapria > Sapria himalayana. The sequence goes on from JAREIK010001701.1 coordinate 507,629, forward strand.
CTCATAGTCAATACTAAGTTTCTGTGAGAAACAGTGTGCTATTAATCATATTTGGATGCTAGGTATTTGGACTATCTATATAAGCGAATATATTTTCATTCATATCTTATGATCTTATTATTTTCATTATGCTTTCATACATATACACATTTATACCCAATAAGCTTTACACCTTTAGGTATTTGGACATCAAGTCCAAAAATATCTCATTTCATTAATGAGTTAAATTATGCATGCATAGCTTCTTGCTATTTTTTCTAATTATTTCTATTTTGATTTTCTCTCATATGTTGTAGTTTGAGATCCTTTTCATTTCATATGAGTTAAATTATGCATAATTTAATGTACAAGTGCCTTTTTAAGAGCCATTTCTTTATTTTGAACCTTTTAGGGTTAATTTTTCACTACATACCTTTATAAGGTCCTTTTATTCACTGATCTCACTTCATAAGCTTCTTGTTTATCATTTTCCTTTACAATAGATTTTTGTTTATCATATTATCATATACCTCTTCAGGGGTACATACTATCATTTGTTATATCTCTGGAGCTAATGGGTCTCCTATGCTTTAAGTATATTTTAGATTTATTTACTAATTGTCCTTAATGACATCAATCCATGCTAAAAAATTTGTAGCTGAGATATGTGACAATGTCATTTTTTTGTATAAAAATTGTACTTGATAATTGATTTGCAAGATTTTTTAAATAAATGATTATTTGAACTTTAAGTTCATATTGATTTATATGAGGATCAAAATGACACATAATAGACACATTCCAAGTAATTTATCTTTTATCATCTTTTTTCTAAAATTGACTTTTCTCCCTTTTAATGGATGATGTACACTCTCATTAAAATGGTAATTGACAAAGTGTGCTATACAAATTTCTCATGTTAAGAGTTCAAGATATCTTATGATAGATATATATTTAAAACATACATAAATCTCAAATCTTCATTGGTGACCCATTTTTGTGTATTGTGTAAGTGCGGTAGGTATACAGACTATACAACCAAAGATTTATAAATTATAAATATTTGTTTGTTTTCCTAGTACAAATTGTAAAAAAAAGTATTCATGGTAAGTTATTGGTCGAATATGAACCAAGCTTGAAATATGTATAATAGTATGTTTCTAGGCATTCTCTCTAAGAAGATTGATGACTTAATTGTGACTTTACTAATTGATGGTCATACTATTAATTTACCTAGTGAGCATGTAACATCTGAGTATTTAATAGGCAAAAGAATCTTCTAGTTCTTTAGTTGATGTACATGTGAGTAGTCTATGATTCTCTACATCATCGAGGACCCAAGGTGACCTAACCTATCATGCTTATGCCAAAGAACAAAAGCTTTTGGGTCATTGAACTTCTAGTTCAAAATAATATATGACTCAATATACTTTATATTTGAATGATATAAGTTAGAGGAGAATGGTCTTTATTCATAATTTCAACATGATATGAATTTCTTTGGATATCTTTAAACTTTAAAAATTCCTTATGAATTTTTTAGAATATAATACATCATTGATATGAAATCAATTTGGCACTCAAAATACTGAATATTTTTGATTTTTTAAATATATTTTTCATGAAGTGATTGTACTAAATATGGGCTTTTAACATAAAAATTTTATTACATTGTGCTTTTTATAGAATTAGGTGAATATTAGCAAAATAGAAATCTAGATTGAGTATACATGATGAACTTGATAGAAAGCATAAATAAGAGATAAAATATATAAAAAAAAGTCATAACATTTATAATATCATGACTTATTAACACTAGCTCATGCCTATGAAGAAATTTAGTAACCTTTCTTGGTCATGATTTTATAAACAACTCAAGTCAATCTTTGATACCACGAATCTACTACATAATTGTCATAATCATTCATTATGCAATATCTTCTTTATTATTGTGATATTATCTTTAAGTCATGATTGCACTAGTTCTGAAATTCAAATTTGTCCATGACATTATTTTCATGTCGTGAAAACTAAGTGCAAAGTAGTACAAGTACAAGAAGTCATGGTATTTTATAATGCAATGACATATTCATTATAGAGCTAAAATCACCCAACATTCTAGAGATTTTTGGTCATGACAAACTTTTCCTCTATGACTATTTATTCTATAAAGAAAATATCTTAGTAATGCAATTCTTGATATTATGACTATTCATTCCAAAGAAGAACTTTCTTAGTCATTGTAATCTTGTCACTATGATCAATTACTCCAAAAAGGAATTTCCTTGGTAATGACCATTCTTGATATCAAAACTTTTTGTTTTATAGAGAAATTACCCCGGTCATGATATTCTTTTGGCACTATGACATTATGCTCTAAAGAGGATTCAAAGAACATTCAAAGTAATAACCAATCTAAAGTCATGACATCAAATTTAAAGACTACACATCAACTCGATGAGACCTCAATGATATAAAGGGAGACTCAGGGCTATTCGAAAAGAGAGTGGGGAACTTGGATATCAAGACCAATAACATGCTAATATAAGAGGACATAATCTCCTACCCCCAATTTGGAAAAAGATTCATGCTGAATGCAAGCAGATTTAGATTGGGAACCAAATCTGAAACATATATCTTCATGCTAGGTATCACTCAGAATTCTCAATTCAATAAGATGATGCACCAACCCTCTCGCAAGAAGTCTTCTCCAATATAAGGGATTTAGGATTGGTTTATGTATGTGTATAAGATGATTATTGATGTATAATGTTTAAATGTAAAATTATTACGTTTTGAATGTTGATAAAATATAGATATTAATTAGAACATAGATTTAAGGTTTCACACTAATTAAATTTATGTATGTTGGCTTTAAAAATGGTGCTGTGTAAGTGATGGAATATACTCATGATATTAAAGTAGAAAGAAGTCACTACCCTTCTATTCTTATCTCATCTGATGAATCTATTAAAGGAAACCCTATATTTATGTAAGTTCAATTGATGAAGACTAAGATGACATTTTGGATATGAGATATTCTACTTAGAATACAATAATGATACCACCAAAGGTGCAAAGTGATTAGGTCTAGGATCAATCCCATATAGCAAAGAAAGTATTCATGCTAGAGAGAAGAAAGTCAAGCTTGAAAGCTTCCCTTATTCTATTCCTTCAACATCTACAGAGCTAACCCCTAAAGTGACTATAGGACCTTAAGTGAACCCTTTCTTCCAACCATGTTTAGCCCTTCAATATGGTGCTCAAAAACCAAAAGCACAAATGAAATTTTGATTAGTCAATTGTGCATATTCTAGAAGAACTAGTCTTCAAACAATGTGGAAGTCATGTATAACATCTAACATATATTTTTTACCATAGTGTGGAAGTTGTGTATTATCTATAATGAAAAGTGATAGGTAAGTCAGAAGACACATGCAAGAGGAGGTGTTTCATAAAGTGGTGATATATTTGTGATCATTTCTTATTGATTGACTTTCAGAGGAGGAATCATTATGTAGATGTATGTTAATTGAAACTAATATGATACTTATAAAATTAAAAGCTTAAATATAATTATTATCACATCATTTCATGTATATTATGACTATTGAGGTTGGAGAATAGAAATGCATACTCGAAGTAGTAATCAAGGGTAGTTGAAAGGAGTAGAACTATGGATGACACATGAATAGAGTAAGTATGATTTTGGTAAAAAATTAATTTAGGCATAACTACAAGGAGGCATTTCTTGATAGTGATAGTTAATGGTTGATAATTACCTTGTATGTCAAGGGGGCAAAGGGGCCAATTCATATTTATTCAATCATTCATTTGATAATCAAACATAAGATTTGTCAAAATTAAAGAAAAACTCATCATGCATAATGAATTAAACTAATCCTAGAGTCTAACTATCTATATAAGACCCAAATTTATCTTCTCAACTCAAACATAATTTGATTTAGCATCAGTTAGTCAAATTTCTCATACAATTCTTATGAGATTAACATCTGAATTTATGTCCACTTTTTTACTTGTAAAACTCATATACTTTTCAATTTTTATTAGGTGAAATTAATTATGCAATGAGCTTTTGGTGTTGTTCAATAAATAATTAGCTTTGACACTATTATGAAGTTGTGATATAACCTAGTTCTATGTGGTATAATTATGTTTGCTCTTCCAAAACATTCAAATAATTTTGTGGTACCATATGATACATTGAATTTTGTTAATGTCAAATCTAAAAAGTATCTTTTATCTTAAATAATTGTGTCTGGTTACACAATCACAAGACATATATTACCCTCACTCATCTTCAGATCAATAATACATGAATTTTAAATACAACCAATATAAAAATAATAAATAGTATAACTACAACCATATGTAATAAGAGAATGATGAAGTAATTAATTTAAAAATATCATTCAATAATAATTTTATTATCATTCATCAAAAAATTAGGTTTCCAATAGTTCCAAAAAATGTTAACATCATGGTATGTTAGGTCTACCAATCACCATTGGCAAAAAACATTTCTATATCATTTTTTTTCTTACATTATTTATTTTAGTCATATTTTTTGGCATATGACAAGTATGCAATAAATGTATTTTCATACCATTAATTCTCATAGTTTTTAGTAAGTTCAGCCTTGAGTTCTATGCTATTTTCTTCTTTGGAACTGATATTCTTTTTATCATTCTGACTATGTGCTTATGGGATTAAGTGGTTCCGGAATGTCTGACTCCGAGCTTGGTCTATCCACATCATAGACCTTCCGACACTTTTACCTCATCTTATTATTAATTAACTTATGGTGTTGTCGTTTTATCATTTCCAAAGATTTGAGTGATTATCAATATGGTATTGAAAATTTATTCCATGAACATAACAATGACCAATCCTCATTTATGTACATGGCTTTGGGATGATATTGATTTACTTTAGGGAATCATTCAAACTCATATAAACTATATTGATAAATTTTCATCAAAAGTTCAATAGTTTACTTAGAACCAATAATCTAAGGTAATTAATATCTTTCTAAAATGCTAAATGTTATTTTATATAATTTCTAGTTATATGATATATTAAAAAAGAATTAAGAATCTTATGCATAATTTCTGGTATGCATTTATAATTTTTTATTTTATCACATAACTTCTAGTTATGAGTATCAATATCTTCTTGCTATGTATTTGTATTTTTATCCTATTACATTGAGTAATGAGTATGTATATATTTTGTTTATGAATCTATACTTTTATCCCACAATTTCTCTTAACTTCTAGTTATGATAAGTGATATCTTTTTCAAAATTTTTGACTAGAAATAAATCTTAATATTATTAGTATATATCTATACTTTCAAATAAAATATAAAAATTAGAAAAATAAGATATAAAATAAAAATGAAAGTTCATTACTTACAATAAAAATAATTGATGCCTGATAACATGTTGTAAAACTATTGTAAAATATGAAACCAAGATAAATACATATTTGATATATGACAATAGAAGAATTGAAAATACAAAAAGAGGAAGATGGAGATAAAGATAGAGAGAGAGATAAAAGAAAATTTTTTATTTGATTCGTAACATAAATGAGTATATGTACCCTTTATACGCTTACAAAAGATAGTTAAATTTACTCATCTTAATGGTGAGTTATAGAAATCATAAGTTATGAAAATAATTAAATGTTAGTAATTTTAATGATCATTCACCATGCACATAAATGTTTCATTTATAACAAAAGGTACATTTTTGAAAATAATTAAAAGTTAGTAATCATTAATACTTTTTTTGAAGGGTGGCGAACCAAGCTCTAAAATTTGACTTTTTATATACTATTTTTACTCAAAAAAAACAAGAAAATACACACACACACACACACACACACACACACACACACACAGACACACACATGAACACACACATGAACACACACACACACATGCACACACACACACACGCACACACGCATACACACACATAACATACAATTTTCAAAAACTAACCAAATTACTTGTGTAATTATGATACACACACACACACACACACACATATTTATGTATATATATACAGCCTTCACTATATATGAATATTGTACTACATATATATATATATATATATATATATATATATATATATATATTGTACTATATATATATAATGAAGTGTGTGTGTGTGTGTATATACTACATGCACACACACACACACATACACACACACACACACACACACACACACACACACATATATATATATACTACACTATAGATACATATGTGCTTATATAATATAGTTTATATACATATACATGTATATATAGTGGACTATATACACATATACAAGTGTTAGAATTATAGGTAACAAAGACAATCTTTTTGATAGAAAATAATAAGTATACTCCGATGCCAAGTGTTACATCCCAATCAATAAGAATCCACGTGGAAATCCAATTTGACCTTGATACCTAAATATTAGAATCTCAAAAAGAAAAATTATACCAATATATGCAAAAGTACCTCTAACGCAAAGAAGAAATTTGAGATTCCCGACATAACCTTTATCCAATACCAAACTAGGAATTGGTGTAGAAATTCCATGATATATATATTGTACTATATATATATATATTGAAGTGTGTGTGTGTGTATATATATATATATACTACATGCACACACACACACACATATACTACACTATAGATACATATGTGCGTATATAATATAGTTTATATACATATACATGTATATATAGTGGACTATATATGCATATACAAGTGTGAGAATTATAGGTAACAAAGACAATCTTTTTGATAGAAAATAATAAGTATACTCTGATACCAAGTGTTACATCCCAATCAATAAGAATCCATGTGGAAATCCAATTTGACCTTGATACCTAAATATTAGAATCTCAGAAAGAAAAATTATACCAATATATGCAAAAGTACCTCTAACGCAAAAAAGAAATTTGAGATTCCCGACATAATCTTTATCCAATACCAAACTAGGAATTGGTGTAGAAATTTTATGATATTAGTTTATAGTTTCGAAAAGTGAGAGAATTGACATCTCATAGAAAAATCACACCCTTTCATAACAGAGAGAAAGAAGAAAAACACATGAAATACATATAAAAACTTTTCACGCATTATTACTAATTTGGAGCAGAATATTTACATTTATAACTTCCATTTGTTTCGTATACAAGCCTTTATATAGTACATTAAAAATTCTCTAACACATAAGTCCTAAGTTGTGATTGTACTCAATATGTCATGGCGTCATTTTACTCTCGAACCTAGATAACAAGTCATGATACAAATCTTTAAGTCACCAATCACAATAATATACAATAGGTTGTGATAACACAAAGCTAAGCCATGACACTATAACACATGTTATAGCTTAAGATGAGTTGCTATATCATAATAGGTTGTGATAGCACAAAGCTAAGCCATGACACTATAACACATGTTATAGCTTAAGATGAGTTTCTATATCATAATATAAATCATGACTCCAAAGTAAAATCTTTGATCATGATACCACAATATAGTGCATGGCTCCTTAGCATATTTTTCAACTTGAGTCTAGTCATGACACCATAGAATAGAGCGAGATTCCTTAGTAAAGGTGTCAAGTAGCCTGGATGGTTTGAGGCATGACCCAAGTCAATCATGTAGGGCTTGCCACGATATGACCTAGAACTATTCCTAAACCAACCCCATGCTAGCATGTGGCATGGCTCATGCCAAAAACTCAAACCACATTCCATGCTAGGAATAACAAACATGCATGACACACTGACATGAAATAGTGACATAGGCTATAAAGCACTTCTTGACTGGACAGTATCATCTACAGACACTAGTAGAGGCCTTAAGTCAATGTAGCACTGCCCAATGCCAATTGCTATTGCCATGGAGAAGTTGCAAGTAGCTTGGCCCATGTTGGGCAAGCTACTTGGATGAGGAAGTCAGGCCATTGGTTCATGTCGGGCCTACTCTCCTGACTTTATCACAATGCCAAAATGTATTGTTTATAAAACGACCACAAAAACTCATTGAGCAATTAATTTTGTTAAATAGAGATTCACTGGTATATGAAATGAATCATATAAGAAGTAAAGTAAATATAAATCTAGATATCAATCTTATAGGTATTTATAAGCATTTTGACTAACCAATACTGCACTAATTATTATTCAAGCAAAAAAAATAGACCTAAGTCTCAAATAGATACTTAGACTCTAGGGTTGACTCCCTCCCTCATGTTTAATTAGATTTCTTTAATATTGAGATAATATTATGCTTGATTGTTGAACAAATGGTAGATTGATGTAGATTTTTCCCTTTGCCCCCTTAGCATACAAAGTAGTTATTATTCAGTATGTCAAATATCAAATAAAATTAAGTATTTTAGTGAATATTCATGATGTGTGTGTTTATGGAAAAGATCTTTAAAATGAATAATTTTGCTAAATTGTGGGTTTTAATGAATTATGATAAATAATAGTAAAATTGTGTGATTTTTATGTAAAATGAATACTTAATATATTATTGAGAAGGAGGGGAGTAAAAGGGCATGTAAATTTATAATATTTCTTATGTTATGATTTTGTTATATCTTATTGAGCCATATGATAGTTTTTACATTCATTATTAGCTGAAACTCTACACAAATAATTATGAAAATCTTCGTACACTATGACTCTACCACTTTATTGATATAATTATTTTATTGTGCAATATATTTTTTATAATTGTGAAAATTTCTTATCGTCACAACTAGAGGTTTCAAATGGGTCATGCCATATTGGCATGACTCATTTTTGTTTGGCCTGTCTAGGTCATCATTCATGACTAACACAACATGCTATTTATCATGGGTCATACCATGTTGTCATGGTTCAAAAAAGGGGCAGCTAAGCATCCCCTATTAGCAAGGCTATTGGGCAGGTTGTGTCGGGTCATGCCAAGCTGGGTTAGGCTAGGCTAGCTTAGGTTAGGCCAAGCTAGTCAGGTTGGCCAACTAGGCCAAAATTGGCCCACATGAGCTATCAAACTAGGCCATGCCATGCTAAGTCTCCCTTGGTAGAAAGATTGGTCAAGCATGGCCTGAGATATGCCACATGACAGCCCATGGCCCTTTAAGGCATGGTTCTAAACAATGCAATGTAATGTCATGTCATGGGCCTTGCTTGGGCTGAAAACTCAATTGACACCTCAAGTCAAGGCTATACTAGTTCATAATATTTTTTATATTTATGAACTTAATTTTATGCCATAGCAAGTACATACTTGACTAGTGTTCAAAGTCAAACAAACCTCCATTAATACAACTTTTTTATTATAAAGCCATCAAGTCTATAACAATAGTCTTGATGCTATTCTTAGTATCATGTCTTTTATATACAAAAAGTTCTAAAGAGAAATACTCAATTTATAGTCATTTTTGGCTATAACTCTACTCTAGAAAAATGAGTTATTTTTGACACCATAACTTTGGGTTATAAAGGTAAAATACATAAGCCGTGACCATCTCCACCACCACAATTTAGTATTACAAAAACAAAATACGTAGTTGTGGTCATTTTTAGCACCATGACCATTTGATGCAAGAGAAAGATCTATAACTCTCTATCCATTTCTATCTCTTTCACTCATGCATTCTGTCAATGACTATATTTCTGTCAATCTATAACTCTATCTCTCTCTCTCATGCTCCATATCTATCTCTCTTACTTTCTCTATAACTCTCTGTTACTCTGTTACTCTCATAGACTCTATCTATCTCTCTCTCTATCTTTACATACTCTCTCTAACTAACTCTCTATCTATAACATTTTAACTCTATCTCTCTCTCTTTATCTATTTCTTACACTTTCAATCTCTCTTTCAATCTCTATCTCACTCATTCATTCTGTCTTATTATTTATCATTCACACACAAATAGACACACATACTCTCTTTAACACACACTCTCTAACACTCTCTCTTTCTCCTTTCTCTTTCTCCCTCTCTCTCTCTCTATCTGTCACTCACTCACTCACTCACACACACTCTCTCTTTTTCACTCTTTCAATCTATATCTAACTCAGTCTCACTTTCTCACTTTGTGTTTCTTTCACTTCCTCCATCTCTCTCACTCACTCTATCTCTAACACTAACTCACGCTCTATATTTTTTACTCTCTCTTAGTCTCATTCTCTCTCTCTCTCACTCTCACTCTCTCTCTTACTCTCTTTCTCTGTCTCACCCCCTCTCTCTCTCTCACTTGATCTATCATTCTATGTAACACTCATTCTCTTACTCATTATCTCTCTCTCTATCTCTACCTCACTCACTATCCATCTCACTCTATATCTCTCTCATGCTCTCTCTCTCTCTCCCACTCTCACTCTCACTCTCTCAAACTCACACTCTCTCTATCACTCTTAGTCACTCTCTCTCTTTCACTCTTTGTATCTCTCACACTCTTATTCTTTCTCTCTCTTATTCTCTCTCGCTCTCTCTTAGTCTAAATCTCTTTCACTATCTCTCGCTCTCTCTCAGTCTAAATCTCGCTCACTCTCTCTCACTCTAATTCTCTCTCTCTCTAACTCTCACTCTCTCTCTTTCTCTCACTAATCTCTCATGTTCTTTCTCACGTTCTCTCTCTCTCTCTCTATCCTTTCTCGCTCTCTGTCTCTCTCACTCTATCTCTTGCGTTGTTTTCACACACACACACACACCCTCTCTCTTTCTTTCTAACACTCTCACTCTAACTATTTTCTCTCTCTCGAGAAAAAATAGTTAGAGTGAGAGTGATAGAAAGAGAGCTCTCTCTCTCACTCTTTCTCTCTATCTTACCATCTCTCACACACACAATTTGTCTATCTCACTTTCTCTCTCTCATTGTCTTGCTCACTCTCTCTATCATACTCTCTCCCACACTTTGTCTCCCATTTTATCTCACTCTTGCTTTCTCTCACTCACTCACTCACTCACTGACTCACTCACTCACTCACTGACTCACTCACTCTCTCTCTCTTTCATTCCCTATTTATCATTCTCTCTCTCTCTCAATATATATATCTCTCTATCTTTCTCTGTCACTTTCTCTATCACTTTCTCTGTCACTCTCTTGCTATCAATAATCATATCTATATGTCGCTATCTATTCCTATCTATCTTTCTCTCTCACTCTCTTGCTCTATCTCACTATCTATCACACACACACACACACACACACACTCTCTCTCTCATTATCTTTCCACCTCTCTCTCTCTCATTTTTTCTCCATCTCTCTCACTCACTATATCTATATCTCTCTCACTAACTCACAATCTATATATCTCTCTAACTAACTCACTATCTCTTTCTCACTCGCTCTCTCTTAATCTACCGATCTCTCACTCACTCACTCATTCACACACACACACACTCTATCTTTCTCGTTCTCACTCATTCTATCTCTCAATCACTATATATCTCTCTCTATCTATCTCTATCTCCCACTTTCTCTCTATATGAATCTCTCTCAGTCTCTCTCTCTCACTGTCCATCTCTCTCTCACCCTCACTCTCATTCTCACTCTCTTTTTCTCATTCACACACACACACACACACACACACTCTCTCACTTTCTCTCTCAATCTCTCTCACTCACACTCTCATCTCTCTCTCTCTCTCTCACTGTCCATCTCTCTCTCTCTCTCACTCTCACTCTCACTGTCCATCTCTCTCTCTCTCTCACTCTCACTCTCACTCTCTCCTTTTCTCATTCTCACTCACTCACACACACACTCTCTCTCACTTTCTCTCTCAATCTTTCTCACTCACACTCTCCTCTCTATCTCTCTCACTCACTTTCTCACTCACTCTCTCCTCTCACTCACTCACTCACTCTTTCCTCTCTCTCTCTCTCCCCCCTCCTTCCCTCTCTTTCTTGCTCCCTTTCTTTCTATCACTCTCTGCCATCTCTCTCTCTCTCACTCTCACTCTCTTTGTCCCACTCACACACACACACACTCTCTCTTTCTCTTTTCTCTTTCTAACTATCTCTATGTCTATCACTCTATCTTCCTTCCTCACTATCTCTATCTCCGTCTCACGCTTTTTATCTTACTATCTAACCCTCTCTCTCTCATTCTCTATATCTATCACATGCTCTCTGCATATCTCTCACATTATCTCTTTCTCTTTCTATCGCTCTTGCTCGCTCTCTTTTCTCTCTATCTCTCTATCTTTAGTTTTTACTCTCACTCTCTCTCTTTATAACTATATCTTACACACACACACACACTCACACTCACTCTGTCTCTTAATCTCTCTCTCTCTCTCTATTTCTCTCTTGCTCACTCAACTTTCCATCTCTCTCTCTTTCACTCTTTCTTACTTTGCCTATCATTCACTCTCTCTGTCTTTCCCTCTTCCTCTTCCTCTCCCTAACTATCTTATTTTTTCTCTTTTACTATCTCCCTATCTCTAACTCACACTTTATCTTTGTCTCTCACTATCTATCTATATATTTCTTTCTTACACTGTATCTATTTCTCTCCAACTCTGTCTCTCACTCTCTATCACTATCTCTTTCTCTAACTATTTATCTCTCTTTCTCTCTCTCACTCTCTCTATCTCTCTTTATCACTCCATGTCTCTCACTATCTCTTACAATATCTCTGATCATTTATATCAATCACTATTTCTCCCTCTCTATCTCTCTTCCTATATCCATCCCACACCATCTCTCCATCTCACTCTCTCTCTCTCACTCTTTACCTCACTCACTTTCACTCCTCTCTCTCTCTCATTCTCTCTTTCTCACTCACTCACTCACTCACTCTCTCTCACGCTCTCTCTCTCTCACTAACACACACTCTCTCTTTCTCTCACTCTCCTTCTCTCTCACTCTTTCTCTCCCTCTCTCTCTCTCACTCTCTTTTTTCTCACTCTTTCAATCTCATTCACTCACTCACTCTCTCTATCTCTCTCTTTCTCACTAACTATATGTCTCTCTCACTCACACACTATATCTAAAATACACTCACTCACTCTCTCTCTCTCTCTCTCTCACGCTCTCTCTCTCACTAACACACACTCTCTCTTTCTCTCACTCTCCTTCTCTCTCACTCTTTCTCTCCCTCTCTCTCTCTCACTCTCTTTTTTCTCACTCTTTCAATCTTATTCACTCACTCACTCTCTCTATCTCTCTCTTTCTCACTAACTATATGTCTCTCTCACTCACACACTATATCTAAAATACACTCACTCACTCACTCACTCTCTCTCATTCTCACTCTCTTTCTCTCTATATTACTTTCTCTATCTCACTCTATCTTTATCTCTATCTGAATATATATATCTTTCTCTCTCACTTCATCTCTCCCTCTCTCACTCACTACCTCTCTCTATCTCTCACTCTCATTATCTCTCTTTCTCACTCGCTCACACACACACACACACATACTCTCTCTCTCTCTCTCTATGTCTCTTACTCTATCACTCCCTCTTCATCTCTCACTTTCTCTCATACACACTCACTGAAAATCTTTTTTTAACTCTATGTCACCATCATTCTTTCTCACACTCTGTTTGTCTCACTCTCTCTATATCCATATATATATCTCTCTCTCTATAACTACCTCTCTATCTTTTACTGTATATCTTTTTCTTTATCTCTCTCACCCCTTTCTATCTCACTATCTCACTCTTTATTTCACCCTCTATATCTCTCTCACACCCTCTCTTTCTATTACGCTCTCATTTTCGCTCTCTTAGTTCATCTCTCTATCTCTCTCTTAGTTTATCTCTCTCTCGCTCTCTCTCTCGCTCTCGCTCTCTCTCTCGCTCTCTCTCTCGCTCTCGCTCTCTCTCTCGCTCTCTCTCTCGCTCTCGCTCTCTCTCTCGCTCTCTCTCTCTCTCGCTCACACTTTCTTTCATTCTCTCTATATTTCTCTATATCGCTTTATCTTTCTCACTCACTATTGCTCACTTTATCTCTCTTTCACTCTTTCAGTTTCTCTCACTCTACCTATCTCTCACTATATATATATATATATATGTCTCAATCACTTTATCTCTATTTCTCTCTCTAACTTTTTCTCTCTTACTCTCTCTTGCTCACTCTCTCTTGCTCTATTTCTCTCTTGCTCTATTTCTCTCTTGCTCACTCTCTTACTATATCTCTCTCTTGCTCACTCTCTCTTACTCTATCTCTCTTTTGCTCACTCTCTCTTACTCTATCTCTCTCTTGCTCACTCTCTCTTACTCTATCTCTCCCTTTCTCACACTCTAACTCTATCTCTCTCATGCTCACTCTCTCTTACTCTATCTCTCACTTGCTCACTCTCTCTTACTCTATCTCTCTCTTGCTCACTCACTCTCTCTCTCTCTATCACTCTAACTCTCATTCTCCACATCTGTCCCTCAGTATCTTTCCATCTCTCACTCTCTCTTTCTATCTAACACACACACTCTCTCTCTTACTCTCTCTATCACTATCTCTCTCTCTCTCTCTCACTATCTCTTTCACCATCTCTCTTTCTTTATCATTATCTATGTAACTCACCATCACTCACTCTCTCTCTCTCCCTCTCTCCATCACTCTCTTTCTTTCTCACACACTCTCTCTATTTATACCTCTTTTTCCTCACTTTATCTCTATTCTTTCTCTCACAAACACTCCCTCTCTCACTATCTTTATCTCTATCACTCAATCTTATTCTCTAACACTCTAAGACACACACACACACACACACACACACACGCACACACACACACGCACACACACACACACACACACACACACATATATATCTAAGTCTCTGCATCTCTTTTTCTCACTCTCATTCTCTCACTCACTCACTCACTCACTCTTTCTCTATATCTAACTTTCTCTCTCTCTCTCTCTCTCTTACTCTATTTCAATGACACACACACACACACACACACACACACACACACTCTCTCTCTCTCTCTCTCGCTCACTCTCTATTACTCTCTCTCTCTCATCATCTTTTCCTCTCCTTATCATTCTCTCTCTCTCTCACCCTCTCTCTTTCTGTCTTTTTCCCTCTCTCTTTCTCACTCTCACTCTCACTCTCACTCTAACTCTCTACCTCTCTCTATCACCATCTCTATATATCTCTCTATAACAATCTATCACTCTTTCTCTCTTTCTCACTCTCCTTTATTTTTCCCTATCTATCACTCTCTCTCTATCTCTCTCACAATCTCTATTTGTCATCTCTCTCTCTCTCACTATATATTTCTAAATCTTTCTAACTCACTCTCTCTCTATCATTCTCTCTTCTCTCTCATTCTCTCACACAATCCCTCTCTATCTTTTCCCCTCACTCTCTCATCTCTCTCTCTCTCTCTAACTCATTCAATCTCATTATCTCACTCTCTCTTAACTTTTACTTTCTCTCTCTCACTTAGTCTATCTTACAAACACTCTCACTAGCTCTTTCTCTTCTCTCACAGACACTCTTTTTGTCTCTTAGTCTCTCACTCTCTATCTCATTTTCTCACTCACTCTTTCTCTCACTCAATCTCTCTCTATCTCTCTCTCTATCTCTCTAAGTCTCAATATCTTTATATCTTTCTAACTCTCTCTCTCTCTCTCTGTCTCTATATATATATCTCTCTCTCTAACTCTCTCTTTGACTATCTCTCTCTCTCACTCCATATATTTTTCTATGAGTCCCTTTCTCTCTCTCTCTCTCCATCTATCTATCCTTTTTTCTCACTCTTACTCTCTAATTCACTCTCTCGACTCTATTTCTTTAACTATCTTTTTCTCACTCATTCAGTCTCCCACTATCCTTCCTCTCTCTGTCACTCTTTATATCTCAATCATTCTAACACACACACACACACACACTCTATCTTATTATCATTCTCTTTGCTCTCTCACTCCCTCTCACTCCCTCTCACTCACTCACTCACTCTCACATGCACATTCTCTCTCTCTCTCTCTAACTTTTTCAAACTCACTCTTCCTTAGTTACTGGGTATTTTGTTGATGGATATAAATTTTACACAATCGGGCATGGTTCTTCTAAAATAACAATGAATAGTAGTGTATGCATTAAAGACGTAGGATATAGTGCATATGAGATTGATTATTATGGTCAACTCAAAGAAGTTATTGAGTTGGAGTATCTTGGACTCGAAAATAATAGGATTGTATTATTAAGTGCGAGTGGTTTGCTCTAACACCAAATGTGGACACAAAGATTCATTCGGATTATAAGCTAGTAGATGTTAACTATAAATGCAGATATAATCGATATGAGCCATTTATTATGGCAGTTCAAGCTGCTCAGGTATATTATTGTACATATTCGAGTTTATCTCATGAAAAGAGAGATTGGTGGACGATTTGCAAGATCAAAGCTCGATCAAAATTTGAAGTATTAACATCGCAATAAAGAAGTGAAGACTTAGAAATTGCACCGGCATTCCAGGAAGATGACATAAATAATATTGAGCCTTTGATTGTAGATGAAGATCCAGAAAATTTATGTGACTCAAATGGTGGCACAATAAAAATTGAAGATGATCAATTTTTATCTGAAGATGAGTTCGAACTTCTATCAGAATCAGATGAAATATCAGATGATCCATTGGAGGATGACAATGATACCGATAATTAAATTGTTATAATTTTATTATAAATTTAAACTATCAAAGACATTTTATATTTTGTTGAAATCTATTGGCGTGTTTTATTCGAAAATGCATGTTTGTTCATCATATTTTTATTTTTTGTTCTTTGTTTTATTTTGTACAGCAGATGGCACCTAAAGGACGTCGTCATGGTGGAGCTGGACGTGGACACCAAAATAAACCAAATTCACCTAGTATGTTACATAATGTTGCAGAATCAGTACCATCTCATAGCCACTATATCCTGACTACATCAAAATCACCATCTCCATTTCTATCACCATCATCATCATTGAGACCTATACTAACACCTTTATCAGATGTAAGCCCACTACCGATTGTGCTTCCTACTCACACTTTTGATCCATCTCTATCTTCTACACCACAATTTGCACCAATTGTTCCCCCATTTACAATACCAACGACATCATCAAATGTTGTGCCTTCCTTTGAAGTCAGTGCAAAGTTAGAAATTGATATTGTGGATGAGAGGTAAAATAAATATGTAAAATGATTTGAAAAAAAAATTATTATGTTACTGTAAGTGATTTTTGATTATTATTATGATTTGCTTGTTTTCTATGTTATTTATTTATTTGTACAGTTTTATTCTATCTCACAAGTGTTTGACTATAATTACAAAGGCTTTCAAGAAAATGGCTGATGCCAAAGCTTTCTCCTGGAAGAAAGTTTGTTAATTGACAAAGGAGACATATTTTAATGACTTTCAAGTAAAAATAACAAAACAAAAGAATTGAAAAATAATTATCTAATTACTTAACTTTTATGTTGGTTATTTTTCAAGCAGTAAATAATTATGTTATTATTGTTAATATACATTATTTTGTCATTTTTTTTATTTATAGAATTAGTGCACATGGCCACCCAAATTTGATGGAAAGATATTATGGGAGATTAAAGCTGCTCAATGGTATTCTGATTTTATTCATAAATTAATGAAAATGAAAGAAAGGCCTGATTTTATATCTGAGGAAGACTGGCCACAGTTGCTTAATTATTGAGAGGAGCCAAATGTGAAGAAAAAATCAGATATTGCCAGCAAAAATTGATGAAGTGAGGTTGCTGTACTAGGTACAGAAATCTGTCGACACATAAGAGGTTCAAAATCGAGTATTGGGCACGCTCAAGATTTGGTACAAATTTAAAATTTTAAACATATCTATATTTTGTGGCTGTCCTAAAAGTCCAATAAATATAATCTATGCATTGTTTTATTAATTTGTTAAATTTTTTTATAATTTATTTTTTTATGTATTTATAAAAACATATTCTTGGCTGGAGAATTGGGTCGAGATCCAAATTTTCAAAAGATTTTCAGAAAGATGTATGTGAAGAAAGTGGATGGTCAGTATGTTGATAACAAGTCTCAGATGATTGCAGTAAGAAATTGTTATATTAATTAGACTTTATAAAACTACAGTACATTATGAAAATTATTTTGAATGCAAAATATTTATTTTAATTTTTGTAAATCTAGAATAGTTTTTATCTCTATTTTATATCAGGACCTAATGGAGAAACGTGTGACAGCTGCTCATCAACAAGTTGAAGGTTCTATGGATCTTCAACCAATTAACTATGATCCAATTTATTTGGAGACAATAAGAGGTCGAAAGAAGCAGTGAGTGTACGGAATCGACTCTAAGGGAGTGACATTTTGTTGTAGCAGTCATGCTTCTAATTCATTTATCTCAGCAATGGTGGATGAGGTGGTCGAACAACAAACATTGGAAACAAATGAACGTATTGTAGATATGGAGACCAACTAAAAAAGAAGGATGAACAGACAACTAATTTGATAGAAGAAATGCAAGAAATTAATGAAATTAAAAAAGTAATGCAACAACAGATGTCCTATATGGAGTCACTGTTAGCGGCATTGACGCATTAGATAGCATTCCGAGATCCAACAGTGAATCATCGCAGGAGAGGCTAGCATTCCCTACAAATTATGAGGATGATTAAGTATGAGAATTATTTCTAAAATGTTATTTATTTGTGTTTATGTGTAGTAAATAATTATGATAATTTTTTGCAAGTTTCAATATTTGTTATTCTAGTTTTGTTCTTTGCATTTCCGATTAACCAAATTATGATATTTGCAGGACACATTATGTGAGAGAAAAGAAAAAATCCTAATTCAAAGTATTCAGACATTGCCAATGTCCTTCCAATTCATGAGTCCCATATTTACCGATTTCAGCTTTATCAAAAAGAGGGCTAGCTTATCTTATCTTTATTATTCTAAAAATATTTTATTTTTGCACTCTCTTTATCTCTAAACATAATTGTTGGATATCTTTTTGATTTTTGGTGAAGCTGTATGACAATAAATATTAATTTGTGTTTGTTCATGTCTATAATATTTGTTTTTATATATTTGTGTATATGTTTTTGTCTCTAAATTTTTTGGGTAGAGTTTTAGCCTATTATAGGTATGTAAAAGCCTATAGTTAGCAGCGGAAACAATGGCAGAGATGGTAGTGAAGGCTGTGGTGGCAGTGGCGGTAGTGAAAGTGGCAGCGGTGGCAGCGATGACAACAGGGGGTGAGGCGACATAGCGGCAGAAGCGGTAGCAGTAGCAATGGCAGCAATGGCACCGGTAGCGGCAGCAACGGCAGCAACGACACTGATATCGGCAGCAGCATTAGCAGTGGCAGTGGCGACAGGAGTGGCAGCAGTAGCAGGAGCAGTAGCAACGATAGCAAATACAGTATATACGTATGTATATAGTCAATATATACGTACATATAATACTACATTTTTTATGTACATATATACTGAGTATATATATGTACTCAATATATATGTATGCATAATACTGTAGTTTAAATGTAAATATACTACAGTGATATATGTACGAGTGAAATGCTAGTATTTATGTATATATTTACTACAACAATATATATTTATCAAAATATAGTTATTTTTTATTTATTTTGATTTGATTTGGTGGTTTAAATTTCATACAGATATTGTATCACATTGTTTCCCATACGAAGCTTGTATAAGTGAAAACATATTTCAACAAACATGAAGCATCGTGACTCAGACAACATTTTCTCAGTGGAAAGTTGGTGATCAGAGGAGTAGTGGGAGAGAAAGCAACATCAATGCATTGATAGATTATACTATATGCATAGTCGGTAGATACTTTGATTAATAAGATGTAATATAATTTTTATTATTTTTTTGTTTTAGTTATTTAAAATATTATATTAGAATAAGTTATTGAATGAATTTTTTTTAATTTTAAATTTTTATTTATAGTTTTTATTTTTAGTAAATTTAATTTTAAAATATTAAATTATTTAATTAAATTTTTGTTGTAACTGTATGACATTTAACTGTGATTTTTGTTTGTTCATGTCTATAATAACTATTTTTATATATGTGTGAATATGTTGGTGTTTCTCCAAAATTTTTGGGTAGAGTTTTAGCATATTATAGGTATGTAAAAGCCTATTATCATCAGATGTAGTTGTGGCAGCAGTGACAACAACGGCGACAACAGAGGCAGTGATAACAGTGGCGGTAGTGGTGCAAGAAGTGGTGGTGGTGGCAGTGGCTGCAGTAGCACCGGCAGCATCATCGGTAGGGGTGGCAGCAGCAGTAGTGGCAGTGGCTGCAGTGGAGGCAGCGGAGGCAGTGACAACATCAGCAGCAGCGACGGCAGTAACGTCAGCAGTGGCAGTGGCTGCAGCGAAGGCAACGGAGGCAGCGGAGGAAGTGGCGGTAGCGGCAACATCAGTGGTTGCAATGGCAGCTCTGGCAGTGGGGGAAGTGGCGACAGCCATCACAGCGGCCAGCGGCCACAACTACGGCAGTAGTGGCGGCGGCAGCGGTGGTAGCAGCTTCGGCAGTAGTGGCGGCGGCAGCTGCGATAGTAGCAGTGGTATTGGCAATGACATAGGCAACGACAACATCGGTAAGAGTGACAGCGAGAGCAGCAGCAACAACTATTGAGATATATACGTACGAATAAAGTCAGTATATACGTACATTTAATACTACAATATTTTATGTACATATATACTGAGTATTTGTACTCAGTTTATATTTACACTTAATACTATTGTTTATATGTACATATACTGTAGTAATATATGTACGAGTGATTTGCTAGTATATATTTACACATATAATGCAAGATTATATATGTAACAAAACATAACTTTTTTTTACTTGACTGAGTGGTTTAATTTTCTTACATATATGATTTCACATTGTTCCTCATACAAAGCTTCTATAAGTGATGAGATTTTTTACTAGACATTACGTGCCGTGATTCCACCAACTTTGTCGCAGTAGAAAAATGATGATCGGAGGAGCAGAGGGCGAGAAAGCAATGTCAATGAATGAATATATTATACTTTCTACACTGTCGGTAGATACATTGATGAATAAAAATAAAAGTTTGTTATTTTTTTGTTTCAATTATGTAAAATATTGAATTTGAATAAGATATTAAATGATTTTTTTTGTTTATTATAAATTATTTATAGTTTCAATTTTTATTCAATATGATTTAAAAATAATAAATTATTTAATTAATAAATTTTAAAATTTTTTAAATTCTATAATAATTTTTGAAATTAAAATAGCTAGAGAAAATTTCTTTGCTAAATTAGCGAGAGATTTTTCACTAGCTAATTTAGCGAGTGTATTTTCCCTAGCTAATTTAGCTAGGAAAATATTAAAATTAGCGACGGATATTCCGTCGCTAATTTTCTTAAGTTAGGGACTTGCTAAGGAATCAGCCGTCGTTATTTTTGTTTAGCGACAAATTATTTCGTTTATCATGCTATTTTAGCTATGAAATTCTTTTTAGCAAGGGAATTTTTCGTTGCTAATTTTTTAGCTAGGAAAACTTCAGTCGCTAAAATTTAGCAAGGAGCACTTTAGAAAGGGACCCAATCTATCGGTATTCCGTCGCTATTTCCCATTTAGCGACGGAAATTTTTCATTTAGCGAGGGAATTGTCCCTAGCTAAATGAGTTTTTTCTTGTGGTTACATAATATTTTTTAAACTTGTTTGATTTTGATCTATCATGATTCTGATTCTCACTAAGGGACGCAATCTATTATATTCTCTCATATCATCATCAAAGCTTTTGCTTATCGTGAACTCATCTATCAATCCTTATCTTTTTTGTGTGTATTTTTTTCTTCTAAAAAAACTATTGTAATATCATTAAAGACTAGATAATTTATATATATGTTTATATATATTTATGTACACACACACACAAACACACAATGTTCACCTTAGAATATACTTTTATATTTGTATAAACATTTAAATAGGTTAATATAGACTTGAAGCATGTGACTGAATGGCATAGGGCTGTGTTATTATTATGAGGTGTGGGTTTGAATCATGTCGTTTTCTTTGTTAGTTGTGCGTAAAATATGTTTTTTTTATTTTTAAAATATTTTTTATGCTGTTAATGTGTCATTCTAGGTCTGTTACTACTGTACTGTACTATCCTGTCTTCTGTTCCAGTTGCATTTTGGGCAAGATAGGCGAGTAACCAGCTAATCAAAGTTCCTGTCCCTCTGAACATGAAGCCTAGGGGCTGCTTGCCCAAAAGGAGTTGGAAAGACAAGTAGAAAAGCCTTCCAGTAGAGAAGATCAATCAACCTAATGATATATCCAATACCAATGATCTGTGCCTAGAATGCGAAAAAGAAGTCTCATAGTCAAAAGGAGAGTGTCCCAAGTTCAAGTTTTTAAATCCAATGGCAAGTTTTTAAATATTTTATAGCATCGATAGGTTATAGATTTTGATTTTTAGTGCACCAAAACATAATTATTTTATCTCTTGGTGTATTTTTTTAATTTTTTTAAATGTCATTTTTTAAATGTCACTTTTTAAATATTTTATCTTTTGGTGTATATTTTAAATATCACTAATAAAATTTGCTAGTTTTTTATGTTCATTTTTTTGGAATACAATTTTTTTTAAATACTCTAAGTACTTTCACACACCTCAATCATTTCTAGGCCTTTTGCATGGGTGGATCAACCTTAGCTAATCCAAACTTGTGTTAGTCTTGAGTTCAATGTTATCAATTGAATTAAATTTTGAATGGACTTAAGCCAATAGTTCGAGAAACCTAAACCAATTTGAACTCAACTATAATAATAACTTAGGAAAAAAAAATAATTCACTCTACTTATCAATCATCCTATTCTATCGTCTATAATAAAATATATTTGCTTCTTTCATTCATTTTTGTCTATTTTTACTTTCCTATTTCGTTCATTTTTTTTTGTATTTTTTTCTCTAGTAAGTTAAAAGGAGAGAAACTCTAATTTTTGATCAATCATTTAAACCCAAGGGATATCTCTTTATTTATATATTATTATTATTATTATTATTATTATTATTATTATTATTATTATTATTATTTATTACAATACTACTCAACCTGACCGAGTCCGACTAACCCAACCCAGCTTGGTCTCAATCCAACGTCAAGTGAACGTTAAGTGTAACAAATTTTGTTCACGTTGAGGGTTGTCGAACTCAAATATTAATATTTCGAGTTGAACTTAGAATGTTGGTAGTTGGGTTGAATTATATCTCGGCTTGATGCATTTTCATCTAGGGTTGAGCTTGGGTTAGCTTTCAACCTTGTCTAACAAGCCTTACCTTATTGCAGCCCTAATAAAATTAACATGAAGAAGGGGGTTCCTCCTAGCTTGCCTCTCCTATCCTAGCTAATGATAAAAATTTCCGATATATCCACCGATATATCTCCGATATATCCATTAAAACTAATATATCTATCCTTTATTGGTGCTCATATACAAATACACACCGATATATCTTCGATATATCTGATATATCTATAAAATCCAAGTACCGATATATCCATAAAAACCAATATTTTAATCATTGATTCCTAGCCAAGTGACCATGGATAGCTCATCTCGGTCTGCCTATGTATATGGGGTAGGCCAACGCTTCCTTTGGATCTCAGCGGCTTGCCCAGTCATGTACGACGATCCGATATGAGACCCTTTGGGAAAGCTCCAAATGGCTCTCTGTGTAGCCACTTGGTAGCCTCTGCCTCTATGGCTCTACCACTTGGACTAGTCCGTGGGGACAAAAAATTGGTAAAAATCATGTTCAATCTTTTATAATTACTTGACAACAAGTAATACAAGCGTTCCAAATTTTCAAAATCAACATGTTGAGAATTTAAAAAGTATATTAAATGAAAACAATATCTTTTCAAAACACTTTTTAAAACAAGTTGCTATTGAACAAAACACATTTTAAAACTAATATATATTTTTAGTTAGTGTATATAAAGAAACATGTTTTGCAATATTGAAAATGAAAATTATCTTTTCAAAAAATAACATGAAAACACTTTTTTTTTGTATATGTGAGCACGTTTTATAAATTTATACAAAAATCATAAAAGAGGACATAAAAAATAGGAAGTATTATATTTTGGTACATCTACAAAAAAATATAAAAAAAACTTTAAATTTATGTATAAAAAATATATTACAACAAGTATTTATGTTATTTTCTTTAAAAATTGAAAAAACTTAATTTTACATGTGCTGACATGTCATCAATTTTTTTTAAAAAATTGAAAAAATGTTATTTTCTAATTCAAAAATTATATTTCAAATATGAATCTGCTTATCAAATTTGAAAGACATATTTTCATTTTTTTTAAATCAAAAACTTGTGTGTGTGTGTGTGTGTAATATGCTATATAGGTTTATATATCTAGATTTAAATTTATTAGCTTATATATACATATATTTGCATACATGCATACATACATGTAAATCTATATATATGTGTGTGTATATATATATATATACATACACTATATAGGTTTATAAATTTATACACACACACAAATATAGGTTTATATATATGTATCCATATATAACCATATATATATATATATATACATATATAGGTTTACACACACACAGACACACACATATAGGTTTATATATATGTATGTATTTATAAACACATATATAACCATTATACCATATATATAAACATAAAAAAATGTATATATATATATATATATGTATGTATGTATGTATATTTATAAATCTACATAAATAAATACATACACACACACACATATATATATATATATATGTGTGTGTGTGTGTGTGTATTTATATATGTATATACATAACTATTTATATAAATAAATAAAAAAATAATACACACGCACGCACACGCGCACACACACACACACACAAATATACATATATATCTTTTAGATTTTTAGTAGACATAAATACCATCAATAGTAGAAAATAA
The DNA here is from genome assembly GCA_029783825.1 of Sapria himalayana. NCBI lineage: Eukaryota > Viridiplantae > Streptophyta > Magnoliopsida > Malpighiales > Rafflesiaceae > Sapria > Sapria himalayana. The sequence continues at coordinate 532,625 of JAREIK010001701.1, forward strand.
GCAATTAGGTATGATAGCATTTAACTCCAATAAGAGCAATAAGAAGAATAAAAGAGAATAAGTTTTGTGTATTATTAGGAAGGAATTATAAGAGCATCAACTCTTCCAAGACTAGCAACTCCGAAGCCACAAGATGATATTCATCATGAGGATTCTTGAGTTTTTGGGGATAACAAGGCCATGACTTTCTCAAAAGTCATGGCTCAACATGAAAATTTTCAAGAAGTTAGGACCCCAACTGAAGAGAACTTGAGCAATGAAAACTATGTAGTCATGTTGCATAACAAAGCTACGACTTCATAAGAAGTACAAAAACCAAATTTTACCTAAAGATGAGAAAAAAAAGAGATGAAGAATCATAGGAACAAATAGAACTTACCCATTACCATGGAGAGAGAAATGCATCATAAGGAAGCCAAGGTAAGTTTCCATTGAATTTTACATTTCTACAATGATTTAGAAAGGAAAAGTTGGATGAATACTTCAAAATGTTTCTTACTATATTCTAAAAATTAGAAGTGAATATAATATTTGCTGAAAATCTTGTATAACTACTAAATTATGTGAAAATTTAAATCCATGAAAGATATAATGAGTGGCAAGGAAAAGTTAGAGACACCCAAGATAGTGAATATAATCAAAAAAATATAATATAATTATTTAAAGAAAACATCTAAAGAAATTGAAAGACCCCAAGAACTTTACTATACCCTACACTATTGCAGAAATTATATTTTAGAATGTATTATGTGATCTGGGATCGAGTGTTAACTTGATACCTTTTTCCATTGCACAAAGATTGAATCTCGATAAAATTAATCCAATATCTCTCTGCTCCAAAAGGCAGATTAAACAATATAGCACTCAAATGGAATCATTAAAGATGTATTGGTAAAGTTTGATATTTTTTTTCTAGTGAATTTAATTTTTTTTAATAGAGGAAGATAAATATGTGTCATTAAATTTGGGATGACCATTTTTGGCCATGGGATTAGTCCTCATTGATATTAAGATGGGTATATTTACTCTCTACATCAGTGAGAAATAAGTAAAATTTAATCTTTACAATGTCCTAACTGATTTAGAATATGAAAAAGGGTGTTAGAGAATTGATAATCTACTTTGTACTTCATTGTAACAAAAAGTAGATTTCTTTTGAAAAGACTTTGTGGAAGACTACTAGCTAGAAAAAAATGAAATATATTGATCGGGAGAAAAATTTTGGAGTTGTGAGGGGAACAAAGTTAATGGAAAAAAAGAAAAACTTTAGAATTATGAGTGCCATATAGTATATGAAATAGAAAAGTAACTTTTGAACTATGGTAGCGACATAAATGAAGAATATGAAGAATTAGATTGGAGTTGCAAAAAAAATATATAGAAAAATGACTGCAGTGAGATCGTGATATTTTTCAAAGCCACAACATCCGAGGAATCCTATGATGATTAATGGAAAGGAAAATAAAAAAAAAGTAGTGGTTGTTCCCAATACTGCAGCTTTGGTGATATAGAATGAAAATGACTAAGGAAAGATAGAAGACAGTTGTGGCTCTGCTCAATACCATGAATTTGGTGATACAGAATGAATCTATCAATTAGAAGCCTAAAGACAAAGCCATAGCTATGCACTGGATTGTGATTTTGAAGTTGCCAAAAGAAAAAGGTCAAGGAGGAAGTGCAAGAAAAATCCACAACTATGCATAGTACCATGACTTTGGGGCATTTGAAAGAAAAAAAACAAGCTCAAAAACAAAGCCAAAGTAGTACTCAGCACCATAACTTTGTAGATCCATAATAAAAAGGAACAATGAAGCAGAGAACTAGAATTTGTGACATTCACTAAAGTTATGACATCAAATGAAGAAATAACCTTAGAGACAAGTATAGCTAAAGAAATGTTAAATGAATTCACAACAAGAAGGAAGTGAAGTAGTATACCAAAAAAATAATTTGGACATCAATGATCTTCAATGGAATTAAAAATAGACTTTGATAGTCAAGCTACGGATGTTAAATATAGTGTTGTTTGGGAGACAATGCAAGAACCTCTTTTTGCACGTGTGATATAATAATCATCTATATCTACCACATAAATAAATACACATACCCAATAACCCATAAATATAGTCATGGAATTGAAACTCATCCATAACTATTAGTATGTCTACTTGATGTTTCTCCACTATTTATAACCCATAAGACAATCAAACCTAGTCATAGAAATTTATAATTCATTGAGATGATGAATATTTATTATTTATTTTTTGAAGGGGAAGTTACTACTCAGGGATGAACAACTATTTTAGTGTGAAAGTTTATCGATCTTTAATTTAATGAATATTCTTGTATATTTTGATGGTTTTTATTATTTGTAGATGTGGAAATTGTGCTATAATGAATTAATTTAATGTTTTTTTTGGTGTTTTGAAGAACTTTGATGAATAATCATGAAATCAATGAGTTTTTGGGAGTGTTTAGCAAATGAGGTAGTTCCATAAGTCTTTCTTAGTTTCAACATTCATCTTGGCTAAAATTCTACTTAAATAGTTGGTGGAAATTCTTGTGTTCCATGACCCTAGCATTTTCTTAACACAATCTTTTTCTTATGTAACATATTCTCAATGACTGCAATATTATCAGAGTCACAATTATACCTGCCTCAGAAAATTTTTAATGACTACAATATTATTTCTCTGTTATAGCAACCAAGTATCTCATTAGTGTTTAAGGTAATTACTAATTTCATAAACCTAAAACTTTATCATTTTATGGCTTAATATTCTCAAGTCAAAGCCATGACAATTTTACAAGACCATATAACCTTTGATGTACAAAAAATTAAAGAGCCACAATTACTCATGCAAAAGCTACAACAATTATTCAAAGCTGTAACTTTTTGGATACTAAATATTATCGAGGATATTACTCGAATATAACTATTTCTAAGTCTATAACTATTATCCTCAAAAAAATGCATAACAGTGACTTATACATGCAAGTGAGGTGAACATGCCATAACACCTAATAGTATTGTAATAATATGTTTAAATGAGAGAAGAAAAAATCAACACCATAGCCTACATACAGCACCATAGCTATATAATAATATGAGAAGTCATCTCTACTCTATGACCACTTCACAACACTGTGGGCATCAATGGACTAAAAAATGAAGGCATAAAGTTATGGTTATTTCAAAGTGTTATGACTTTGTATTATAGAAATATTAAGCCAAAAGTCATGATCATTACTAATGTCATGAATTTATATTATAGAAAAATTAAGATGTTTTATAAAGTCATTTCCATTTTGTAGAGTTGCAAACTCAACCTAAGGAGATGAAAGCCAAAGTTGAAATATTCTTCTAAAAGTTATGACTTCCTACTTAGTAAGCCAAAGTTGCCAAAGTAAAAAAGTAGAAGTTTGAAATTTTGGAAGAATCTCTTTATTTTATCTTTTTCTGCCTCATGCAACAAGCAAAGCCACATCAACTAAAACACTAATATGAAAATTTGCGCCTCCTAGAGGGCCCAAAAGCAAGCAAAAAATAAATCTAGTCCGACTTATGACAATCCCTAAAGTTGGGGGCATGATTCTCAAACCCCCTCCTCTAGAGATAAATTTGAGAATTTGTATGAAATTAGTATGATATAGGATTTGTGTAATCTAAATTATATAATATAATTAATTTATATTATTGGTGCATTATTGTTTGATTTATTTTATATTATAAATATTGATGAATGGTTACTAAATATAACTTGAATAAGGGTTTTGATTAATTATATGTTTGTGTGAGGTTGTTGTGATGGATGATGATAGGTAAACCACAAGGTTTGCTCATGCATATGATAAAAAGGTTGTGATTGTCCTTCCAATTATGATATACGATATAAACCTAATGTCAAACCAAAAAAATCAGATATGTTAAGCATCATGAGTATTACACTTACGAAGCTAAAAATGTGAATACTTTTACATGTCAATTAATTATAATTAAATTAAAGAGACTAGTTCTTGATTAAGATGAATGTTATATATAATGTTCTCCGAAGGATTTCACCTTTAGTGTGTGTCACATCATTATCGAGGAGGACGATGAAAAGAAATCCTCAGGGCATATACAAGTGCATTATGACTCACAAGGTGGCGACAACCCTTGTGAGTTCCTTTTACTGATATGGTGCTCACCAATACAACTTGAATGAATTGTATGTTAATTTTGTGAGTATGATGCTTGTGAAGTTGAAAGTATAAATGCTAATAAACTATGTCAATTATTGGTTTTTATGACAATGGAGGCCAATGAATAAGAGTATGTACATGAAGCAATCATTAAGGGGTAGTTGATGAAGTTGCCTAAAGGGTATGAGATTATAAATGACCCTCATGCAGAATGAATTGTTATGTTGGTGGTGACATACCAAAGGGGACATATACGAGGTGACCATGATTGGAAAGGGCTTAATGGTGGAAACCACCTTTTATGTTGATAGGGCAAGGGATCATTACACAATATCCTAGCCTTTGATATATGTCCAACATAATATGTATCAAATAATTTAATAGCATCACATAAATTTAATAAATGAACTTTGGACTAAAGATTGTTTAAAAATCTGAGAATTCATTATCTTAAAAATGGGTTGTATCTTGTTGAATAGATGAAATATGGATACAATCCCTATAGGATTAATATATGAATGAAAGTTAATTATATAACTTATTGGACTTGTGCCCTTGTGGATCTCAGTTGATGAGATACTCTCATTAATAAAATTTTACGATGTCACCTAATTGATTAAATTAGGCAGAGTAAAAAAGTTATAATAGAAACCTTATTGTCAAATATAATTCATAGAATTATCATCACTATACAAATCATATACATCTATGTATATTATGTTGCTTACATATCATCACCCCCTGCTATGATAGGCAGCATTCATGTTAAAGGTGAATCCTTAAGAGAATGTACTATTTATCACCTATGCTAGAGTGACCTATAAAAATATTAATGCTTTTGACTTTGTAAGCATCATACTCATAATAATAAAATACACCTTAATTTTGAATTCTGATATATAAATTTTTCTTACACATCATGGTCAGAAGAACTCACTTTCAACAATGCATGTGTGTGTATTTCATGACTTATTTGTCATTATCACTTCAATTATGCACAAATTTACCAATAACCAAAATCCTAGTATTAGTTTTATTTAATTACTAAACCATTTATAACCAAATAATATCATAACTAAATATCTTATTAAAGCATTAAATATAATATCCATCATAATACATATATAACACCATTCCTAGATTCAACTTTTATCCTAAATTGGGATGAGATAAGTAGAAATTTATCTCATATATATTAGGGTGCCCAATATCCGCCTTCAAAATAATCTAAGCTTTAAAACCTAAATCACTAAAAATACACTCAATTTCACCTTTACTTTTCCCTAGGAGAGGGTCAGAATACATGCCCACACCATAGGATTTATGCTTGTGCATTATATCACCCTTGTTGCTCATGAAACACCTCAAAAAAAGAGTTGTAAAGATTTTTGGTCCATCTTCTTAATTTCTCTCCTGGATCTTCACTTGGCTTCCTAGTGGTTTCCTTATATACCCGATCATCTGATGTTGGTTTTGTAATTGGAAGTCATGGAACTAAATAAAAGTTTCAGCTTCAGTATTCCAATTCTATAACACAAAGTCATATAACAAGGTATGAGCCATAACTTTAGCATCTTTTATCTGCTTGATGGTTATGATACTAAGAAAAGTCATGATGACTTATTTAGCATTTGCAATACAAAGTCATGATATTGGAATGTGCTTATGGCTTGTGCATTTATTCTTTGTATTTCACTTTTGTGTGGCCATTAGCGTGGCCATAAATGTCACCATAACTTTTGTATTTCACTTCTGTAACCCAAAGGCACAACTTCAATAAATGGTCATAGCTTTGAGTTCTCTCTTGAGGCAAGAGTCATGATGATTATGTTGGTTGCAGCTTAGGTTTGATTCTCTATAACATTCTACCGTCAAATGTCATGATGCTAGATTAGCATCGTGACTTTAGCGTGAGTATTTTTCTTTGTTTTGTAAAAAGAAGTTGTGACATCTGGGAGCTATTGTGGCTTTTAGAACTAGTGAGGCACATAGTTTTTGTGATGTAAAATTAATATCATAATCATGAAGTTGTTTCGAGATAATTTGGCTACAACCCGAAGAGATATTTATAGCCAAAATAATGTGTTACAAAGTAAATGGATTATGTCAATAAGTTTGTAAAGTCATGACATAAAAACTCCTAATTTCACAACAATTCATACAAATCTTTCAAAAAGGGTTTTTGTTAAATCATTATAAATAGATCTTTTTTTTTTTTGACTAAATAAATCTTATAAATTATACCATATGGTCAATATTATTCTATGTTTGTCATACTAAACAAATTCACATACTAAAATTATTATTCTTCCATTAGCAATCCATCCCTTACTTATAAAAAAAGTTATAGATTTTCCATCTTCTAAATAAGTGTTTTCTATGATTGAGTTAAAATATCTTAAAATTTTGAGATAATGGGGATAATTCTTTTTGTGGTTAGATAAAGAGCCACGGTGGGAATTGAGTTTCACAATTAACTTTTAAGATTAATAAATGATTCATTATATTTTGTATGATTGCCTACATTATTAATAAATCACATAACATAGAAACAAAAATTTCTTGTGTTACCTCCCATGGAGAACTTTGTTTAATATTTATATCTAGACCATCAATGAGTTCATACCTCCATCAGTGATCTAAACTATCCAAGCTAACTTTTTATATTTTTCTTTACTTCCTCTTTTCTTTTGATTTTTCTTTAAAAATTGAATTATTTTCACGACTTGCTTCTTTCAAACTTTCTTCATTGGGGTTTTGCTGAATGGAAGCTATGAAATTTTGTAATGCTATGGTGTTATGCTAGGCTATAGTTTAAACATTTACTTTCTTTAACATAATTTCTATAGTGCTGTGTGGAATTATGAATATTGCCTTTAGCTTCTAGATCTTCAAAGTCATGGCATTATTCGAAGCCATGACTTTTATTACTGCTTCATCATTTTTCTCTGCTTCCTTAAAATTCTTTAGATCTTCCATTTCTACTATGTTTTCATCTTTTATTTTATTAGCATCCAATTAGAATTTTGCCTCCACCTTCACTTCATGTATAATATTCAAGTTCTCCTCTTCATTTTTTCTATAATTGTGCATCAAGAAATTGGGTGTTTCACTATTTTTCTTCATATTTGGAGTGGTCTTCTCTATAATTATCTGAAATTCTGACTTTGAAGAATACTATGATTTTGTGATAGTCATCTTAATTACTTTATACTTCATGACTTTTAAAGCTCAAGATTTCTTCATCTACAATATCTCCCCCATTTTTATTAGGTCAATCTATTATTGCATTGCTGTGCAGAAAAGATCATCTATCCTCTATTAACCTTCATCATCATCCAAACTATTCACCCTTTATAATATTTGAATTTGATATTTTCTTCAACCACTCGATATATGAACTCTCCCTTCTCATCAATTAGGGCTTATCTAATGACTAAAAATAGTGGTACAAAGATCAATTGAGCATATTGATCTTCTTCCATATCCAACACAATAAAATCTATGAAAAAATAAATACACTAGCTTTAATCAATATATTTTCAATAATACCTATTAAATCCTTAGTCAATTGATTCGACATTTGGTGAGAGAGAGAGAAGTTGGAGAGATTTTATTGAACTTCAATCTTCTTGTTATTAATAGAGATATCAATTTGATACCCGATCCTAAATCTTAAAATATCTTCGGAAATATGTGATCCCTAATCATACATGATATAATAAAACTTTCCAGATCCTTCAGTTTTTTTCCATATATTTTATTGAATGAATACACTATATTTCTCCAATATATTAATGGTTCTGTATATCTTCAAGTTCCTCTTACTATTCATGACATCATTCATAAACTTTACATAGTTGGGCATTTGGAATCATGTTTTGGCAAATGGAATGTTAACTTCTAGCTTCCAAAAAAATTAAAAAAAATCTCTCAAATTATTAATCTATTTTTTCATTCCTAAATATTTGTGAAAAAGATAAACTAAGAGGAATAGTACCATTGGTAGAATTTTTTATCACATGCTTCTTTCCACTAGTTCAAGTAGTCTTCATTCGCTCTCCCACTTCACCTTTACCATCAATCATAGATGGGGTTGTGAGATAGATGTTCTATCTAGTGGATGCCACAACCATAAAAAATACCTTGGTTTTGGGTTCCATTGATTTTGATTCAACCATGGTGTGAGCCATGACTTTTGGGAAAGTCATGATGCTAGCAGTAATAACTTTCTTTATTTTAGCTTTCTCCTCATATTGCCCCTCCAACTATTTTCCACTTTAAGTAATATAGACAAGTGTTTCTTTGGGTTGACTACATATCTTTAGGTAGCTCATTCATGCTCTTCTATTTTAATAATAATGCTAGTTGTCTAATCTAATTTTTATACTCTACATTGTTTTATTTGTACTTTCCAGCTTAGTCTCAAGCTTTCCCATTTAGCTATCTTGAAAATTATTTTTTATTTTCATCTTGGTTAATAGTGTCATCAAACTATCATCCTCGGATAGCTTCTCTTCAACTTTTTGGTGTTGGTAATTAGAGACCCTCCTTGATTTTTATAACCCATTGGATTGTACTCAAAATTCTTTGGGACTTGACCAATATTTTGGTCCCTACTATCAAACTCTCATAATAAAAATTTTCTTAATTTCTCATGTTTGGATGATAATATATAGGAATATTAGGGTTGGGTCGACACATTTCTTTTTCTTTGAAATCCATTGGTTTCATCCACTTGATAAATCATGTTAAAAGTCTCTGTTTCTTATGCTTGCAAAATGATGAGTTCTTCTATAATTTTTAGTTTCTTCTCATGAGCTTTTAACTTATTTATAAATATCTCCATCTTGTTTTCCATCATGATGAGCCAGTCAAGATTTATTTATTTTGAAACTTTAAAACTCTAGCTTGCCTTCTCCTAAAGCCATAGTCATTTTGAGTTTGATAGTTGTATTTTGTCAATTTTTCAAACGAAAAATAAGCCATCTCATAAGATTTATTTATAATCGAACCTCTTGAGGTCACATTAATTGTGCATCTTATCATATAATTAATTATAGAAGGTTTGGGCTGAGAATCACAATTTAAACTTGTGTTAAAGGCATCTTCTCAGCAACTCCTTTAGTCCCAAACATCATCTCTAGCTCCTCACGATGGAATTAGATTTTCTCACTCATTAACAGTGAGGTAGTTTGAGGTGGGAAAAACTCTATGAGGAAAGCTAATACATATTTGTCCTAACTTTCAAAAGAGCCTTAAGATAAGTACTAAAACCAACTTCATTCCTTATCTTTCAAAGAGAAAAAATAAACATAATCTGATTGTATCTAAGTTAATTCCATTTATTTTGACTATGTCATATAACTTCAAATATATAGTGTCATGCATGTTCGAATCCTCTGATTGTCTTCCCACCATACTAATGATGTTGAACTATCGCTATCAGTCTAGGCCTCAAATCAAAATAGTTTACTTCAACTAGTTATACCTAAATCCATGAATAATTATTCATAATCATAGGCCTCCAATAACCACTCAAGATATTGTAATAGTTGGGATGTTGGACAGCCTACCCCTCATCATCATCTTGGGACTTTCTATTGCTACTCATCCCTTCTATTTTCTAAGCTCTATATTTCATAATAACTCTTTTCATTATCTTGATCTCTAGGCCAAATATGTTTGGTTAGACCTAGAGTTTTTGCTCATATAAGGTATAGCTAAAAAAAGAAAAAATAAAGTTAAAATCACAATGATTACAAGATAAATACAAGATATGCAATACAAATCTTAGCAAAATAAAATAATATTATATTATTGAAACTATTAAAAATAGAACTGTCTATATCAAGAGTAGTTACATCTACTAAAGGCTATCAACCAAACTAAAAGAAGTAATTTCCAATATTTGTGCCAAAAACTTGTTGATGACTTTGTTACACACCTTATTTTATGGTTAGGTGCATCCCAAAAACTAGTTGGACAAGAGACTCTCATCCAACATTATTCAACAAGTATATAGGTTTCCAAGTAATAAAGTTGACATTTAGTCTAGATATTGATTTCAAAAGGATTGCACATACATGTTAGATCAGTCAAAAATAATTAACAACTACTCTTATATGTAATATTAATAAGAATCGAATTGTAAATCCTAAAACCTAAAGATGATTCATATTTTAAATTGTAATCAAATTCATAAATAGCCTTATCGTGATTATGACTAGTCATAGAATGAAGGCTACATAATTGTGGAATGACCTCTTGCCCTACCACCATATAAGATAGTTATTTACCATTGAGTCAATCTCAACGATGCTCCCTTTGTTGTTCTCCCCTCAATACTTTATTACCAATACAATACATCATCTTACTTAGAGGTCATTCACAAGTCCTCACCTTTTAGGCAACTCGTTAACTATCCTTAATTATTACTTCAAATATAAATTCGTATTTTCTGACCTCTAGTATTTTTTCAATGAGAATTGGTGGTGATAACAGAATTTATACTTTCAGCTTCAATAGTATAATGCTCATTCAAATTAACATATGTTCTCCTTCATGTTTCACTAATAGTAGTCATACAACCAAATGTAACTCATAGGACTATCACTATCATATTAATCACATCCATATGTGCCTATCAAATGGATTACCTTTCACTATTTTCACTAAGACAAGAAACTCACACACTAGAGGTGAAATCCTTATAAGCACATTTTATTTATCACTTAATATCAATTAAGAGTTAGTTCCTCTATGACATACATAATGGAGTTGCTTATAAAAGTATTCATGTTTTTGAATTTATAAGTGTTATAGTCATATTAATTAAATATACCTTAATTTTATGTTTTTTGTATAAATTTGTCTCACATATCATGATTAGAAGGGTTGTTACTTCATTCCTGTCATATGTATGATTGTGTTTTGTGGCTTACTTATTACTATCAACCACTCTAATCATGCATAAATCTACCAATAGCAAAACCCTAGTATTAGTTCTATTTAATGATCAAATCATCCATAATCAAATAATATCATAATAAAACATTACATTAAATATTATATGTGGTATATATCACAATAAACATATTACAAAATCCTTAGATTTTTGTTTTAGCTTAAAATTAAGAAGAATAATATACAAGACAAGTAGAAATTGATCTCATACGAATCTGGGTACCCAATTTTAGCACTCATGAGTTTTTAGGCTTCAAAAGCTAAATCTCTCAAAACTCACTCAATTTCACTTTGATTTACTCCTAGGAGGGGGTCAGAATATATGCCTACCTCATAGGGTTTGTGCATGTACTTTTATTAATTTTTTTGCTTACAAATCACCCAAAAAATAAAGTTGTGGAGCCTTTTACGTCATCCATCTCGCACCTCTCATAGATCTTCTCTTGGTTTCTTTGGGGTTTCCTTATATACCCAAGCATTTGGTGTAGATTTTTAAATTAAAAGTCATGGTTTTGAAAAAAGTTGTGAATTTGGTTTTTTGGTTATATAACACAAAGTCATGATGTTGGGTATGAGTCATGACTTTGGTCTTTTTTCTTTATTTGATGGTCAAGATGATGGGAAAATTGTGTTGACTTATTTAGCATCCATAACACAAAGTTGTGGTATTGGAATATGGTCATGGCTTGTGCGTTTAATCTCTATAATTCATTATCATGGTATTGAGTGTGGCCATAAATTATGTATTCTACTTTTGTAACTCAAAGTCATGATATTAAAGAATTGTTGCACCTTTGGTTTCTACCTTGAGCCAAAAGTTATAGTGTTTGTGTTGGTCATAGTTCAAGTTTGACTCACTATAATATTCTATATCCAAAAGCCACAATGCTTGATCAGTGTCATTGTTTTGGCTTGAGTATTATATAGTTTGATAAAGGAAAAGTCATAATATCTGGAGGCTATCATGACTTTTAGAACTAGTGAGGTACTTGGTTGCTACAATGTGAAATTAAAATCATAGCTATGAAATTGTTTTGAGCTTGTTATATTATTCCAAGAAATCTTCATTTGTAAAAGAATGTGTTGCATAATGAAAGAATTATATGAATAAGATAGTTGAGTCATGACATATGAATATTACCATGTCTATGTGTATAAAGTTTTGACCAAGAATAAATATTGAAACTAATGTATAAGTACTCAAGATATAATCATGTCATAACATATAAGATACTATGATTTGCATGACTTTTCACTCCCTTCTAGTCACCGACTCCACCAAGCCACACATTTCACACTAAAAAACTTTTTAAGGAAAAAACACATTGTAAAAATCATACTGAATGGTTAGTTATATAGTATTTAGTATACAAAACATGGTTCAGAGATACACAGGGAATAGTGCATGTATGCATGTACTAAGGAATATTAGGTAGCTCAATAAGAGAGAGTCAGACCAATCTGTTGGAAATGGAGCAAAAGTTATTACATTTTCCATATGGACTTATTTCTTGACACATCCTAGTGAAGTCATTTTAAATTTGGATGATTGTTATTACTTACCAACTTTAATTACATATATTATTTATATTTCTTCAATGAATAACAATGAGTTCCATTTAAAAATTAGTAACAAATATTATTTTATTATATTGAATGATATTTATGCTTATGGTACACTATACAATGAATATATATTTTAGATATGCATAATTCAATAGAAATTATTCATGAAAATAAAAAAATTGAAACAATATAATATGAAACTCTCATCTTTTTGGGATTATCACCTTGGCCATATATGATAAGTGCGAATCTTGCTTATTGGTCAATATGACAGTTTTTCTTTAAGAAAAATGATGAACATATAAATGAGTCATTTGACCTAACAATTTGGATTTATGTGATCTAATATCCATATATGCCAGAGGTAGTTTTGTCTACTTCATTAACTTCAATGATGGTTATTGATGATATGAGTATTGGTACCATATGAAGTATAAATATTAAGCCTTCGAAAGGTTGGAAGAACATAGATATGTATTAGAGAAACAACTTGATTGAAGTATTAGAACACCTATGATAGATCATGGTGAATACTTGAGTCAAGAGTTTCAAGTTTATCTTAGATATAATTAGATATTATATTAATAGAATCTATATTACATGTTGTAACACAATGGTGTGGATGAAAGGAGAAACTAAACATTTTTTGACATGGCAAGGTCAATGATAGGCTCGGTGTATCCAACGAAATCTTTCTGGGGACATGCACTAGAGACTTTTGTTTACATATTAAATAGAATCCTACCAAAGTCTATTGATATTACTCTATATGAGATGTGAACTTATAAGAAACCCATATATTTTATATGAAAATATGTGGTTGCCTAGCTTATGTGAAGTGAATTGCATTATATAAGCTAGGAGCTAAGTGTGATAAGAGTCTTTTTTGTAGGTTATCATAAAGAAACAATCGGATATCAATTCTACAACCCTTTGAAACAAAAGATATTTGTTTAAAAAATGCTTTCTTCTTAGAGAAATAATTTCTTATGGGGTGGAGACAGTGAAAGCAAGATTGAACTTGAAGATGTTCAAGATATTTGAACAAACATAGATCAACAACTTGAACTTGATATTATTATTCATATGACTTAAGTACTAGTCAAATTTTTTGAAGCACAAATGCTTCATAGAATGAATATGATAAACATTTTTCTGATAAAATATCAATTTATCATTAGTGAACTGAAGGACATATAACTCATAGAACACGACGAGCCTAAAATTGACAAGGAATTTCTGAATAGTTCATAATTTGACAATTGGCTAATAGTTAAGAAGTTTAAATAGAAGACATGTATAGAGACTAGATATGGACTCAAACTGGATAAACCTCATAAGGTTCAAGTGGGTTTTAAAGAAGAAGATTGACACAGAAGAAAATATAGTTAGTCATAAAGCTTAGACTTGTATATAAGTTTTATCATAAAAAACAAAAAGTTAGCTATGGTAATACTTTTAGTCCTAAAACTATGCATAAATGCATAATAATATTGCTAGCCATTTTTTCCCATTATGATTATGAGGATGTGTACATGACACACCCAAAATTCTTAGCATCTAAAGATGGCCGTAAAATATTCAAAGCTTCATAGATTCATTTATTGATTGAAGCAAGTATCCTGGAGGCAAAACATCTAATTTGATGATATTATCAAAGAGTTCGGTTATCATAAAATCTAGATGAACCTTGTATGTACAATAAAGTTTGTGGAAGTGAAGTTATATTTCCTAATATTAAATATGGGTGACATACTACTAATTGGAAATGATGTCTTAATTTTACAATATGTCAAATCATGGTTATCCAAGAATTTCTTCATGAAATACATGGATGAAGTAACCTACATTTTGGGATTAAAATATATAAAGATAAATCTAAATGGTTGTTGGTCTTCCAAAGTTTACATATATCAACAATATACTTAAAATGTTTAGCATGGAGTAATCAAAGAGAGAACTCATTCCCGTGAACCATGATGTTACCTTCTTTAAGTCCATGTGTACAACGATACAAGAAGAGATGACACACATGAGTTGGATCCTATGTGCTTATGATATATGATTAATCATGTATGTTATTATATATATGAGATGCAATGTCACAAGTGGGTAGTAGTCATACCCTAGTGAGGACCAATGGGTAACTATCAAGAATATATTTAAGTGCTTGACATGGACTAAAGATGTATTCTTGTTATATGGAATTGGATATCTTGTAGTGAGTGGGTATATGGATATCATCTTCTAATCTGATAAAGATGACTTCAAATTTCAATCAAATTAAGTTTTTAAAATTGAATGGTGAAGTAGTGAGTTGGAAGAGTTCCAAATACTAGATGACTACTAATTCCACAAATAAAGTAGAGTATATTATAGCTTCGGAGGAAACAAAAAAAAGTGATTAGGAATCATCCCTAGCACCACCATTCTAATACCACTGTATTGTGATAATAATTGAGCCATTATACAAGCAAAGAAATCACAGTCTCATTACAAGTCCAAACACATAATTGTGAGGTACAATCTCAATAGAGAGATCCTTGGTAGGGATGATGTAATTGTAAAGGATGTATCAATGAATTGAAATATTACTGATCCACTAATAAAGTCATTTCCTTAGAAAAAATATGACTCACATGTACTAAACTATAATATGAGATATAAATGTAATTGGATTTAGTTCAAGTGGGCAATTGTTAGATAAGTGCTCCAAAGGTAATCACTTTAATAGTTATTGTATGACTTATTTTAAGTTATTTTTTCATTATTTTGATATTCATACATTTAATTGATAGTGATCATCAATTAATTAATGAAATCCATGATACAACATAGTATCAATGAAATCATGATGAGATAAAGAAAATGAAATTCATATTATGTGTGATTATGTTAATATTTAAACCATCCCAAGTCTTAGGATTAACATGACTAAGCATTTTTGAACCAGATTGACTATCACATATTATACTTTTTGATTGGATTAAGTAGTAGATCTCATGAGCTATAATCATAGTGATGATTAATGTAAATATTTGGTTTCTTGTTAACAATAATCAAGTATATCAATGAATTCCCATGAGACAATTATATGGATTACCTATTTATATGTCAATGATAGTATCATCATAAAGATGATGCAAGTATTCTTAGACTTGAAGTACTCTAGAATATATTGGAAACTTGATTAATGTAATAATGTTCCTCATAAGATACTAATTGGGTATAATAATAGGTATTCAAAGATAATGAAGTTAGCAATAAAGAATTCATCAATCTTAATCAAAGGAAATAATAAATACCCAAGGCCTATTGAGATAATTGCTCGAAATCTCTAGCAAGAATGAAAGTGCCAAAAAAAAAAAGTTTTAGTGGCATACCTAATTGAGTAATGAGTCTCAGAAAATAAAATTATTACTTGGGGTAGATGTGATGTGGTCAGTCTAGCGAGAGTTGATGCATAACCTTTATTCTAAACTATGTGGGCATTATATGGTGAAAAGACTAATTACATGATAATTGTCTATGACAAAGTTTATAGTCAAACCTTTGACTCTCTGGTCAACAAGGAGTCATGATGTATTGTTAGATATTGCTAATGACTTGCTCAAGATCAATAGTTAATTTGAGTAACCAACATAACTAGAAACCTAATGAGTCACACAGTTTGAAGATTTGAAGAAGGAATAAATTAGTCTTGCATCATGATTCATGTTGAAGGAATATAATTTGGATGAGATCCAAATTGAAAGAGAATACTAGTGAAATAGGCTATCTCGGGATTAAAAGAATTGCAAGACCATTTGAATATGTTCTAGGGTCATTGAGCTCATTTTTTGGCCTATAACCTTTGAGAGTGCATGCCCACTTTCAATGGGATGAATATAAAAGACCTACTTCTTTAATGAGGAGCATTTTGGTCTTTTTTTTCATATTTTTAACTTATATATAAGCCAAAAATAAAACCTAATGGGTGTCTTTGATAACTTACTTGCCATTATTTAAAAGAAAAATATTTTTTATCCTTCTCTTTCATCTTCTCTCTAAAAGTTTGATCTTGAGTAACACCAAAATTAAAAACTTTTTCCATTTCCTTTGAAGTTTTATCTCCTACCTTCTTATATATAGCATTAGAGTTGTTCTTATCTTGGAATAAATGGGTTGCTATAAATCCACATCAAAGGATGATATATATACCAAGTAAGATTTGGAACTAAGCTAAAGTTTCACCTTCATTTTATCCTCAATACTTTTGATTGGTTTTGATGATACAAAATAACCATGAAAGGGTAATTGCCACAAATTTTATATCTTCGTTATACCAATCTATGGTGCAAGTCGAGAAAATCTTTTACAAAAAAAGTTATGAACTGATTATAAAAATTCAATAGGTATCACAATTATACATGATTGTCATAACAACTTAAAAAGAAAGTAAAAAGAAAGTCTGATACACTATGTTAGCATTCCCAAATATATAGAATACATGTCAATGATATTGATAGCCATGATATGTTTTTCATATTAGAACCTTTGTGTGGATAATATTAGAGGTGTTCCTACTTGGAAATTATTGGGTTGCTACAGATCTACATAAAAAACATACAAAAGATAATATTTAGACATATAGATATAAAGAAAGAAAGATAGAAATATATAAAGATTGATAGATAGAAATATAGATAGAAAAATAGATAGATACATAGAAAGATAGATAGATATATTGATATATTAATAAATAGATAGATATATAGATAGATTGGTAGGTAAGTAGGTAGATAGATAGATATAAAGAAAGAAACAAAGAAAGTAAGAAAGATAGATAGATTGATCGATTGACTAATTGATTGATTAATAGATATATGGATAGATAGAGAGAGAGATAGAGAGAGAGAGAGAAAGAGTGAGAGATAGATAGATAGATAGAAAATAGATAAAAAGATAGATCAAATAGATAGATATATTAATAGATAATAGATAGATAGATACATAGATAGACCGAGAGGGGGGGGGGGGGAAGGTGGTTACACAGATAGATAGATAGATAGATAGATAGGTTGAAAAATAGACAAACAAATAGATCGATAGATATATATAAAGTTAGAAAAATAGGCATATAGATAGATATATAGATATATAGATAGAGAAAGAGAGAGAGAGAGATAAATATATAGATAGATAAATAGATAAACATATAGAAAAATAGATAGATAGATAAATAGATATATAGAAAAATAGACATATATATAGATAAATAAATGGATAGTTAGATAGATAGATAGATAAATAGATAGATAGACAGATAGACAAATAGATTGATAGAAAGATTGACATATGGATTGATTGATAGATAGAAAGATTAGATAGATAGTTAGTTAGATAGACATATAGATATATGAGTAGATAAACATATAGATAGATAGACATATAGACATATAGAGAGTTAGATAGATATATAAAAAAAGATAGATAGATAGACTGACCGACAAATAGATAGATAGAAAGATAGATATATTGATTGATTGATTGATGGACAGAAAGATATAAATGCAAATAGATAGATAGTTAGATAGTCAGATAGTCAGATAGTCAAATAGATAGATAGACAAGTGGATAGACAGAAAGGCAAAAAAATAGAAAGATAGATTGATAAACAAATAGATAGATAGATATATAAATAGATAAATATGTAGGCAGATAGATAGATTGATAGATGGACATAAAGATAGAAAGATATATAGACCAAATAGATAGATATATTGATAGATGGACATAAAGATAGAAGGATATATAGACCAAATAGATAGATAGATAGTCAGATAAATAGATATATATATATCAATAGATAAACATATAGATAAATAATAGACAGATAGACAGACAGATAGATAGAGAAATAGATAGATAGACAGATAGCCTGATCGAAAGATAAATAGATAGATAGACAAATTTACAAATTGATATATTGATAGAAAGATAGTAAGATAGATAATAAACATATAGCCAGATAAATAGATAAATAGATAGGCAAATAGAAAGATAGACAAAAAGTCAGATAGATAGACAGAGAGATAAACATATAGATAGTTAGATAGATAGCTAGATCAATAGATAGGAAGAATGAAATATAGACAAATAGATAGGTAGACAAATAGATAGATAGACTGATAGACTAATAGACAGACAGACAGACAGATAGATATACATATAAAAAAATAGATAGATAGATAACAATATAATGATAGGCAAAAAAATAGATAGATAGACATATAAATAAAGATATAGATAAATAGATAAACATATAGATATATAGACAGATAAATAGACATATGGAAGATTGATAGAAAATAAAATAGATAGATATATAGAATGATAGATTGATAGTTTTATAGATAAACTGATAGATAGAAACAAAGATAGATATATAGATAGATATATAGATAGATAGAGTGAAAGAGAGATAGATAGATTGATAGGTAGATAATAGATATATATATATATTGATAGATAGATTGATAGTGAGAGAGAGAGAGAGAGATAGATATGAAGATAGATATATAAATAGAAAGATAGATGGTACATTGATAGATTGATTAATTGATTGCTTGAATGATAGAAAGAAAGATATATAGATACATAAATAAATAAATAAATAAATAAATAAATAAATAAAAATATATATATATATATATATATAGATTTTCATGGTAGTCATGATGTGTAGAAAACATGTGAATGATATTGATAGTCATGATATGTTTTTCATATCAGAACCTTTGTGTGGATAATATTAGTGGCGTTCCTACCTGGAAATTCTTGGGTTGCTATAGATCTACATAAAAATATACAATAGATAATATTTGGAACTAAGCAAAGGTATCACCTTTCATTTTCCTTGAAAAATTTGATTTTTTTGACAATTGTAGAGATCCATGAAAAAACTATTGGCATAAATTTTGTTTTTTCATTATGTCAATCTATGATGCTAGTCATGAAAAAACTATATAGACCTCAAGTCTATATAGTTCTAAATCATAGCACTTAGGTACTAGTTGACATACTTAGCTCAATTTATATCCAAATATTAGGATTTGGAACTATGTAGACTAAAAGTCACGAGTTCAAATCCCAGGGGACACAATATGTGAAGCATGAGAATAAGTCATGACTTATGTATAAAATCATACATTATGATGGGCAAATTGGAGAATATCAATATTCATGGTTAAAATCAGGAAATTGGTTAACACTCTAAAAGGCTGCCTGAGGACTAAAGTTGAGTTAGGCCCACATTTGTTACATATAAAATATATTTATATGTAACAAATGATTAGTTCAACTTGATCTCAATCCCTGAGTGGTCCCTAAGTGTTAACTAGTTTCCCAACCCTCCACTAGGCATATCAATATCATCTTTTTTGCTCATTCGGGCACAAGGTTTTATATAGTTCCTGCATGTCATATCTCATAGGATTTAAACTCGTGACTTTCAGTCTATATAGTTTCAAATATTAGCACCATAATATTCATTGACATACTTGGCTCAACTAATATTCTAGTGCTAGGATTTGGAATACTCTAGACTAGAGATCACAAGTTTGAATCCTAGGAGATGCAACATATGATGCATGTGTACAATATGTAATAAATGATGAGCCCCACTTGATAGTCCGTAGATGGTCCCTAAATGTTAAATGGTTGCCCAACCCTTATTAAGCACACTCATAATGTATACTTTGACCCTTAGAGCACATAATTTTATACATATCCCACATGTCATGTCTCATTGGATTTGAACTCAAGACCTCTAGTCTATTTAGTTTCAAATCCTAACACCAGAATACTAGTTGACCTACTTGGCTCAACTAGTATCTTGATGCTAGGATTTGGAACTATATAGATTGGGAGTCTTGAGTTCAAATCCTAGTGGACACGACAAGTGGGGCATATGTAAAACCATATCTCTTAAGAGACAAAGCAGATAATATGAGTATGTCCAATAGAGGTCGGGCAATATGAGTATTGTAGAAAATCTGATTAACACTCAGGGACAACAACCATGGACTAAGGTCGAATGGGGCCCATCATTTGTTACAACTTGACTAATGATAGATAAAATTTTAGTGGTTCTATAATGTTTATTAAAGGCAAAATACTTTATAAATGTGTACAAATTTTTGTGGCACTATCATTGGGCTTGCTTAACTCCATATAAACACTTTTTGAGGTTAAAGACCATGCCTTCTTTCCCTTCCACCTAGAATCCATTAGGTTTATCCATTCAAAAAGTCTCGTGAAGGAAAGCTATAATAAATATTATCTTCATACCAAGTTGATTGATTTATAAGTATTATATAACAACTAAACTCAAAATATTAAAATTAGAATACATATTCATGATAAAAAAAAATCTTATCAGAATCACTACCATTTTTTGGCTAAAATCTATTACAACTATATGAGTCTTTCCCCCTAGTTTACATCCATGAATTTGACTTTTAGTATAAAGACTCACTTATTCTTCAATACTCATTATTTTTAAGTGAGGGAACCATATCATAAGTTTAGTTGATATGGATGGACTCAACCTCTCTATGTATAACCAGAAGTCATTCTTCTTTATGCTCAAAATAGTTGGCTTCCTGAAAGAACTCAATGTTACTAGCATCCATGAGTAAAACACGTTCTCTTTCAAGGTATCTTGAGGGCAGCTTGAGAGACCTAGAAGGTCTTCTCACATTGGGCTAAGTAGTTAATTTAGGAGCAATTATGTCTTTCTTAGTCTCTATCATAAGAATCTTTTTCATCTCCTCAACTAGCAAATCACAGAGATTTGTATTAGCACTTTGTTGCTCAATTTATAATCTTTAATCTGACTTATTTATGGTAGTAAAAGGTTCCATCTCTATATGAATAATGATCTCTTTGGATTCACTCTCCTTCTTACTCATATGAATAACCTACAAAAGATAGTCCTCAAGATAGGTAACACCTTTGCTCTAAATAATTTTATTAGCTATCGAGTTACATAATCTTTATCTAAACTCCTCATGTCTATAGTCAAGGAAGATGTAAGGACTTGAATTATCATCTAATGTTGACCTCTTATCTTTTGATAAGAGATCAACATTTGTAGCTAAAGGCTCTCAACTGATCATAAAAAATATCATTAATTATTCTAATACTAATCAAAATATCATCATCTAAAACGGAAAAAGAAAACATGTTAACCCTAATCAACAACTGTACATATCTTATCCATGAAACTCCTTGGGAAGTTGTGCTCGAGAAAACATGTGCTAGACATGCTCTTCAATGATCTGGTTCAGCCACTCATCCTTGTAATTCAATCGAGGCTCTCTTACTAGTATCCTCTTGAGTTTAATATCATGGGATATGTAGTAGCTCTCAAACTTATCCACATACCCTCTCCATTATCAAAACAGATAAAGATCACCTATCTACTTGTCTCTCTTTTGACTATCTTAATGAATATTTTAAATAATTAAAAGACCAAGTTTTTTTTTCTTGAAGGTAGTAACTTACGCATTCCTATAGTGAT
Source organism: Sapria himalayana (assembly GCA_029783825.1). NCBI lineage: Eukaryota > Viridiplantae > Streptophyta > Magnoliopsida > Malpighiales > Rafflesiaceae > Sapria > Sapria himalayana. The sequence goes on from JAREIK010001701.1 coordinate 554,907, forward strand.
TATTAAAAAAAGTTGACTAAATAGAGGGCCCCATTTGAGTACTATGTTTTGCATAAGTAGACATCATAATGTATTAGATTAAGAATATTTATTTTTTTTCTATGGCTATATTGCTCTTTCCATAGATACAATACATACACATACATAAAGAGAAATGATGATTAATATGTAGATCTACATTCTAGCAAATAGTTAAAGACCCTTCTCACTAACATGACCATATTCTTATTCTAGACACTAATATTGTCCACTCGATGAATAATATTTCTAATCTATAGACATTCTTATATGATTGGCTTAAAGGATATTTTCATTCCTATCTCTTGCAAAGACTAAAGAACTCATAACTAATCTTTACTAGCCACTAGTGAATTGACTTACATAACCTATATCATCTAGTATGTTTATGAAGATCAAGTTCAATTAAATGTTTGAAATATAACATACATCTTTTACTACCAACTAATATATGGTATGTAAATACATCTTTTACATAACTATATCTACTCTTAACTATATCATAATCACTAGGTATGTACATGTAAAGGTAGTTAATATGAGGTATAATATAAATTGATGTAGCCGAATCAATCAAAAAATTATCTTCCAAACTTTCTAGGTTGGCATAACTAAACATAGCTAACCAACTTGATATCATCTTCCATGATGATGATATTTGTTTTTCTTGGACTTAGCTTCTCTCATATGCTATTGATAGAGCCACTTCCAAATATTACAATTTTTTTGTGTCATTGCTTATTGAAATGATAATACTTCATTGTCTTTCTATTTCTTAGCTCCCTTGGAGGAATGAGACCTTTCAACACTATATGGGTGTCTACTAGTGGTTCTTCTGAAAGTCTTTAAAATGAGGACTCAAAAAAAAAAAAAAAAATTTCTCCTCACTTCTTTAGTCAATATATTTTCTTTAATTATGTGCAATATTATCGTACCATTAAAAGTTGACTCACTCATAGATGCATCTAAGTCATCCCAACTCTCAAAAGCAATCGAGGAGTAGGCCGTAGGGAAACAAGTACTTATCTTCTAAGAATATCTTCATATGTACTAAATGGTTTAGCAACCCTTGGAAGGTATTCATATGTGTTACTACCATGCTGCCATCCTTATATTTCAAGTTCACTAGACACCTAATAATTAATGGCTTATTCATAAACTTGTTCATTTTATGCATATACTCTAGTTTATTTCATAGCTCATTTGCTCTTATCTCCTTGGAGATGTAGTTAAAAGTGTCAATTACAATCCACAAACTAATGGTGGTGATGATGTTGAAATACAAGATCTACTAGTCTAGATCACTCATATTTATAGGTATTATTATACCAATAACATTCATACAAATCCTTGTCAATAGAAAAAATATGCATCTTTCATTTCCAAATTTTGTAATTGGCTGAGATTAATTTAATCATCTCGAATTGATATTCTATGATCATAAAAAATAAAGTTGACAAAATATCCAAAAAAAGAGAAATTCTTGCAAATCATCCCAACCTATGATACCAACATGTTGGTATCTAGTTCTCTAATACCAATTTATTGAAAACCATTGTATTAGAAAATATCACATGAGATTTGAGTAAGCATTATTAATTTTATTTTTTTGAAATCTGTAAGTATTTTAAAACTTTACGAGATGTTAATTTTATTGTAACACATCTACTTATTTTTATGGAAAAATAAATTAACAACCACATAATTGAAAACTTGTTGAAAGATAAAGAAAAGAGAATAAAGATAATAACAATGATTTAGGAAGGAAACTATATAAATGCATGGTCATTCATAGTTATTAGTGAATCATTTATAACACCTCTCCTTGAATAATCATTACTAGATTGTTAGTACTATCTCATTAATAACCTTGCTAATAAAATCTAATGGGACAAATCTTGGATGAAGAAAAAAAAGTACAATATCTAACATTTTTATTCATGCTCCCCTAATAGTGACATGACTATATTGTCTTCAACTTTTCTATTTGAAGATCTTTAAGCTAGTTCATGCCAACTTTCCATATAAGTTTTTTGAATATTGTAGAAAGCAGGACTTCAATAAATAAATTTGCTAGATAATCATTGGACCTTATTTGTTGCATATCAATTTCACTATCTTTTTGAAGTTCATGAGTGTAAAAGAACTTTGGTGAAATATGCTTAGTTCAATCACCTTTAATATATCATATTTTAATTTGCATAATACTTGCAACATTATCTTCATATAATACTATTAGATTATTCTTAATAGAAGATAATCTACATGATTCTCTGATGTATTGTATCATTGATCTCAACCAAATTTATTCTCTATTGATTTCATGCATCACAAGTATTTCTGAATAATAAAAAAGGTGATATTTATCCTATTTGTGATCGAGCTCGGTGAGGGTCCAAAAGATATCCTACATCTACATAGCCAAGTAATTATGAGTCCATTTCGTTGGAATAAAATAATCTCATGTCACTTGTCCCACAGAGATATCTCAATATATGTTTGATTCCAATCCAATTCCTCTTAGTTGGTGCTAAGCTATATCTTGCTAATATATTAACTAGAAAGTAATGTATGGTAGAATATAATTTGCAAGATAAATTAGTGTGCCAATTGCACTATGATATGATACTTTAGGACTAAGTAACTCTTCATTTTCTTCCTTAGGCTAGAATAAATCTTTAGTTACTTCAAGTGATCTAACAACCATGGGGGAACTAAGGGGGTGTGATTTATCCATATAAAAGCATTTTAGGACCTTTTCTATATATGATAATTGATGAATCAATACCCTATTCAAATAATTCTTGATATGCAGGCTAAGACAAGATCTTGTTTTCCCAAGATCTTTCATCTTAAATTTCTTAGTTAAATAGTTGGCTATTTTGATAAGCTCTTCAGGAGTCCCCATCAAATTTAAATCATCTACATATACTACTATATATTATTTCCAATCTATTTTCTTGATAAAAAGATATGGACAAATTTTATTATTCACATATCATTCTTTGAGTAAATACTAGCTTAAATGAATATACCACATTCGACTAAACTATTATAATCCATATAAAGATTTTTTTTAATTTAATTGAATTCATGCTCTATGGTTTTGAATTCATTGCTTCATGAAATGTGAATCCTTCATTAATTTTCATATATACATTAGCATCTAAAGATTCATATAAATATATTGTGACTACATCCATTAGATGCATATCTAGTCCTACTAAGACTACTAAACTTATCAAATATAGTAATTATGTGATTGCATCCATTACAAAAATATACGTATCCTCAAAGCCAATTCTAGGTCTTTGTGAGAAACCTTGGGCCATAAGGCATGCTTTATATTTCACTGTTTCATTATTCTCATTTTGCTTTAATATAATGACCCATCGATATTCAACAGGTTGTATTATTTATATGGGTAGTATTTTGATCTCATATTCTTCTCTCATGTATATACTTGATAGAGATCTCTTCATTTTTATGTACTAGTACATCATTAAGAAATAACTTTTTGACTAGTGCCTCTATAGGAGCTACTTGTTCATCGACATAGGGCTTAATAGTTATAAGCTCTTCAAGAGTCATAGATATAATACTTTTCCTTTTTCTAAGAATTTTGTCATTAGAGCCAATAGGTCTTCCATGTTTTAATCATAGCTTAGATTCATTTATCATGCTGTATTGTAATTTTCCTATTGGGATTCAATCCACATTGAGATATTTGTAGATAGGATATATGATTTTGTAACTTTTGTTGAATAAATAAAAGCATCAAGAAATTGATTCACAAGACCTTGTAAATGAATTATTTTTTAAACTTCTAGTTTAGATTGCTTTGTATGGGGATTAAAGTGTGATAAAGATGACTCATTACATATAATTTCTCACCATTCTTCTAGAATTAGCTTATCTCCTCATAATGGTATGAAAAGATCTTCATCAGAGTGATAGTCTACAAATTGACTAGTAAAAATTTTCCCCATAAGAGGCTCGATATAATTTATAATAGATGCAGATTGAAAGGCAACATAAATACCAATAGATATACAACAATCAAGGACTGTTTAAGATGAAAAATTCACTAGAATTATCAAGACGAATTATCTTGATAAAGTGATCAAGGAATTGTGCTTTGAGTTGAATTATTTGAGGTAATAATCTAGCAAAGACAAAATTTCTACTAGAAAGAAGGCATATATGAGATCATCAAGTGGATGCATCAATTAAAACTATACAATAACCAAAAGGTACATTAGGCGGGTGAAATGCCCATAAATATCTCCTTAATACATTCTAGAAAAGTAAGGGATTCAAATGTAACTATTATTTACTTTTTAATAGATGACCATTTTAAAAAGATGGTCTAATAATTAATTTTTCTTTAGAATAAGAAACACAAGTATAACTATTATTTACTAAAATTTGTCTGCTTGTTAATAGATGGCCATTATAAGTTGAATGATATGGTACATCATCGAAATTTTGGGATACCCAAGTTGTTCATGCCATAGTAAATATGCATTGGAATCATTGAACTTCCCATTCATGAAAACATAAAATTAAATAGATCTAATAGTTGTCTGATATAACCCACATGATAAAAAAGACAATCATTCTAAGATATATTTTTGCCCAAAAAATAATAGAAGTAATAAGTAAATACGTATTTGCATCATGATTCATAGTTTCAATGTTATATCCATTTCAACATATATTTTTGAAATTGAGTAAATTTCAATCAGATTTATTAGATATAAAAAGTATCTTCAATTTGAACTTTGATTCCTTTTGATAGAATAATGGTGGATTTTCCAGAACCTTTAATCAGGTTAAAATGACCTGAGATAGTATGAACAAGATTGTGTGGGTTGTGGCACAGTTAGTAAGACATGCATCATCAATATATGGAATATAATTGATCAATTTTGAGAAGGGATCTGTATATCTTCCAAATAAAAACATAAAATTTAAATAAAAAATCAAAGTTTACATTATGAATAACCATATGGAAAAATAGTATGGAAAAGAAAATAACATAAAAAAAGTAACAGAATAATCATATGTCTCAATCATAGCATGCATTTCCATCCCCAATCAAATGGTCAATTTTTCCAATTGGATCTTAAAAAAAATTAGAAACATCAAAATGTTTTAAAGGTATTGGACCATCATAATCAAAGAAAGGATCACCAGGATCCATAGTATCTTTTTCATCAATAAAATTTGTTTCAATTTGCTTGTCTTTTCCTTTCATGAAGGCCTGATAAAGGTCACCAAATGCTCAGACTTACAATAAGTATGAGACTAGTGACCTTTCATTCAACATCTATAATATTCAATCTCATAAACTTTTTTTTAATGTGGTGTTATTGCCTTTTTAGATAATTTTTCGAAACTATTCAACTTATGGTTATTTGAGACATTGTTCTTATTTTGAGACTGATTATAATTACCTTGATTCCAAGAATTAAAAAGATCATGACCATGACCTCAGAATTGTCCATAATATCTATGCCCACACCCATCCCCACATCTATTAACTTGAATTGTAGTATTAGCTCCAAGCAATAGTATATATCTAGTAGGGAAAGATTGGATGTTTTTTAGTAGTAGTTCATTATTTTTCTCAGCTATAAGGAGCCATGCAATTACCTTAGAATATTTGCTAAAATTATGCTCTCTATATAGTTTCATCATGAGCACATTAGAGGCATGAAGTAGTGTATTTTTTTTCAAGAATGTCCTCATCCATAATCTTTTCTCCACATAATTTTATCTAAGAACCAAGTTCAAATAAGGCTGAGTTGTAGTCACTAACTGAATTAAAATCTTGTAGTCATAAATGAAGCTAATCATAATGGGCCATTAGAAGAATTACGGTCTTATGATGATCATATCATATATTTTAAACTAGAGGTGTTAAATGGGCCGGCTAACCTGGGCATGACTCATGGCCTAGCCTAGCATGGCATAGTCAGGAACCGTGCCTTGGGCCGGGTCGGGCTGAGTTGGCCAAAACCCATTTGACACCTCTATATCAAACTCATCTAGAGGCTTTCCTCCTTTTATTGTATTTCCAAGATTAATTTCATCCAAGTGGATTTTAGTATCCAAGATCCAAAAAAACTAAATCTTGCCCAAAATATCAAGGGTAGCAAATTTGAGTTTGGTGATTGGTTATTTTCTATCTAAAATTATTAAAACTATATTAATAAAGTAATATATATATATATATATATATATACATAATAATTTCTGGTACATTTAATAATAATATATTTGCATTTAAGTGATAATGGGTATAAAATTTTAAAAAGTGGCGTATGTTTTTACAAGCATGTCCTAATCTGTAATCTTTTCTCCACATAATTGTTACTAAGAACTTATTTTGAATAAGACTGATTTGTAGTCACTAACTGACTTGAATTCGTGTAGTCATAAATAAAGCCAATAATAATGGGCATTCTGAAAATTATGGCCTTTTGATGATCATATCATTCTTTCAAACTTATCTAGAGGATCAATGAATCCTTGACCATTAGATATTCACTTTTCAAACCTTCATCAATATGATGGTGAAAGAATATTAAGGCCTTGGCACAATCCTACAAGAAAATGGTATTTCCTCCTTTTATTGTGTTTCCAAAATTCATTGCATCCAAGTGGATTTTAGTATCCAAGATAACTAATTCTTGCCCAAAATATAAATGGTAACAAATTTGTGTTTGGTGATATTGGTCATTTTTTATTTGATATAATTAACACTATATATATATATGGTATATTTAATAATAATATAATTGAGTTTAAGTGGTAATGGATATAAAATTAAAAGTGAACATGAGGGGTTCAAATAGTTTAAGTGGTAATGGTCAATTTATTTTATTTTAAGTGGTAATAATATTTTGAAAAATGATGGTGTGTATTTATTTTACATGTCAGTATAGAATAATTATATCACCCTTGATCTCTTTTTATGCACATAAGTGCACTAGCACAAGAAGTTAGAAATCATTCCTCATAATTAAGATAGACCTACTAAAATCTTGTATTATAATCTCACCAATAGAATATTCAACTCCAACTAGATTATGAACAATAAATTTATTTTCTACAAAAATTAATAATTCGATCTTTTATATGTAAGCCAAACTCTACGCACCAGATTATTTAGTATGTAGAATAAAGGATGAATGCATTTTTATTTTAAACTTAATCTTAGCTCATTGTAATTCAAAAAAAATAATCAAAAAGATTCCAAACAATAACAAGAAAAAAAAAGCAATAAGGTTGACTTTTAGTATAAATATATTCCAATAATCTCTTACTTAGACTTAAAGTCATGATATCATATATCTTACTCTCATTCCTTCTACATACCTTTCAAATGTTATGTTGGTAAGCTTTTCATAAAAGGATTTACTAGGTTGTCAATTGATGCTACTTTGGTCACCACTATATATCCTCTTTTCATAATATCTCTTATTAGAAAATATTTGTGTTTAATGTGTTTTGCATTCATGATATCTTTTATTAGTTAGCAACTGCTCCACTATTATCGAAATAAAGTATAATAGACAATTGCATAGAAGGAATGACTCCTAGTCCTAGATCCCTCAAAACATTTCTGAGCTATACAGCCTCCTTGGCTACCTCCAAGGCTACTACATATTTGGCCTCCATGGTAGAATCAGCAATACATAATTATTTGCTACTTTTCCAACTTATGGCTCTACTCCCCAAGGTAAATATATAACATGAGATGGAGTTTTTAAATCATCATCTAATTAGAAATCTAAGTTTGTATACTTAATAGGTACAAGATTCTCTACTTTATATACCAACATATAATTCCTAGTTCTTTTTAGATACATGATAATGTATTTTACTACAATCCAATATTCTTGTCATGGGTTAGATTGAATCTACTCATCATACCTACAACAAATTAGATATTATATCTAGTCAAAAGTATTGCATATATCAGGCTTCCTACTATAGATGCATAAAGAACTTCTTTCATTTTATCTATCTCATTAGGTATTTTGGGATGTTAATCATTTGATAAAGCAATTCTATGTCTAAAAGGAAGAAAATATTTCTTAGAAACTTGCATGCTAAAATAAGTCAATATTTATTTGATATAAATAGCTTGAGATAAGCCCAATATTTTTCACTTGTGATCATGCAAAAGTTTAATTCCAAGAACGTGATCAACTTCTCCTTAGTATGTCATATTGAATTAACTGGACAACCAACCCTTGACCAAAGATAATGAACACACATTATTTTCAATGAGTAATATGTCATCAATGTACAACACCAAGAATACCACCATGCTACCACAGAGCTTCATATACACACAATATTCATCCTAACACTAATTTAAGCAATATGATTAATGGCTTGATCAAAATAAATATTCAAAGATCTAGATGTTTGTTTTTGTCCATAAATGGACTTGTTTATTTTCATAACATGCACTCTTGGTCCTTTTTTATGAACCCATCAAGGCTACATCATATAAATGCATTTTCAAAATACCCATTCAAAAATATAGTTTTTATTTTTATTTGTCAAATCTCATAGTTATAATAAGTTGTAATGTAATAGAGAATCCAAATAGACTTAAGCATTGCTACTAAGAAAAAATTTTCTTCATGGTCAATTCCTTCTTCTAGGTAAAACCTTTTACAACAAGCCTAGCCTTATAGCTCTCAACATTACCATATGTTCCTTTCTTTTCTCATGGTTTCATTTGCACTTGATAAGTTTTATCTCTTTAGGTGATTCCATAAGATCCTAGACATGATTTAAATGCATTTTCTGCAGCTCTAATTTCAAAGTATTTTTCCAAAGTTCTACATCTATATCTTTAAGCACTCTTTCAAAGTTACTGATATTAGTATCTACCTCATCAAGGAGTCTATCATTAGTCTCTCCCAAGAATGTATACCATATAGGTTGATAAATAACTCTCCTAGTATGATGAGATACTCTTCTCAGTTGTACGCTTTCAATGGGCACACTATGTAGATATTGATCCTTGTGAACTATTATGATCATCACCCTCTAGTTGTGCAACAAGCATATCAATGATAGGTTTATAAGGCCTAGTATCAATACTATCATTAATAATTCTTTCATTATGATGAGACAATAAGATATATGGAATACTATCTCGTGGTGTTTCTTACTTCTAGAATAATCTTACTTCTAGGCTTGTGGCTTATTATATAGTCTTCTTCTAGGAATCGAGCTTTGGTATAAATAATTACCTCATGATCCTTTGGATTAAAAAAATAATCACCTTTGGCTTCTCTATGATATCCCATAAAAAACAAATTTATGTTTTTGGTTCCAACTTATCTATTCTTTCTTTTATCACATGTGTTGGGCAACACCACAAATGAATATATCTCAGACTATGCTTACATTAAATCCATAATTCAGTTGGAGTAGCAAGTACTGACTTGGATGAGATAAAGTTTAGAACAAAAGCTATTGTTTCTAATGCATATCTCTAAAAGGAATCAGACATCTCCAAATAACTCATCATTAATCTTACCATGGCTATAAGAGTTCTATTCATTCAATCTATTACACCATTCTATTATGGAATAATAGGTGTAGACAATTGGGTTGTAATCCCTTGATCAATCTAGTAGTCCCTAAACTCTCCCAAGAGATACCTTCCACCATAATTAGATCATAGTATCTTAAAATATGTATTAAGATGTTCTTCATTATTGAATATATATGAAATAAATATATTCATACCTTAAGTAATCATTAATAAATATGATAAAATATTCAAAGTCACCTCTCACTTGGAGAGTCATGGATCTACATAGAATAGAATGAACTAGTTTCAAGTTTTCTTTGGCTTTATAGCCCTTAGCCAAAAAGGGTATTTGGTCATTTTTTCTTGCAAGCGAGAATCATAAGATTGAAATGTTCCCACTTTCAATAAACCTAAAGATCCATCTTCAACCAATTTGGATATCTATTTTAGATTTATATGAACTAGGCACAAGTGTTAATAATATATCTAGTTCATTTGGGAAGGTTATTTTCTCTTACATGGCAATATGTTAGTATTATTCAATTTAGCTCATTGTAGTGAGGAAAATATATGATTAATAATATAAAGATTATCTTTTAATACACTAGAATAGATAAATTTTTTATTCAAATAGATTATTATAGAATCTTTGAACAAAAAAAAATATTCACCCTTAATCAAACTGGAAATATAAATTAAATTTATCTTGATGGAAGGTGCATAAAGATAATTTTTCAAAATCAAAAATGTATCTCTTTCAAACTGAAGATATTAATTTCTCATTGCAATCGGCATCACATTTGTAGTATCACCCATGTAAAGATCAATCTCATCATCACTTAATTATCTAGTTTCCTAGAACCACTAGAAAGAATTACAAACATGATTAGTAACTATAATATCTACAAACTAGGTATTTGTAGATACTTCCAATAAACATGTCTCAACTACTAGTAAATGAAAATTTCCTTGATTGTTCACCATGTTGAAATAAATCAGAAACTTTTTCTTATAATGTATTGACTACTTATAATGAAAATATTTAATTTTTGGCTTTTTTTACTCATACTTGTGAGTTAGGAGCTGACTGTGGAACATGAATATATTTTGTAAATTTATTTATTTATTTTCTCATCTTTTAGTTTAGAATAAGTCTTATCAGCAATAACTACTCGAATGGCTTCCTAATAAGATGTTTAGCCGATACCAATTTCTTAAGCAATTATGCTAATTTCCATATAAGTATATTCATATTATAGTTTAGGAAAAATTTCTTATATGAATATGGTAGTGACTGGAGAACAGTATTGATCTGGGAATCAACATCAATCTCAACTTCAAAGATCTCTTGTTCATTTAGAAGATTAATCATCTTTAGAATATGATTTATTGCTGGAGTGTTTCAACCATAGCAGTATTCATCAAATCTTTCATAGCTTTCTATCTAGTAGAATGAGTCTAATTCTCAAATATTTCTTTGAGATTAGATATTATATCATAGGTAGTAATCATGGATTGATGTTGATGTTGAAATATATTTGACATAGAAGCTAGAATATATCACCTTGATATCTAATTAGCTTTTATCCATTTTCATAAGGCTTGGCTTCCTATTTGGTTGTACCCTTGTGAGTAAATAGATTACTTTAATTTGAGCTTATCAATAATAGTAACGACTCAAATAGAAAGAATGTCATTATTTATAGATAACTATATACCATCATATAATTATAGACTGACTATGTTTAAATGTATTCTTCAGATAGAGAAGTAATTCACTTTAACAATCCATAAAATTATCTCACGATGGTTTGTGCTAAGTAGAGCTACAAGTCAATCAGTCCAATAAAGAGGAAGACACTAGGGCTGACACACTAACTAACTTTAATTACTTACAAACCAAAGATGGACTATAAGATTCATACTTGACGAATCTTATAGTCATTTGAAAATAAGATTGTGGGTATAAGATTGCGGGTTCTCTTTTTTTTTTTTAATTAAAAATAAGATTTTTAATTCCTTTGAAATATTTATCTTAAAATAAACAGTTTAATTTATTTTTTTTTATCAAAATTGTAGTTTCCTATATGAATGTGTGCATGTACGAGTGTTATGTGAAATATTTACTATTTACACATAACCTTCATATAAGTTGTCACATACATGTATCATTCATATCTTCATACATCACCACACATTTTATCATTTCCAAACACAAGAACATACCATCATGTGCACACATTCCATATTTATGTGCTAACTATGCCATCACATACATCCAACCTATAATTATTTGATGACTAAGCCATCACATAATTCATAGGTTCAATAGCCCATGTATTTAGATTCCATAATTTATTAACCAAAGTCTTCTGGCGGGAAAGTCCTTATTTTGGGCTACACCCCAATGGGGTTTCAATTTCTGCCCAAAAGTTGCAGGGGCTTAGGGTTAGCAACCCCAAAATTAAAATGAATGGCAACATAAATAGAAACAAATTGACACGAACAAATCTATCATGTTCTCTTTTATTCGCCACCATGAGCTCCACCATGATAATGACTCACCACCATTAGCTCTGCCATAGCATGGTTCACCACTGTTTGCTAGGCCATGACAATGATTTTCCACTATAGGCTCCACCACAATATGGTTTTCCACCATGACATCATTTTCCACTACAAGCTCTTCCATGGCATGGTTCACCACTGTGAGCTACACCATGGCATGGTTTGCCACTACAAGCTATGCCAAAAAAACAATTTTCCATTTCAAGTTATGCCATGGTAACGATTTGCCACTGCAAGCACTGCCATGGCATGGTTTTCCACTATGAGCTCTACCACAACAATTACTTGCCACTGTAAGCCATACCATGGTATGGCTTGGTTCTCTATCATAAGCTCCACCACATAGTTTACCACTTCAAGCTTCGCCAAGGCATAATTCACCACTATGAGCTCCACCACATCAATGATTTGCCACTGTAAGATACAACATGACTATTTATTTTTAGTTATAAAGGACTTAACTTATTCTTAACTAAAAAAGATTAATCACACCCCATGCAATTACATAATCACACAAATCAAATGCAAAAATATAACTCAAAAATGAATAAGCATTACCACAACCATAATCACATCCAAACGCATATTCAAACACATCTATATTTATATCTAAACAACCTAAATAGCTAGGTAGTAATTTTTGATTACAAAGGTTAGAATGCCTCTGTTAAAATTAAGGATATCAATCTATTCATATACTTATATTAGGACCATATTAATTTATACATGATATCACAAATGAGGTCCTGATACCATTGTTGTAGCTAAAATTTAATTTGGCACTATTGTGCATAAATACATTCTTTTAAAATTGATCCTATTAGATGAAGATCGAAATAGAATGATTTAGTGCATACCTTAACTATTCATGAAGTTGTAGCAAGATAGGGCCTTCTCCCATGTTGCATGATCTTCCATTTTTCATGAGGAAGAAGAAGATGCATAGTAGTCATGGGTCATGCATCCATTTGCCAAAATTCTTTAAAAACGTAATTTATAAAAAAATAATAAAATAAAACAAATGTCACATCACTTCATAAAAGTGATGTGATATGTTCCCTTATTATTATTTATTTAAATTATATCAAAGATCTAATTTAATTTGATATATATATATAATCAAAAAATATATTTGATTTAAATTTATATTAATTAATAAAATTAATTCATATAATTTTATCAAATTAATTATCCTAATTTTATACACATACATACTTTAATAAATAAACTAAATCTTCAATTATTACTCTTACATTTTTATGGTATTAGATTAGATTACCAAATGAACCTTGACACAAATAAGATCTCAAGCTCTCAATGTAAATTATATGTATCGTCATTCACATTAATTATAATTCATATCGCTATGGAATTATAGTTGCACTCTCTCACTTATTCTAAATAACTCATCCTTTATTATTTAATATTTATTCAACTCTCTATATTAAGATTACAGATATTTATTATTTGAATGGAATTATTAACAATTCTATTCAATCAATATTTTATATATTACCTTGAAACTTTCCATTTAACTTATTCGATATGTCATATTAAAATATACTATATGGTTTGATAATATCAAAACTTATAAGTATTCTCCAGGAGGTATCATCAATCCATTTTATAGGATATGGATTCTATCAATTAATTACTATTTACTATACAATTGATAAAGTTATCCAATTTACTAAGTATATTGATCTAATAATAAATTTCACCTTTTATGAGTCAAAATAACTATTAATAAGTGCATGTATTTATCAATTATATCAAGATTAAGAATAACATTTTTTGTAAAAATGATGGGGTGTATTTATTTTATATGTTAGCATAAAATAATTATACTATTTTCATCATGTTCAATGCACATAAGTGTACTAACATAAGAAGTTAGAATTTTATCATTCCACAAAATCAAGACGGACTTAATAAAATCATATGCTACAATCTTGCTAACAGATTGTCCATCTTCATCTAGCTTGTGATTCTACAAGAACAAACGATTCGATCTTCTATAAGTAAGTCAAACTCTATGCACCAAATCATATGCTATGTAGAATAAAGGATTCATGTATTTTTTATTTTAAGTACAATCTCAACTCATTGCAATTCAAAAGAAAATTAAAATGATTCCAAACAACAAGAGGAAACAACAATAAAGAACTTCTTTAAGTTCAAAATAGTTCTAATAAGTAGGTCATCAACAAACATTGGAGTATCAATTTGACAAAATAAAATTTGAAAATCTAGGTTGGCATTGATGCAAGGTAGGTTGGACTCTATCACAAGTTTGGTAATAATATATTTGAAAAGATTTCCCAAATTGACCCAAAAATACCTCAAGTGGGTTTGGCTTCCCACATAGATTGCTTCATTATTAACAATGTTTTCCCAGCATGATAGAAGCAGAGGTGTCCAATGGTTATGTCGGGTTTGACATAGTTTTTAGCATGACTATGATGTGCTGACCTAGTCGTAGAGAAGGGTGGCCTGACATGGCCTGTTGGCCAAAATGGGGTAAGTTGGGTTCAATTTGACCTAGGTTAAAATTCAACACGCAGCTAACCAAAGCTAGCTTGGGTTAGCCATAGTGCTCGTAGAGGTCAGGTATCATTAGCCTCCCTACCCTAGCCTATAATATGAGCTTGGGGCTAAGGACTGACATAGGTGAGGAGCTTGGTTGTCTAGTCCATCCTAGGCCCACCTAGGCCAAATCGCCTATGGGTTGTGGGTTGTGGCATCGACTACACACACACACACACACACATGAAATTTCAAAAATATTAATTTTGTTAAAATTTTAATTTCAAATGTTAAATATCATCAGTAATGTATATGAATATGAATGTAAAAAATACATTAAAAATACATTAAGTCTCAAAATATAAATTTCAAATATTAAATGTCAAGGCATGGCCAATATCATAATGTTACTCTGTGTTGTTTGGATCATAATATTTCTATGTCTCGATTTTATTATTTTCATATATGTCATCAACCACTTGTAGCTCTTAGACTTTATCTTGATGACCCATCCATGTATCCTCTCAATTTTTTAGCATGACAGAGATTTAGTAATATTTGGTTAGAGTATGATATTCTTTTCTGAAATCACAGTCAGAGCTACATACAAAGTAGCTTCTAATACTATGCTAGATATTAGAGGAGGTTAGTAGGTCGCATGTTATTTTAGCTAGCATGGGAAAGATAGATTCATACAATTTATATCAATTAAATATGCCAAAATTTTTTATATAATTATAGAATAAGATGTAGTAATTAATATCTAAGTATTTTGACATCTTAGTCTTATTTAGTGAACCTTCCCATCATTTACCTCTAGATAATTGAATGAAAAAGTTATTATATCGAATATAATATTAATCTACTTACTCAGAAACTCACTAAAACTACTATTTTTATTTTCATAATATATAAATAGGTTATCTAATTATGTAGATATCCTATCTTCTAGAACTTGTGATATGTTTATACAAGTAGATATGAATATAATAGTATTTTCTATCTCTTTCACATTAATCCTAGTATTTTCACACTAATCAATAAAAGAATGAAATGGATGATTAATATTTTAAATATTTTGTATCCATCCCAATAGTCATGTCCACAAAATAGACATTCTTAATATTGGTTAGAGATACCATTAATGTTACAAATGCACATAAGTAAAATATATATTATGAGAGTTTATTTAGATAAATACATGTTTGACATGTCATAAAATATGCTTATGAATTAAAAAAAGGAAAATCATATTTCCTAATTTGATGCATTAATTATTATTTTACTGATTTTACTATTAACATAGTCAAATATCATATGTTGATAGTCAATAAAAAAATCTAACATTCGATATACAACATTCCAATGTGAATTTATATTCAATTAGAATTTATACCTTTTTAGGATTGCTGACTTATATAAACTATAAACATTTTGTAGTTTGTTAGATATCTTAATATATTTTAATATATTTTTTATTCATTCTAATGAGAGACATTATTTTTAAGCTGATATGTATTATTAGGTTTATTACGTGACACATATATCTAATATGAAAAATATCATCACAAAAAAGTGATTATTATGAACATACTTATTGTAATGCTATCATTTGAAGAATTATTAAACATAATGCTATAAATTTTATTCTATATTTTATATTCTC
The DNA here is from genome assembly GCA_029783825.1 of Sapria himalayana. Classification (NCBI taxonomy): domain Eukaryota; kingdom Viridiplantae; phylum Streptophyta; class Magnoliopsida; order Malpighiales; family Rafflesiaceae; genus Sapria; species Sapria himalayana. The sequence continues at coordinate 571,256 of JAREIK010001701.1, forward strand.
TAAAAACCCTATACATATACTTATATATGATAAAGCTATCATAAAAATGAAAGATTGTTCGATATGTCAAATACAAAATAGTATTAGTTATGCTTGTGATTATGTATGATGTATTTGCATAGAAAAGGAGTTTAAATAGAACTGTTATACTAAATTAAAGTTTTGATGGAATATAATGAATATTAGTGAAATTGACTGGTTTTTGTGTAAAATATGAGACTTGGTGAATTTGTTGAGTATGAGGGAAGTGAAAAGTAATGTAAAGTTAGAAAGTGCCAAGGATTTTAGTTAAAAAGAGTTCCAAAGAGCATTTACTTGATCTATAACCATTTTAAAACCATGACGTTTTCTTCTTGAGAAAAGACTATATCCATGATTCATTCATAGTATTGTGACTTTTGGTTATAGATATGAAATGCATAATATGCATCTATTTCATGTATCATGACTTCATGTTATAGTGATGAATTCATAGTCACAACTATTTTCAGCATCGTGTCAATCTAATACAAGAGAGAGACTAAAGTTGTAACTCATTTCTAATCTTGTGACTTTGAGTTACATAGATGAATTGTATAGCCAAAATCATTCCTAGTATTGTGGAAATCTAAAGTAAGAAAGTAACCAAAGTCATTGTTCATTTTCAGCGTTATGACTTTATGCTATAGAGATGAAAAACCAAAGCCATGGTGTTTAGGGTTCAAATTACTGAATATTCTTTTATATTTTTGTGATATGTGATGATATGTAAGCATGAAAATAAGATAATTATGGTAAATTTTAAGCTTTTGTAGATTTTGATCAATAGTTATGAAATTGATAGACTTTTGGAGATTTGGTGGAGATGTAAAGTATAGAGTTGCTAATTTCAATATTAATTCTTGACCAAAACTCTACCCAATTCATCATGGTAATATTTGTATATCATGATCCTACCAAGTCATCAGCACAATCTTTCTACTGTACAATATATTCTTTATGACTGAAATATCATCATAGAGTACGTTATCACCAAACTTATCTCATAAATTTTAAATGGCTGCTACATGAAATTTACATCATAGCAACTAAGTATGCCATCAATACTAAAAGTCATGACTATGTCTTAGTACTACAACATTATCTTTACTATGACTTGATAGTCTCAAATTAGAGTCGTGACTTTTCTATAATGTTATGAATTTTGAGTTATAGAAAATTATATAGCAAAAAATACTTGGGCCAAATCCATAAAAATTATTCAGCATCACAAAATTTTGGAGACAATATTATAAAGGGTATTACTCGAGTATGACCATTCCCTAAGGCCATAAATCTTATCTTATAAGAAAAGCAAAACTGTAACTTTTATATTCAGACTAATTCCTAATGTCACAACATATTTGTAGTGATGTGGTGATATAATATATGAGAGACATAAAAGGTTAGTGAGATAGTGACTCAAAATGATGGATGCTTTAGATATATGAAAGGCTAATTTTTGTGCCACAACCATTTTTCAACAATATAGTCATAAGAATCACATGAGATGCATTCACAAGTCATGTACTTTCTAGTGCCATGGCCATATAATGATCAAGAGAGACTAATGTCAATGACATGACCATTACCTAGTGCCTCAACCATATTACAATATGAGAAGCAATTAACAATGTTATGGCCACTCATATCATGATGGCCCTATATGATGAACAAGAAAAAGAAATAAACAAAGTCATGACAACTTTTCAATACCACAACTTTATGTTACCAAGATATAAGGTCCAAGTCATGGTCATTGCCTAGTTCCATAATTTAGTATTACATAAAGATTGGGTTATATTCTAGAGTAGCAACTATTTCTCAGAGTCACGATCTCAAGCTTAAGAGATAAATTTTAAAGTTATAGCTTTCTTCTGAAAGTTACAACTTCCTACTTAAAGTAATATAGAATTATCCAAATATAAAAGAGGAAGAAAGAGAAATTACAAGGAGCTCTTCTTTTTTTTCTTCCTCCACACAATTAGCAAAACCATAATACAACTACCAAACCCTTAGAATGAATTTCACACTCCCTAGGAGCTCCACAAATAATCAAGGGACACAAGATTTAATACTAATCTTTAGAGCTGGGGGTGTGACTCTTAAACCCTTCCTCTCTAGGGTAGATTAGAAAATTTCTATAAAAATAAAATATGGTCTAGGATTTATGTATATTAATAGATGAGTGATTAAATAAAATTTGAAATAAGATTTTGACTATTAGTAGATTTGTATGAGATTGTCATAATAGATATTGACAGATAAATCATGAGGCTTAATTATACATACAATAGGAAGTAAGTGACAATCCTTTTTGACTGCAATGTATGAGATAAACCTATACATAACCCATAATTTGGGTATATTTTAACCATTGTGTGTATAATTCTTATAAAGACAAAAGTAAAATTATTTTTTCATGTTAATCTATTATATACATCTTAGAAGAACAAGTTTTCAATCAGGATAAATGTTATATAGAATATTCTCCTAAAGATTTTATCTTTAGTATAAAAGTTGCATCATTAATAAGGAGGTTAGTGATAGGTAATCATAGGGACATGTGAGAGTATATTATAACTCAATAGTTGACGACATCTCTTATAAGTTATTATCATTTGTATAGTTCTCACTAGGCAAATTTGATTAAAACATATGTTAATTTTACTAGATTATGATGTGTACAAAGCTGAAAATATAAATACTTGCAATCTATGTGAATTCAAGATCTTTATTACATATGAAGCTAAAGTATAAAATTATACATACAAAATAACCATCAAGAATAGTTTACAAGTTGCCTAAAAGTATGAAATTATAAATGACTCTTGAATAGTGATAAATTATTATCTTGATAATGGTGTACAAAGTAAACATCTATGAGGCAATCACCATTAGGATGAGCTCATTTGTGATAACTATCTTATACTCTATTAAGGCAAGGATTTATTACATAATATCTCAACATTCATTCTATGTCCAAATATGTTATAATTCAAGCTAATTTAAACATACATTATATAAATTAAATAAGCTCGTTCATATATCGAAGATTGATTTTATAATCTGAATATTTATTTTGCTAGAATTAATTTGTCTTACTGTTAAATAACTGAACTACTGATAAAATCCATGTGATATTAATATCGAGACCAAATTTTTTTTACTACTTGTATAATTCATACACTTATGGACATCAATGACAATATATTCTCATTAATGAGTTTTTGAGATATTGTCCAACCAGTAAATTTAGGTGGTATAATAAAATCACAATAAGTTCTTGACATATTGTTGAGGATTAGTTAGTTTAAATAGTCAATATGAGTCGACATAATTATCCTTGTAAAAACATAACTTCTTTTTAGTAGTTTAGATAATATTGAGTTTGTTAAATATTTCTTGAATCTAAATACTAAATCTTGTTAATTTGTTTAGAAAGTGGATAGTTGTATTTTGGTGCGTTGCTTAAATTATTTTTTCTTATTTTAAGCACTTTTCTATGATCTGAAGCTCTTAAACTAAGCTAATCCATCTATACTTAGAAATTAACAGAATTAGAAAAGTAATTTTGGGACAAATAACTTATGCCTATGGATGGAATTGGAAGGAACTAGTAGTAATAGAGAGTCCCAAATAAGTGATTGGCAAGTTGTCCAATAGGCCAGCTATCAGCATACCTTGAAAGACTAATGAAATGATGTGAAAATGGATATTTATTTGGGTATTTGATTGTAGTTGGTAGAAGAAAACTACTTTGAGTTAAAGGTGACTCTTATAGTTATGGCTTAGCAACACCAATATAATGGAAGGACATTAGAGGATCCTAACAGACATGTCATGATAGTTTTAGAGCTATGTGAAATGGTAAAAATGAATGTAAGTTGGTTATAGTATTTACCTTGCAGCTCTATTTAGAGTTGGAATACATTAATGAGGACATTTCTCTCTAAGTTATCCTCATCTCATATTATTTCTCAATTATAGAGTGAGATAAGCCAGTTCTAGCATGACGAACATGATGCTTAGGACTATTTTAAAGATTTATTGAAGATATGTCATCAACATTGATTTAAGTCGTGGTTCCAAGCCAAAACATATATATAATAGACAAAACTATATGATAAGATGCATGATTGATGCGACCATTAAAGAGGAATTATAAATAATTATTGGAGGAGGTATATTATTTATTTGAGGAGCTAATAAAAAATAACTATCAAACTCAAATGGATCGTTCATTTGGGAGAAGATAAGCTGGAGTATTAGAGTTAGATCAGTTTATCACAATTGAAGCAAAAATGAAAGCTCTTTTAAAAAAGTTTGATATCAGCAAAGAAAAGAGAAGAGTACCATGGGATATCACCATTTTACATCCACATGAATTAGTGGACTTGGATCCCATTTAACAAATAAAAGAAGACAATCAAATACAAAACAAAGGATACTTGTTTTGAACCAAAAATAATGTGCTAATGTATTTTATCTGAATATGAAAAATCATGAGAATTTTTTTGTATATAGGTTATTGGAGTGGACTACATAATATTGAAAAATCCTTAAGATATATTGGGAATAATTTGGTGGACTACAATAATGAAGAAAACTCAAGCTTGAATTGTCAATCATCATGAAAAAAAAGAAAAGAAAACTTAGAAGAGGGATTAAATATCATCTTAAGATAGTTGAAAAAGAGAAATGAAACCCAAAACAATTAGATGGGGATGCTTGAAGCATGGATGGATCTAACAAGTTCGGTGATGAGGATCAAATTGGACAATTATCATTATTAATGAAGGGAAAAAGTAAATCAATAGCCAAGTAATACTAAATAAAATCCTAAGAATCATTCCGCTATATTGCTTAAAAGTAAAAAAGAGCTAGAGGCACTTTATTAAACAATATGATTTTGGATTAATGTTTGGGGTTGATAGTGACACAAATTTCCCAAAAGTTATAGCTCCGATTGAAATTTTCCAAGAACCATGGCCCCTACTGAAGAGAGCTCGAAGGATGAAATATGTGATGCTATGTCACCTAACAAAACTATGACTCTAGAGGAAGTGTAAACCCAAATCTCATGTAAAGATGTGAAGGAGGAAAAATAAGAAACTAAGAAGCAAATGGAAGTTATCCAAATCCATGGAGATAAAGAAATAGATTAGAATAAAGTTAAGGATAAGTTTTTAATGAATTCTTCATTTCCATAATAACTTAGAAAGAAAATTTGGATGAAAACTTAAAAAATTTTCTTAACATATTCCAGAAGTTAGAAGTAAATATACCATTTTTTGAAACTCTAGCTCAAATACTAAACTATGTAAAATTAATGAAAGATATAATGAATAGTAAGAGAAAATTATATATTTATAAGACCATTAATATGACCAAGAAGTGTAATGAAATTATTCAAAATAACTTCCAAGGAAATTGAAGTACCCCAAAGGTTATACTATATCTTATAGTATTGAAGACTAAATATTTCAGAAAGTATTATGTGACTTGAGATCAAGTTTCAATTTAATACTCCTATCAATTATGTAAAGATTAAATCTGGACAAAATCACTCCAATATCCCTCACTCCAAATGAATGATCAGACTATAAAGTGATTAGATGGAAGCAAAGATGTATTGGTTAAGGTCATTATTTTTATTTTTCTAGTTGATTTTATTATATTGGATATAGAGGAGGATAATCATGCACCATTAATATTGGGACTATCATTTTTGGCATGGTTCAGATCCTTATTGACATCAAGATAGAGAAGTTTACACTCTTTTTTTGATGATGAGTAAGTAAAATTTAATTTTTACAATAGTTTGCAGGGTATAGATGATGATGAAATATTGTGTTGGAGAATAGACAATCTATTCTATACTACAATACAACAAAAAAAATGGTTTTCTAATAGAAGAGTTTTATAGATAATTGCTAGAAACATAAAGATGAAGAAGATGAAATAGAAGAATAACATTAAAACTATGAAAGTTATGACCTCAGAGGAATCTTATGCTGAAGTCATGACCTCAGAGGAATCTTATGCTGACAACTTCAAGGAAATTGAAAGAATAATTGAGAAAAACAAGACTAAGACAGAAACCATGGAAAATCCAATCAAAGACAAGATTACAACTTTATCATAGTGACATATCTTTGGGAGTGTAAAATGAAAATGACTAAGAAAAGCTTGAAGCCAAAGCCACAATTATACACAACAATAAAACTTTGGTGATACATAATGAATTAGTCCATTAGAAGCCTAGAAACAGTTGTGAATATGCATATCATCATGACTTTTGAGTTACAAAACAAAAAGGGAAATAAAAAGCTTAAAGATAAAATCATAGTTGTACTTTAGGGATCTAAGAAAAAAGGACAACTAAAAGTTGAAAGGCAAAGCCATGGTTTTACTCATTTCTATGACTTTGGGGATCAAAGAATAAAAAGAATAAGCTATCATGAAAGAAGTTGCAGCATTAATTAAAGTAATAGTATCCAATGAAGAAACAAACAAAGAATGAGATAAAATAATATACTAAGAAGCTAACATAAATAATGGAGATCTCTAATAAAGGATTTAATAAAAATTTCATGTCAATATAATAAAGATTTATGTTTGATGAATTATTGAAATTTCAGGCAATTTCTAGAACACTAAATAAAAATTGTCCTTGATGTGGATAATTCTTTTATAAACTATAGGTACTATCCTTCCTTTCTTAGTGGCACTAATTTATTTCCAAATGTTAGTACATACCTACATTTTTTAGGATACATAGTCCATTTTGTGATCCAAGATTTGAGTAGTTAGAAACTACAATATTGATGTTTAGAAGCATCATTCCTTATGACATTTTGATGGCCAGTTCAACACAAAAATGATTTGAGTAATTTCTTCTTCTTCTTTTTTTTGATATATATAAAGGATGTTATATATATACTACATTTAACCTCTACATGTTAGCCACTACCTAGTTCATTGGACCACATGAGTGGGAGGAAAGTAATATAAACATTAAAAAAAAGTAGCTATTTTCACATTCAAATAAACACGTGATTATAATGAAGATAACTTTCACTTTGGTGTTTGAGTGTGTGCAAGTGTGCATGCATGCATGCATGAGCATGTTTGTGTGCTTGTCTACACATATTTATACATTCATGATAGGTAACAACTTGAAATAAAAACATAATCAGAAAATATCATATGGGTCAACGTTGAATGTCTTAAATTTAATGAAGCGAATTAAACTAAATTAGATTGTCATATATTGACTCTTAAATAATTCATGATTGACATCATTAAACTCTTATTAATCAATCTTTGTTTCTCTTTTTAGGATCAAATCATTCATTTCTATAATCGTCTTCCTAGTAAATCCTTTTTTAGTGATCTCTTCTACATTATGTCTATTCTTTGAAAAATATGGTGTACATTGATCTCCTCAATTTATGTGTTTGTAAGAAAGTATTTGCAGTGAGTTCATTTCTCCTCTTGTAACATCAATTATTAATCTCATTCATTTCTTTATTCCTACATACATGTGAATCTATCATGATATTTGATTTCTCGTTATTTTGAAAAGAGCTAGCAAAAAAAAAAAAGTAAGAAGCTTTGAAGTCTTGTGGTGGTAGTGTTAAAATAAAAAATCAATATTGACAAAGTTGCCATTCCAATATGCAAAATTTTTTACCTGAAGATTTGAGATTGAGCAAAAAATCTAAAGAGAACTACTATTTAATATGATATTTTGAGGACTATGATGCTAGAATTCATATCCAAACAAGAAACTCATATAATAATGAAAATTGAAATCCTTAATCTTATACTTTTTTATTTCTTGTGTTAATTAAATATCATTTAAAGTTTCTAATTTATTTTATCAATTACAAATAATTAAAAATATTGGTTTAAACTATCATAAATTGACTATCATAATCCACAATTGTGGTGACTATTTAGGTCTAGTGGAAAGGTGATGTTGAAGATTTAAAATTTCTAATAGATAGGTATTTATCTAATTTGGGATATTAAGAACTAGAATTGGTACTAAAATGCTTACCAGAAATATATGCTCAAATAGTCATAAAATTCATATTATCTTTATTTTTTATGCTTTAGCTTCAAACTTCCAATTATTTTTAATGTTTTCAAATTTATTTTTGTAAATCAAGAATAATTCAATGAGTTAAGTTCATGGTTCATAAATTAATTATCACATTCAACACCAACTAAATCTCTGAGTGATTTAAGAATGCGATATAAAATAAATCCAAAAGAATACATTAATTATCTTTTAGACCTGTATTTTAAATTTTTTATTGCATTTGATTACTACTTTTAATTCATTTTTGATAGTAACATTATACGAGCAAAAAAAAAAAAAAATGAAGGGAAGAAAGTTGGCTTCGTAATATTAGTAATCAACACAAAAAATTTTAAAATACAAGTCTAAAAGATAATTAATATTACTAGGTGAAAAATATATATCAAATAATATATTCATGCAACCATAAAAATACTTAGAAAAAAGTAACATATTTTCTAGATTTTTTTCTAATCAGTATTTTTATATTTGAAAATTCTCAACTGGCAATTTTTTATTTGTTTATTAATATTTATATCACGATGTGTAAACTCTCACTATATGCATTGTATTTATATATATATATACAACATTAATAGTCTATTTAGCATATATAAAGAATACTCAGATCTTGCTTGTGAATATTGTACACATGTGGAGGGGAACAAAGGTACCACAACATACAACTTTTGCTGCCTTTTGATAAAGGATAGGGGCATGCATATCCTAATTAAATACAAAAAAAAAAAAAAAAAAATCCTAGAATCCCTCTAAGGTGGGCCAGGAGAAAAAAAATTTCAAAACAAAAGGGGGGGAGGCAACATCAATGAAAGTTGTAGTTAAGGAAGATATTCGAGATGAATTATGGGAAACAATAAGAGAAAAACATGACCATATAATTAATGATAATGATGATGTTATCTAGCTGACATGCATCCAAATGAGTAAGTTACTAATTGAGCTACAATTAGAGCATCAAATTGTAGCTTGATTAGTAACTAACTTTTGAGGAACATGTTTTTGTGGAGAGGAAAAAAAGGTATGCCCCAAGATTAAGTGATGCAACTCTGCCAATTCAAAGATCACTGTCAACTAAATCTTTTGATTAGTAACTACCACTTGTGCTCTCATTATATAAATCTTTTGTAATAAGATAAAAGAGTGCCAAAAATCTATTCAAAGTCAGTCCACTAAAGGAAATCATAGTAATATTGATTAGTAATATCTTTATTTATGAATGCATTTTCCCTCAAAAGGTACATTCTCACCATTTCAAGGACATGATTATTAGTGCACAATAAGAAAGTAATTCTCTCTCTCTCTCTCTCTCTCTCTCTCTCTCTCTCTCTCCCTCTCTCTCACGCACGCACAGATTGTAGGTAAATGTTTAACACCTGCATTACCATGTAAAATCAAGTACCTACATATGGAATAGAAAAACATAGAAGATATGGCAACACTGAAAAAGAAAAACAGAAGATTTGCAGATGCATGATTATGTGTAACGGGTGGACTAAGCCAGCTAAGTTGAGTATCATTAATTTCATGGTCTATTCAAAAGATAGCATGACCTTCCTGAAATCCATTGATGCATCAAACAATTAAATGACAACAAATACATTTAGGATTTATTGAAGGTGGCAATGAAGGATATTAGCAAAGAAAATATGGTAGAAATTGTGATGAATAATGATTCATCATTCATTAAGGGAAGAAAGTTGTTGATGAATTAGCATGATTTGTATTGGACCTCATATGTGACACATTGCATTGACTTAATGTTTGAAGATATTAGTAAAAGGAATAGCATTTCAAATGTGATTGTCAAGGCTCAGAAACTTCATAATTTCATCTGCATCCATAATTAGTAATTAGCACCTATGCAAAATATTAGTGATGGAGACAACCCAAGTTTTCAGTACCAACCTGGAGATGGGAACAATCCCGAACTACTTGAAGATGTTCACAAGTTGTTGCAAATTTATATTCTACAGCCAAAGGAATTAGTCAATCGAGTTTAAATAAAAACAGTCATCCAATTTTAAATTTAATATTTCATTTTGAATTATTAGATATGAAGCTAGAAATCTCCTGAGAAGCAAAGAAAGGACACAAGATCACTCTTGGAACTTTCGGAAAGCCTTGTACCTCGATTCAGACTCCTCAAATGAGGCCGACATTTACCCCCCTTGTACAGTCGTACTTCAATGGGTTACGGTTAATAGCATTTCATATCAAATGTAGGAGCGGGTGGGGGAGGTGATGGGGGACAACACATGGGCATACCACATAACTTAGTTTTCTAACCACGGAGAGGTGGATTACAGCAATGACATGTTTGTACTTAAAATGAGTAATGCCAAAACTCCATTTCCTTCGCATTGCAAACAAAAAACAAAAAACAAAAAAAAAAAGGTAAAAAAGAACAAAAAATAGAAAAGAAATAGACAGCACAACAATACAACACACCTAACCCAACAATACAACACACCTACTCGCAAAAATATTAAATAGTAATAATAATAATATTATTATTATGAGTTCCAAACAAGACAGAGCAACAAATACATTTGAAAAAACACAATCAAAAAAAAAAAAAGAAAAATTTCACAAACAACCAAAATTGGTTCTACGGTGGTACTTAGCAGTGTGACCCATTGAGCTTTTTCAAGAACTGATTCAAATTGTACTCCTCTCTGTACTGTGCTTGATCCCAGAGCTCACCCAGTTCGCCCAGCATTGCTTTCAGTCCCTTTGCCTTGCTTTTCGACTTGGGTTCATCTGCCATGCTCCTGCCCACGTTGATTGCAGGAGTTGCACCCTGAAAATGAAGAAGAGAAATGAGGCTAATTCCAATTCCCTAGAACCTCAGCAATCATTTGGCCTTTGCACCTGGAGTAGGGAAATTAAATTAGAAAAGGTTGTTTTACGTTAACCTTGAAGCTGAAAAATTTATTTTACTTTATCCATTGTCATTTTATTTGGATGAGCATGAGTATGCAGTTTAGCTACCACACCTCAACTATTCTCACAAAGAGATAAACCTTGCCCCTCTGCTCTGTCCACAATTAATTTCGATTGATATAAATCTCTCTAGTCCAATGAACTTGAGATTCAAACCAAAAAAAAAAAAAAAAAAAAAACTTATAAGAGAGCCCTGCCACTCAAACATGCCCTCATAAACAATTTACTTGTTGTCATGATTATATTTGTGACAAGACCTGATTATATTTATCGTGCACATTGTTTTTATATTGATCATATATGTATTTTCTATGATCATGATTGTGTGGCATTCAAAAAACAAAAATGTAAAATTTCATGCAAGTTTTTCTTTTAATTACCCATCTTGCATTGTTGCATTATACAAGAATATTATTATTATTATTATTTTTATGTATTTAATTTTATTATGTCAATATCAATGAGAACACACAAAAAATGTTGGTTGCTTCAATTCTCTGATCCATTATATATTGACAATGCTTATACATTACATATATCTATCTATCTATGTGTGTGTGTGTGTAATCATTGATATTTTTAATACTATCTTAGATTTTTACATGATATCTTGAGGAGTCAAACGGGACGTTCTGGGTAGGCCCAGCCCGATTCTTTTGAGCACGACTATGCTTTTGTGCCGGGCCAGGCATGACACGGTACAGTAGATCCTGTACCATCCTAGATAGCATGAGAAATACGAGCTCATATGATTTCCAACACTGTAATATATCAAGATTCTTAGTATCAGAATGTGATAGGATTGAGCAATAATTAGTATCTAAGTATCGAGAAATCTCGCTCCTATGTGACGGTCCACCTCGTCGTTTCCCCCTCGCTAACTGAATGAAAAAATCATCATCTCCGAAGAAGGTATCCATGTCCGTAATCACAGTCTCACAACTACTACCACCATACTTAGTATCGTAGTATGTGAATAAGTTAGTCAACTTCTCGTGAATGAATCCTTCAGGTGGGTCTTCTAGGTTCATGCATGAGAAAATGTAAGTCAGGATGTTATCTACTCATTCCACTTTAACCTTAGGGTCTATGTATGCAGAGATACAAAAAAGAAATTGAACGGTAGACCAATACTTTAAGTATTTGGTTTTCATCTCTGCAACCATATGACTAAGTGTTGGGTCAGCTTGATACTTCCTAAATATGCTACTAATATTACATATGCACCTGAGTACAATGCAAGTCGTGTGAGTATAAATCGACGAACACATGTTCGTCGTGTCATAACAAATCTTCAGGAATTTTATTTATGAAATTCCTGAAGTCCAGTCAGTGTCGTCAATAATAAGATCGTCACTTTTTCTATTGACATAGTCGGATATCACGTGTTCGTATCTAATACATGACTCCAATATCAGGTAGGTATAATTCCAACGGTATCTCACATCCGATTGAAATTTCTTATTCTTTAGATTCACAGACAAACAGTAACTACCAAACTTCTGTTATCCACGAGAAGTGTAAATATATTTTAGTGTATTACGTATATTATTTAACGCGAGGAGAACATACCTTCATACCTGCCTGTACAATCACGTTAATTATGTGACATGTATTTGACATGAAAGTTCTCTTCAAATGACGCGTCTCTAATATTCCTAATAAACATGTTAATAACTACTTTATTATTAGATACGTCATCGAATGTGAAATAAAAAATTTTATTTTGAATTTTATATTCTTTAAAGATTTTTATCATACACTCAAAAATAGCCAGACCATCATGAGGATGGAGAATCTCAGAGAATCCTAAAATTTTTTTATTCATTGTCTAGTTAGAATCTACATAGTGGCCGGTGAGACATGCATAAGATGATTCATTGTGACTTGTCCAGATATCGGACGTCACGAATACCACACCACTATATGCCATAAATTCATTAATTATTATTTATTTTTCTAACCTATAAAAGTTTAGTATGTCATTCCTAGATGTGGACTTAGGAATGCTATGATAAGCAGACTGAAAATATATTTGCATAATGCACATTACCCTTTGATCTTTCGAAAATCTGATCGAAAGACCCATCAATGTGATAAGTTTGGTCATGCCTTCCCTACCCAACTCGCTGTGGTATATAAATGGAGTAAACTTTGAAACTAAACTCAATCTAGTCTCAAAAAATATAGTGCTAAGTTGGGTTCGCCTATGATCTAATGCACCATATTTTTGGTACATAATTTCGCAAGACTCTTAAGGTGCCCAATCTCAAACAAATTCTTACAAGTTAAATTTCTCATACAATATTTATATTGTGCCATTTCATTTCCTCACCCAACATTTTTTTGTTTTATTATATTTAAATGAGTCCAAACTACAGAAGTCCTAATTTTTAATTTTTTAGATGTTTGGGTTGAGACGACTGAAAAAACCAAAGTTTCAACAGCCTCAAACCTCTATGTAAGATTTTTACTTTCTAAATTTTAATATGTTTCATTAGATATTAATTATTTTTTTTTGATTTTTGTTAAACAGGAGATAGAGCCTAGATGATAAATTTTAAATTTTCGGATTAGAGAGAGAAAGTAAACAAAAAAACTTAAAATACCCGGTAAAGTAGTGAGATATATCACGTCCACAGTGCACCATAGTCTAGTTCAAACTTCCAAACCCCAGTTGAGAGTCTCGAAAAAACCGAGCATAATGACAAAATCTCTAGTCCCGAGAGAGATGAACAAAAGTTTTAAGAGAATTTTGAGAGAATGAAATTTGAGAATAAATATTTATGAAAAACATAAATGTTATAGAGAGGTGGATGAATTTTATAAATTAAAATTTTTTTTTTAAAAAAAAAGTATTTTTTATGTTTTTTTTAATTTTTTATTGAATTTTAGGAGACAGAATTATGAGGGCCATCGGATTTTGCCCCATAGCTGTTGGAGGCGAAATCCAATTGGTGATATTCAAATTTTTAATTTTTTTTAACTGTTGGGGGGGGAGGGGGGGTTCATGTCGGGCGGGACTGTGGGTCAGGTCAGATTGGAATCGGACTAGTGTCCATGCATTTTTCCTATTCGAATCGAATGGCGCTGGAGAAGGGGTGGGTACGTGGGGTGTGGGACATGTCCCGTGCCGGCGGGCCGTGCCACGGGCCACCAAACAGTGCGGTCAGGCACGACATGAGCCCGGCCACAAGAAATTCCCATGCCGGGCCGGCCCAAGCACGGCCGAATCATGCCGTGCCTCGTGCAGGACCGGGCCGGCCCAGCCCGATTGACACCTCTAATGATATCAATGCCAATACTCAATGAAAAAAATAAATTTTAGGACCTGTAATGGTTACAAACCCTAGAGAGAAGAGACGCATGTAATGTACCAACATAATATACATTAAAGATATCAACTGGGTTGTGTCAGGCCGAAATTGGCCAAATTATGGTGGCCCGGTCATGCTACATTGCAATGCTGGACACAACACCATTTCTACAAACAGGTAGTGCTGGGCCAAGCAGACAGCGACCAAATTATGATGGCACGGTAGTGCCTCTGTGCCATGCTAGACATAACACCATTTCTCCAACCAGGTCATGTCGTGCAAAAGACTGATGGAGGCAGGCATGGCACATCCCCGATGGATTGGCTACGGTAGTTGGTCATGCTAGGACAGGCTAACTCAGGCAGGCACAGGCGAGTGCAGACTTTGCAATCACGTCCTAGCCATGCAGGGTTCCAGGTCACAGGTTACAGGTACAGTCAGCAAAGCAAGCAGCAGTAGGGTTTATTTATTTAAAATAAAATAAAATTTTAATTTTTTTAATTATAATTATATAAATTATTAATTATTATATTATAGTTATGAATCTTGATATATAATATAAATAAAGAAATCTCTATACAAATAAAATATAAATTATACTAACATAAAAAAAAACACATTACCATTATATTATATAAATCTTAAAAAATATAAATAAAATAAAAACAAGATCTTTGAAAAATATAATCAATTTGTAGGATTCAAAGAGTCAACACTAGGTCTTGGTAATAATATCTTCATTTTCACATGTATACATCATCATTCATATTTAGCTATTTCATTTTATTTTGAAAACCGATCATTGAATTATTATAGTATTTTAAGCATAAAATTATTTCAATTATATCTAATTATAATGTATTTTTCTATTTGTAATTACATTCATTATTACAAAAAAAAAATTTCCAATATTATGGAAGTTTTTTATAGATAATATGGGAAAGACATATTTGTATGATTTTCACTTACTTAATATATCAAAATTCTTAATATCAACATAAAATAAGATCGAATAATAATTAGTATCTAGATGCCTCGACAACTCACTTTTATTCAACGAGCCTCCCCATCATTAGCAAATAGTTAATTAAATTAAAAAATCATCATTTTCAAATATATTATCCATATCCATAGTCGAAGGCTTACTACAATAATTATATTTATTATCATAACATTTAAATAAATTATCTAGTTATTCATAAATTATATCCTCAAATTCTCGTGGTTGGTTCATACGTTTTGATATATAATTTTACATTATTTTGAATCTCTTCCACCTTAATATGAAGATCCATACAGACAACTAAACTATAAAGAGACAAAATATAAAAAGTATTTTAAATATTTTCTTTCCACCTTAACAGTCATGACACAAATTTAAGTATTCTTTAAGGTGTCAAACGGGTTGTACCATGTCGGCACGGTTCATTTTTAGGTGGCCTATTTGGGAGACCATGTGGAGTTGGGCACGACTCAATAAGGAAGCCATTCAATTTGAGGCATAACATGATTTGTGTTTTGTCCAACCTAGCACGACACGAGTCTTAGCAAAATAGAGCTGGGCCGTGTTGAGTATTGTTGGGAGCCGAGTCATGTCAATTTTTGATTTTAAGTATGTAAATCATTGAGGTTATGGGTTGGGTGCGGGTAGGCTAAGCATGTGGTAGATGTGTCAAATGGGACGTATTGTGCCGACATAACCCATTTTTTGGTGGCCAATCGAGCCACGTACTATTCATGACATGGCCCAGTACGACAATCATGCCATGCCAGGCATGGTACGACTTAAATATGTTTAGCCCGACATGGCTCAGCTGGCCAAAGTCTGGGCAGAATCATGTTTGGCTGTGCTGGGTCAGGTCGGGTGATGCTTGGAGGCTGCTAGCCTAGTCGATCGATCACCAGTTACGGTTTATGATTTTAATTTTTTTTTTTGCAAATTTAAAATTAAGTTACCAATTATGAGTTACAACATTACATTATTTATTTATTTCACATAAATCATAAAAAAATAAAATTATTAACACATAAAAAAATTTAATAATCAAAAATATTAAAAAAACACATCTATCAATCATTATTCAATCCAAAAAAATAAAATAAAATAACATCTCATAATAATATAAAATAAAAATTATCAATCATAATCATACAAGCTCAATCCTAATACCAATCGGTATAAGTATGTAACTAATTATTAACGTGTAATTATCTAATATTATCACTAGTGGTGGGCTCAACCTCAACATCCTCAAAGTCGCACGAGTCAGAATCTACTAGCAACTCCTCAACTCTTATTCCAGCATGATCCTAGATGCTAATCTTCAATCTTCCCAATCTTTTATGCATGCTAGTACCTTAATAATATATGATCGCAACCTTAATCTTCTATCCAAAATGACATTGACTATAACAGAAAAAATAGACTATGATCCTATGTCCGACACTAGAGGAGTCAATAAATCTCATGTCATACTAGATATTACAAGATAAGTGGACTCATATGATTTCTTCTATTATAAAATATCAAAGTACTTATTATCATTATATGATAAGATTGAGTATTAATCAGTATCTAAGTACCGAAGCAGCTAACTCCTATTTGAATGTTAACCCAATTATTTCCTACTCGCTAACTGAATAATAAGTCATTGCCTTCGAATATGGTGTCTATGTCCATACTTGGAGCCTGCTACAACTACTACCATATCTAGTATAGTAGTATATAAATAACTTAGTTAACTTTTCATGAATGAACATTTTAAGTTAGTGTTCCTAGTTTATACACGTAGATATGTATGTCAAAATATTCTCTACACCTTCAACTTTAACCCTAGGATCCATGTAGCTACATAGACAATAAAGAGATAAAATGATAGATCAGTACTTTAAGTACTTTGTTTTTATCTAAACAACCATGTCACTTAAGATCGAGTAATCTCTAAACTTTCTAAACATGTCACTAATATTGTATATGCACTTGAGTGCAATGAAAATGATAAGAATATGAATAGACGAATACATGTTCATCGTGTTATAAAAAATCTTCAGGAATTTCATAAATAAATTCATGTATTCCAGTCTTTATCATCAATAATAAGTTTGACACTCTTACTATAGACATAATTAAATATCATGTATTTGTATTCAACACATGATTCAAATATCAAGTGTAATTTTAATGGTGTCTCACATTCGTTTGAAATTATTTTTCCTTTAAACCAGTGAACAAACATAGAATACCTAACTCATATTGTTTACTAAACATCCGAAGATATTTTAGTGAATTACATATTTTTTTCTAAAGTAGAAAAAATAACCTTTATCCCTGCTTGTTCTATTAGGTTAATGATGTGATATATACATCAAATATAAAAAACTTTTCTAATGGCAAATCTCTAATAGTCATAATAAATATGCTAATAATTACTTCATTATTAAATACGTTATCAAATATGATACTAAATATTTTATTTTGAATATTATAAACTCTAAAAATTCACATCATAAACTCATATATGACAGAATAACATAATGAGAATGGAGAAAATAAAAAAATTTTAAAATTTTTTTATAAAGTGTTTATTTAAAATTTATATAGTGGGCGGTGAGATATACAAAAGATACATCATCGTGACTAATCTAAATATTAAATATCACGATACTATATTATCTGAATTTATTAGTTATTATTTATTTTTCTATCTCATAATATTTTAGTATGTCATTCTTACATATGGACCTAGAAATCCTAGGATACTTTTTAAATATATATATATATATATATATAATAGGATATGCCTTACATAAAAAAATCCATGCCTTAAGGACACCATGCACCTTAAGGCTCTAGGAGGCCTTGGTCCACCTTGTGCCTTTGTGCATCTTGCACCTTTCACAACTATGATGTAAAGTTAACACAAATTAAATGAAACATGTAAAACTACTCATTATACAATAATAAACACAAAAGGCCCTTATATAGAAGAAACAATAGTTAGAACAACCCACAAGTTAAATATTATCATCAAAACATAAAGAAAGATGAAAAGAAAATAAAAATAATAATAAATATAAAAGCTAGAAATTTCAACAAATATGATAAAAATATTTTAAAAAATAAGAATGAATAATTTATTATAATATATATCAGACATACTAAATACTTATTATATGAATCATGAGAATATATACTAGACTTCAAGTGTTGGCACACCCCCACATAATATATTAATTAAAATGACAAATATATATCTAATTGATATAACTTAAATATTCATATTTATGAGTAGTATTAAAAAATATTTTTAGGTAGATATAATTTTAATCATAAATTATCTTATCAACCAAATTTTCTCTTCTATTATTTTTTAGTGCATATCCTTTTAGATCTTATATCATGAAGTAATCATTTAGCATGTCTTTGGAAAAATTTGAAAATGATTTTTTTATTTAGGATCTATCTCTATGATGAGATAAGTTAATATCTATGACATTGAGATATACCTTCCATTGATACTTTGAAATAAGTTTTTTCAATAAAGACTAATAAAATTTGGATACAGGCCGATTTCATCTTTTTTGAGGAGTTAGTTTTTCATGAGCCTCAAAAAAAAAATCTAAAATATACATTCGAACCTATTATTTTTCTTACACTTTAATAGTTTTACTTGGATCTCCAACTAGAAGAAAGAGTTATCAATCAACTATATTTAAATTTAATGATCAACATTATGATAATACATACATAAAATAACTATTTGTCCCAAAGATTACATATCAAGTTTACGCTGAAGAGAACAAAAATTTATACTAAAAGGATGAGACACAATCATATTACTTAGACTAGAGATGAATCTATAAATAAATAAATGATTCTACAGATAACTTCTATACTCTTGACCTTCCAATCTCTTTTGAAAAAAGATAAATAAGTTATACTCAATACTCAAGCTCATAGGTATTGTTGCATACACATCTTGTACCTTCTTTTTTTTATTCTACTAATTTCACTGATGATATTGGAATATCTAAGTCTCATTTTAAGATATTATTTCACATAGTATGATGTCAGAATACGTTAAAAAAAATAAAAATCATTCGCTTCAATAAAGCTTTGGAACTAATATCACAAATTGTGGAAAAGTTTGTTGTTGATTAAAAAAGAATCTTGACCTTCTATAATCGGGCGCACTCTCAGCATGACTCGTGCCATGTTGTGCCGAGAAAAATTGGCTCGCATGCTGTGCTGTGTCGAGGAAAATTGGTCCATGTGTCATGTTGTGCCAAGAGAAATTGGCCCGCATGCTATGCCATGAACGACTCAAGTGCCTGGCACGTGGGCACGACAAGGGGCGACGGAGTGACGGGGTGATGAGGCGACAGAGTGACGGGTGAAGCCCAAAGGGCAATGGTGTGACGCTCGACTGGCAACGCAATGAGCCAAGCAGTTCAGGGGGAGTGCTCGCTTGGCTTTGGGGAGTGCCCATATCTCCAAATCCCAGTATGAACCAACCCAAAACCAGGCCGATTTGGGGAAGTGGGCCATGCCGGGTATCCTTCAGTGAACCGTGCTATGCCTGGCACAACATGATTACTGTAGCGTGCTGTACCAAGCATGGCAGGCAAACTGTATAGGCCCGAAAAAAATGTGTCGTTTCGACCTAACACGGCCTGTTTGATACCTGTAATCACACTATCCAACAATCTGGATGTGATATTTATTTTCATATAATATCCCTTGACCTTGTGTTCCTTTGATATATCAAAGAATATGAATTATAACATCCCAATGACTATCATATGATGACTGCAAGAACTGACTAAATACATTCACAGAAAAAAATTTCTGGTAGAGTGATGATTAGATAGTTTAGGCTTCTCCTGTCCAGGTACAAGCTTGACATTTAGATCCATAGGAGTGTCTACTAGTTTATAGTCTAGCATACCAATTTTCTCCAATATATCTAAGACATACTTCATCTTATATAAGACCATACAAGAACTAAACTGAGCTATCTCAATTTCAAAAAAATACTTGAGTTTTCCCAAGTCTTTTGTTTGAAAATGACCAAAGAAATATTATTTAAGTTTCTGAATATTATCATGATCACTACCTATTATAATAATATCGTCCATATAAACAATCAAATAGATATATTGTCTTGATATTATATGATGATAAAACACAGAGTGGTTTGATTTGCTTTGAGTCATACTAAGCTCTTATACTAGAGAACTAAAGCAACCAAACCAAGCTCTAGGAGACTGCTTTAGGACATAAAAAGCTCGACATAACCTAGATACTAAACTAGGCTCCCCCTGAGCAACAAATCCTAACAGATGCTCCATATATACCTCCTCAGCTAAGTCTCCAAAGAGAAAGGCATTGATGTTCAACTGATACAGAGGCCAAGAACTCAAAACTACCATGGAGAAGAGAAGATAAATAAAAATTATTTTGACAAAAGGAGAGAAAGTGTCAAAATAATCAGATCTATACATCTGATTATACCCCTTGGCAACCAAATGAGTCTTAAGACGATCCATTGGCCAATTTGGAGCAATCTTATTGATATAAACCCAATGGCAATCAACAGGAGAATTGCCAATAGGTAAGAGGATGAGTCCCCACGTGCAAATAGAATGCAGAATAACTATTTCATCAACCATTGCCTATTTTCAGCCCGAATGAGAGAGGGCCTCATGAACAATGTGATGAATAAAAACATAAGACAAGGTAAAAATAAAAGTAGAATATAATGAAAAAAAATAATAATAAAATAGAAAAGTATAAATAGAATGAAAACTACGAAATGAACAAGTATCTTTCTGAATGAAAATAAGAAAATAAATGAGAGACAACAAGACTGGCGATGGGGAGGAGGGTTCCATGGAGGATGAGTCATCATGAGGCATGTCGATCATACGCGGATGAGTATAAACTTGTAAAAAAAGAGATGGAGTAGCTAGAAATTTAGAGAATAAGGAGGAAAAGGAAAAGATGATAGACATAGATAATAACACGTGACCAAGAGACGACGAGGTAGAGATAAATATAAATTAATAGACACAATATCGAAGTGTATCAAGAGAATAACAGTGGTACTCATGTTGAAGGCGAGAATAGCCAAGAAAGAAAGATGTACTTCGTTACCTTAGCAAAAAGTTTATCTTGTGTAGAGAGAGACAAAATATGTGTAACCAAAAACATGCAGAGAGAGACAAAATAAGGATTGATTAGGAAAAAGAAGAGAATGCATACTTTAATCATTTACGATACGATTGATCAAATAGTAGGTGATTAAGATAACACCTCTCCTCAAATACGCTGAGAAATTTTATGAAAGAGAAGAGTTCGAGTAGAGGTGTCAAACGGGCCGGGACGGGCCGGCCCGTTATTTTAAGGCATGATCGTGCTTCCGTGCCGGGCCGGGCACGGCCCGTAGGCACGGCGGGCCATGCCGTGCCTGGCTCGCTCGGGCATTCCTGTCCAAGCGGTTCGGGATACGGGAGACCGTGGGTCGGGTCGAATCAGACCCGACCCGCGGTCTTTTTTTGTGGGAGGGGCATCATGGAGTCGGGCTCATGGGACACCCGGCACGGGATAAACCCGTGCTGGTTTTCCGTGCCGCGAGCCGAACCGTGCCGGGCCAGGCAGGGCACGGCTCGTGCCAAACTCGGGCACGGCACGGGCCTGGGCACGGAATTTTTCCGTGCCAGGCCGGCCCAGGCACGGCTGAACCGTGCCGTGCCTCGTGCTGGGCCAGCCTGGCCTGGTTGACACCTCTAAGTTCGAGTTGTCTCAACTAAGTAATGATTCTTATGCTAAGTTATCCCATTTTATTGTGTAGTGTAAGCACAAAAAAAATGATGAAGAATTTAATGAGAAAATAAAAAATCAAAAATTGATAGAAAAGTATTCCAAGGCATTATCATTGTGTAAGATGCGAACATAAGTATAAAATTATTTGCGAATCTCAACAACAAATTTTTGAAAGACAGAAGATAACTCAACTTGACTTTCTATTAAAAATAACTAGATATAATAGAAAAAATCACCAATATGTAAAACAAAATAATGAAAACTTAAAGTAGACACAATTCAGGATAGACCTCAAACATCAATGTGGATGAGCTTACACACCACAAGCTTGGTGAACAAAACACAATTATTTTTGCCAAGCTAACATGATTCACACTCTAGTAAAGATAAGCTAGAAAAGCGATACACTACCTTTCAAATCTTGGAAATATTGAGATGACTAAGATGACGATGAACGAGAAGAGAGACATCTATTAATATGTATATGGTGGAAGATGAGGTTGAACTAAGATGATGAAGTCTTTGAGACTCATATCTTATATCAATCATCCTCCGTGTACTCTGATCCTGCAAGGTGACAGAAGAGTGAGAAAACTTAATCGAATAATAAAGATTATAAATGAATTTGCTAACAAATATAATATTAAATGAAGAAACAAGAACATAAAAAATAGAAGTATGATATAAAAATGAGAGAGAGTAGGTGGACCCTACACCCGTGGCCATGATTTGAGTCCCTTTAGCAAAGATAATCATAGATAAAAGTGAAGTGATAGTAAGAGAAGAAAAGATATCATTATTACTAGACAGATAATCATATGCACCAAAATTGAGAAACCATAAGCCAAGACTTTGTACAAGAAAGACGGATGAATTACCGATCTTGGCAATAAAAACAATAGAAACTAATTTAGTAGTATGAGTGAGGAGAAGAAAGTCCTCATATTCGCCAAGTGTAAGAGTTACACCATGAGATGAAAGAAGAGACTGATCCTCAACTGGATGCGGAGGTTGTCTAAAAGATTGGGTCACATTTACAGTGCAAGATGGGTGACAATGCAACTGATAACACCGGTTTCAAAGGTAACATGATCTATTACAATAAGTACAATAAGATCACTTACCTATGCATCGGTGTTCATCACGAGAACTCTAGAAATCACTATGAGGATTAGATAGAGCAAATACTACTAAGGTGTCTGAAAAAGTTTGACCATGAAAAAAGAAGAAAAAATACAAATAATCTAGAGAATAAATCTTGTCGGATAAAAACTAGGTAAAAACACATAATTGAAGGTGTCAGACCAAGGATGCAAGGTGCTATGATGCTTTGTCAGAGGGAGATGAGCCTAGTGGTGAAGTCCAGTCGTCGGAGGGTAGTTTTCAGAGTTTTTTCCTCCCATAGGTAGATCAACAGCCGAAAAGTCTGATGGTGGTAATATCTCACTAGTGAGAGTAGTTGGAGAGGATGCCGAAATAATATGCTAGTGATGATGAAGATATGTTGGAGATGAAGAACCTCGATACTCTTTGTGATGAATGTGGAGAGACTAGATAAATATTAAACTATCAGATGAGTTGTCATTATTAAATCTAGGACAAACCCCAAACCTGAATCTTCCATCCCTCTGATACCATAAAGAGAAGAATATGATACTTTTTTTCTTATTGAATTAATTAAATATATCATTTGATCATTCCATTCAGGGAAGATCATTCCATTCAGACAACCAAAAAATACTCCAAGAATAGGCTGCCTTGCATATGCCGATGATCTTATAATTTTTACAAATGCGAGTAAAAGATCTTTGATATACCTTATGGATCTTTTGCATACATTTGAAACTGAGACAGGGCATGCGATAAATATAAAAAAGTGTCAGTTTATGCTGGCAAAGAAAGTAACAGAAAAGGTGAGTAATAAAGTAAAGAACATCACAGGATTTACCCAGAATAAAGGAGCGCTAATGTATCTAGGATGTCCTATATATGAAAGTAGATTGAAAGAAGAATATTTAATATCACTACAGGATAAAATGAATACTAAAATAGCAGGTTGGAAAGAAGAGCTATTGGGCTTTGGGGGCAGGATCACATTAGTCACTCATGTCCTTCAAAGCACATTAGTGCATATTCTATCAATTATTCATCCTCCAAAAAAATTTACAAATAAATTAGAATCAACAATGGCTAACTTTTTATGGGGGAAAAAAGACGGAAAGAATAAAATTCACTGGAAAAGATGGGAGGATATTTGCCTTCCAAAAGAGGAAGCCAGATTAGGATTAATATCTTTGCAGGACATGGCAGACGCTTGGGACTGTAAAGGTTGGTGGAGGCTAAAAAATGATAGCCTCTGGGCGAGCTTTATGAGAGCGAAATATGTAGTACATGAAAAGGTGAATAGGAAAAATGCTTCGAATTCCTGGAAAGCTCTAGAAAAACAAAAAAAAAATAGTAGAATCTTATTCTAAAAAGGAGAAGAGCGGATGAAAACGGACCCTTACTCCGCAAGGCAACTTTACGCTCAAAACGGTCAAAAATTTGATTCGAAAGAAAAATACGATAAACCCAATCTTTAAATGAGTATGGGAAGTAGGCAGCCCACAAAAAATGTGCTCTCTTGTATGGAAAGCTCTTGTGAATGCATTACCGGTAGATACAAATATTCAAAAGAAAGGTATAAAGATAGCTTCCAAATGTGATTGCTGTTATCAAACAACAGAATCTATAGATCATCTATTTTCAGAAGGTAAAATTGCATTTGAAATATGAAAAAAATTAGAAATATTTAATAATATAAATATTAATGAGGAAACTTTAATAGATAGGATTAAAAGGTGGAGGAGGCACCGCCCTAATACACCGACCAAAAAATGGCTAAACCAAAATTTACCACACGCAGTAATTTGGTGTATATGGAAAGTAAGAAATAAAAGTAGATTCGAGGACATAAATATGAATGTAGATAATATCCTTAAAGACATTAAGTTGGAAATTAGTAATATATCTTGTACAAAACCTATCATATTAGATAATTCTGAAATGGATAAAGAAGCCAGGGAAACATGGAATCTCTCCGCTAAGATTAAAAGGATTCATTGGGTTAAAAGTATAAGCTGGAATAGGCCACCAGAAGGGAAACTATCGTTGAATACTGATGGTAGTTTCAATAGAGATTTAGGAATTGCAGGAGGTGGAAGAGTAATAAGAGACTCTGAAGGTAGAATTAGGAAAGCTTTCACACTAGTAGGAAAAGCCTATTCTGCACTGCATTCAGAAATTAGGGCACTAAAGGAAGGATTATATGTCTGTAATAAGCTAGGATATAGAAATTTGCAAATACAGGTAGATTCAACATTATTGGTTGAGTTATTTAATAAAAAACTAGTACTGTGGCGGCATGAGGAAGAGATAGAAATAATAGTGAGTCTTGCTAAAGAATTAAATGCATTAATATCACATGTATACAGGGAAGCAAATGCATTGACAAATAAGCTTGCTAAAATAGGATTGTTAGAAGGGACTGCGGAGTATGATGAGGAATCTTTGCCAATAAAATTAAAAGGATTAGCACGATTAGATAAAATTACATTCCCTTACCTAAGAATAAGTAAAAATAGATAGGAATATTGCTTAAAGAAGAAGCCAAACACACATAATTAGGTGATTCAGCAAGAGGTAGAAGGGATGGTAAAATGAATTGAAATTGTAGTATTTGTTGCATTTTTTTGTTTTCTTAGCAGCTTAACAGGCTTCAAGCTAAGGAAGGACAGCAAAGGAGGATGTGTTTGGAAGAAAAATTTCGTGAAACTTCCTTTTCAATTTTGTTTAAATGAACTAAATGCATTAATACTGTATATATATTAAGAAGCTAACACTCCAGCAGAATGGCCTTTATGTAAGAGTTAGGAAGGGTGGAGGCTGAGCTAAATTTAAAATAAAACTTAGATTATAATTTAGATTAAATAATCTAAAAAAGAAGCAAGTAGGTGAGTTTTAAAGCATGATGTTCTTGGATATACATTGGTATTTAATTTTCAGCAGCGCAGCTCCATATGAAGTGGTAGATTCAGCATGGGGTCTTGGTTGGTAGGTTGTGCACATGTTTTGCAGGATGAAGATGTTAAAATACTAATCTACCAATGGTGTTTATTGTTTTTCTAAAGTGTTAACTTTGCGGATGTTCTATAGGTTAATAATGCAGTTTATATATATATATTGCTTTGGTTAAATAATCAAAAAGAAGTAAGTAAGTGAGTCCTAAAGCATGGGCGCAACTCCATACTTGGTTGGTAGGCTGTGCAAACGCATAGATATGTATTTGTTCATTGTTGGGGATTAAGATGTTAAGCTATGCGGTTGTTATTTTATACTGTTGACGGTCCCTCGGATTTATATATTTGCAAGATTAAGATGTTAACTTTGTGGATTAAATAATGCAGTTTATATATATATTGCTCTTGATAAGATCATACAATCATAAGTTGTTTATCACTGGCTTACTGGATTGCTGTTGATTTTCGACTGATCACCTGGCCCTGTGGGTGATCAACATTCATGCAGTTTATACTAGCTCGAAGATGATTTATTTATATGTTATAATCTGGTTTAAAAAGTGATATAAACAGAGCTATGCAATAATCTGGTTTATTGGTTAAGTTATCTGTTATACAACTATTATTGGTTGAGCCATGCAGAAAGTCCTAGGTCTTGTGGCAGCTCGTGAAAAGTGTAGAAATGCAGAAGGATGATGGCCGAACAACATACACGGTGAAGAAGGATGACTACTATGCTTATTTTATAATTTGAAGCGTATAAAGCGTATAAACAGAAGGATGACGGTAAACAACAGACACGGCTGAACAACAAACGGCCGAACAACAAATGAAGCGTATAAAACGTATAAATGCACTAGAGCGTATTAATGAAGAAGGATGATAGTTGATAATATTCGGGAATGACGTGAATAACAGCAGACACGGTGAAGATACGAGGACAAATGCGGAGCATAGGAAATGGCCGAACAACACATGAAAGCAAATGAAAGATGGGCCGAAAGATGGGCCGAAAGATGGGCCGAAAATAGAGGCTTCTTAAGAGGCTTGATAAACTAGAGCAAAGCCTCCAGCCTATTCTAGTTTAATTTATAAAATGAAAATACTTATTTGAGAAAGTTCTTAAAATCCAATATGTTAGCTACTATGTTTAAGGTTAAGATGGGCATAAGAGGGCTACGGGTAGATGTAGGATGTAAAAATGATATTCTTCCGCCAAAAGAGAGGGTTATTAATAATAAAACAAACTTTATAAAGAAAAAAAAAATTAAATATATCATAGGTTCTACCTATTTATAATAGTTAGTAAGATAAAAAAAATAAATTCAATACAAAAGAAAAAAAATATACAAGAAAGATATAAAATAAATAAGAGGATATTCAAGAATATCCTAATATTCTCAACATATTGTACTCTCACTTTGTTTTTTATGTCGTTTCTTTTATTATTTATTTTGATAATATTATGATACATAAGTCTCATTTTGAGATTATATCTCATCTAGGATGGCGCCATGTTATGATTGATAACATACAAACCTTCCAATTTAATTAGACTTGAGAATTTATATTATGATTTTTAAAAAAATTTATCATTGATTGTAGGTAGGTGTTAACTATGAACACATGTTTAGATGAAAAAGTATTTCATCTGAAGAAAAGATTTGTAGCAAAATAATTCACTCATATTTAATGTGGATTGCTAGGATATTTACTCTCCCATGATAAAGATAACATCAATGTATATTTTTATTTTTCTTGTAGCATCTCACATTTAAAGGATTACCATATAGATGTGAAAAATATATTTCTTAACAGTGACCATAAAAAAGTGTAGTATGCAGAATAGTCATATGTATGTCTTGAAGTAGTGACTGAGAGCTTGTTTACGAGGCTATCATAAATAATCATCTTATTTGAATTACATAAATACGCTACTGATCTTTCTTTATTTTTTAGAAGAAATAAAGAAAATACCCAACTCAATGAATACCCTTAAACACAATTTCATATAAAAAAATTTTGGGAGATATAAAAACTTTTTTGACATGAAGGTGATTTATTTTGATATAGATGAGATACATTTTTCAAATTTTTATAAAAGTTGGTCTTTTGGATTGTGCTCTAATAGATATTTCTATTAATCTGGGCATCAATTTTGATTTTGATGTGATTACTATAGTTGATTCTACTATTTATATAAAAATCATATGCAAAATTAATTATTTGACTATAATTATATCAGATATAATATTTACATTCAATATAATTAATCATTTTCTAGATTTTTCTTAGTAAGCTCATTTCTAATATGAGAATGCTAGATATGTCTCTCTCCCATAGTATATATAAGTCCTATGTAGTCAAATCTCATAGTTAACGAGTCAATACGAGTTTATAATAGTGAAGACTTATTGACTACTACATCATTTGGATCTGAAGATGACTACCCTACTCAAGAGACTTCATTATCTTCAAATTCAATATGAACTGAATTTATTAATAGATATAATATATTTGTGAGAGTAATATCATACTGAGGTTAATATACTCAGATATAGCTGACAATGAACTATATCTAATAAATAATAGTTTATGAAGGGCTATAGATATGAGAGAACGAATAATAGATACAAGTGTAACACTTAGATTCATGCTCTTTCAATCTTTCTAGGCTAGTTAAAAAATAAATAAAGATCAAAAAAGATAACATTCGTAGTTACTATAATTTTATTAGTCTCTAATGAAATACTCTTATACTCTCTTTATGTATTCAAAGAAAGTACATAGCAAGGTTTATGATACCAATTTATCCCATCCCAGAGAAAGATCGATAACAAAAAAAGTGTATTCAAAAATTATGAGAGAAAAACTGAGAAATGATAAAAGAGAATGTCTAATTGATGAAAAACTACATATCCCAAAAAATATTTCGAAATTATTTTCCAAGTATGAGTATCCAAGTTATTTAAATTAAATGCTTATTACAACTATACTTGAAGATATATTTTTCTTGGATAGAGTATTTGTCCTATCCAAGAAAAATACTTGTACTCAAAGAATGTGACATCACCATTCATAACAACCCTCGTAGTTTCTAATGAATTATATATATATATATATATATATATATATATATATATCTCCGGAGTATTAAAATATCCAATAAAGATGTACTTAATAACATGAGCAGTAATCTTTTCCCAACCTAACAAGAGATTCCATACAAAATAAATACATTTAAAAACCTTTAATAAAAAAAATAAAAGAATCACTCTTTTAATTATAAAAGTTAGTATGTGATATGATATGAGAGAAAAAGTGGAATTGTCTTAGCTATCTCAATAAGAAGTTGGATTCTTCCACTTAATTATCCCATTTCGTGTAGGAGTACCAGTATAGGGTATTTGATAAAGTATCTCATGCTCAAAAAAATCAATGAGAATTATATTTTAACATATTATTACTTCTCAATATTTTAATATCACATTTAAATGTCACATTTAAATTGTTTTTTTTTAAATAAAATTTCATAAAATGAAAAAAATTTAGGATCATTTATTTAACACTGATAATCAAATAAATAAAGTACAAACATCAATTAAAATAATAAATATCATAAGTCATTATAAATGATTATCCTACAAGATCCTTAAATATTTGAAAGAATCAAATGGAATGAAACACCCCTAATACTCTCTTGACGTGTCATATAGGAAGTTCTAGTATGCATTAATATTTGACATGTCTTATAATTAATTTATATTATTTATCTAATATTCGACTCTAAAATCTTTAGTTTAATTAATAACATATATCATAATCGAGAGTAAATTATTAGTTGATTAATAATAAACAGATATCTGGAAGGATTCTTATGAGTTGAGAATAATATATACAATCTATCTCGCTCATTCCCTAAAAATATCATCTATCTAGTCTAATAATTATGCATAAAAATACCAGAAAAAAAATAATATTATATCATTATTACTTCATAAAAGAACTGATATAAAATAAATTATAATGAAATTGATACATTTAAAACATGCATCAAAAATAAATAATCAATATTGATATTATTGCAAAATGAATGGAAATAAATTCTTCCCTTAAAAAATTAATCTAAAAACATACATAAAAATCTCTTATTTAGAAGAAAAAATAATTGGGACATCTAACAAATTAAGTACTCTCATCAAAGTATAAAGAAAAGAAAATAAATAAAAGTTAGGTGCATAACTAACTTTAAAGTTATAACTATGTAAAGAAAACATACAACTAGAGGTGTGTTAAAGTCGGGCACGGCTTGGCTTGGCCAGGCGGCACGGGCGCACGGCAGGGGCAGGGCAGGCGGGGCGGGTCTGTTTGGACCCGACCCATGGTCTTTTTACTGGGGGCGGGGCCCGGTTGGGTCACGACTCAGTAAGTCGTGACCGTGAGTCGTGACTCGTGAGTCGCGACTCACGACTCACGCCACGGCACGCGTGGCACGCCACCAGTGCCACGCGTGCCTGCGTGAACCGGCACGGGATGGACCCGTGCCGGCCTGTCGGGCCAGACACGGCACTGCCCGTGCCGGGCACGGCACGGCACGGGATTTAATTCACCCGGGCACGGTTTTTGAACGTGCCGGGCCGGCCCAGGCACGACCGAACCGTGCCGTGCCTCGTGCTGGGCTGGGCCGGCCCGGCACGTTTGACACCTCTACATACAACTGTACAATTATGACTAAGTTACAACTATATAAAGAAACATAGAGCTAAGCAAATCTAACTTTTAGGAAATTAATAAGATCCCTATAATTGCAAAATATACAACCAAGTTTAAGAAGATTGAATTTTCATACTCCCCATCAAGTTGGTTGGAAGATGCCATCAAATGGCCAATTTGCTTACCAAACTATCAAATTGCTTCTTTGGTAGACCTTTAGTGAGAATGTCTATGATCTATTTAGAAGTGAGAATGTAGGACATTATAATTAGTCTATTTTCTAGTTTCTCCTTGATAAAGTATTTGTTGATTTCGATATGTTTAGTTATATTATGGAGCACTGAATTGTATGAGATTGTAATAACTTTGTTATCACAAAAAAAACCTTCATAGGCAAGGGACCATTAGTTTTGAGCTCTTCAAGTAATTATTTGATCCACAAAACTTCACAGATATCATGTGCCACTACTCTATACTCAGCTTCTACGCTACTTCTAGCCACCATATTTTATTTTTTACTTTGCCAAGCTACAATATTTCCCCCAACAAAGGTATAATATTCTGAAGTTGATCTTCTGTCTCCTACACTTCCTGCCCAATGTGCATCGATAAAGTTTTCAACTTGAAGATGTCTCCTATTTTCATATAGAATTCCCTTTCCCAGTGTTCCTTTCAAGTACCTTAAAATTCTGTATACAATATCAAAATGTCCCTAATTAGGCGAGTGATGAATTAACTTATCACACTCGCTACAAGTGCAATATCAGGACGTGTACGGGAGAGATAGATCAATCTCCTAACCAAGTGTTGATACCTCTCAATGTTAATCATTTCTTTTGGACTAGCAGGCTGAAGCTTCAAATTTGATTCTATAAAAATTTCAGTAGCTTTGTAACAGAATAAGCCAGTCTCTCCTAGCTAATCAAGAATGTAGTTTCTTTGAGAGATAAAAATACCTTTCTTGGATCTTGCAAATTCCATTCCAAGAAGTATTTTAGAGGACCCAAATAACAAGCTTTGAAGAGATGAGGGCATATCAATGAAAGTATTTGGTGTGAGGCTTTGTATTTTTCTGAAAGTCTATGGTAGGACAAATAACTAACAATAGGATGTTTGGTACAATTCCTAACACCTCTACGAATGACCATAGGAACAACAAGAATATAAAAAAAATAAAGGAATAGAAGTTATATGAAAATTTTCAAAAATTAGAGAATTAAAAGATGATGATTGTACATGCACAAGGCTAATTGGTAGTTTCATAATATTGGGATTAAACCTGCGTCTAGTGTAAACATGCAGCTCAATGGACATAGGTGGTTAAGTTTCTTCCCCTATTTGTGATATAGTTTTACTAGACATAGATAAATCATTATTTTCTACATTTTCTCTTAAGAAAGTATTAATTTACTGATTTATTTCAGGAAATAAAATTAATTAGTTTGGATTGTTCTTGTTACTAATACTGATCTTCATTCAAATTCTTTCCCTTAAGAAAGATTTTGGAATAAAATAAAAAATTTTCAAGAAATCAAACATCTATACTAACATTAGATTTTTTTACTGACAAGATTGAAACACTTATAGCCTTTTTTATTAGGAGAATATCCTAAAACAATATATTTTTCAGCAAGTGGATCAAATTGGATTGAATATGAAATGGAACATAAACAAACACCATACAACCAAAAAGTTTTAAATGAAGATTATTGATTAGATGTGTTTGAAACACCCTAGTAGGATTGCATATCCCCAAAGATATTTAGGAACATTCATATGAAACATTAGAGCCCTAGCTACTTCAAGCAAGTGGCTATTTTTTTTACGTTAAGCGATTTCATTTTGTTGAGGAGTATGTCTATAAGTAGATTGATGTACAATACCTTTTTCTTGAAAAAAACTTCCTGCACATTCATTACAAAATTATGTTCCATCGTCACTCTAAAAGATACTTATTTTAGCTTGAAATTGGTTTTCAACCAAAGAGTAAAAAATTTTATAGTCTTGCAATCTTATTTTTTGAAAAATTAGGTAAAGCCAACATAGGCGTGTATTAATGAATGTGACAAACCATTTTTTCCTAGTTAAAGTAGCACTCTTACCCCAAACATCACTATGTATAAGATAAAAAAGCTTTGAAGCCAAATATGAGTCAAATTTTAAAGACACTTTGATGGTTTTTAGCCAAGAAACAAGTTTCACAAAATAAAGAACTACAATTCACTTCTTTAAATAAGTTAAGAAATAAGTACTTTAAATAGGTAAAACTAGGATGTCCTAGTCTTTTATGCCATACTATTATTTGCTCAAAAACAGGATTTGAATAGACATTACCAATATAATCCTAAGATTGTTTATTCCTAGGATGGTTGTCATCAAAATAATAGAGATCTTTTATCATTCTAGCACTGCCAATTATCATCCCCATATCCAAATCATGGAATTTACAACCAAAGACATAAAAATAATACGACAATTAGAATCTTATATAAACAACTCACTGATAAAAAATTATAAGAGTTTTGCGAAACACAAAACAAATTTCAGAATAATCCTTTCTGACAACTGAATTGAACCTTGGCCAGCAATAGGAGATAAGATTCCAACTGCAATAGGCACTTTTTTATTTCCAAAAAAGGGTTCTTAAGATATAAACAAATGGAGTGGGACCAATTAGTCATGTGATGAGAGACACCCAAATTTATGATTCAAGATGCAGATTAAGTTCTATATGTTCTTTGCTCAAGAAAGTGGTCTCAATAGTATTTTCTCTGGCTGGTGCATGATTAAGGTCATTTTGTTTTTTTTTCCATGTAATTTCCAGCAGGTTTTCACGAGTATGTCGTGGTTTATTACAAATCCGACTAAACATTTGGTATGTCATCTTGGCGGCAGAGTTTTTGGAACACGATATGTGGCAGCAGCAATCCCCATCTGTGCTGAATTTTCCACCAGTCCAACAGTGTTTTTCTTGCCAAGCATGATAGTTCTCATGGTTTCTTCACGTCGAACCTTAGAAAAAACTTCACCGAGGGAAGGAAGAAATTTATGACCTAAAATCCTACATCGTAGTTCATCAAAATCAGTATTCAGCTCAGCTAAATTTTCAAAAATATGCAATTTTTCCTCATTCTCCTTAAATTAATTGCATTCATCTATGTTTTTCCACTCATAAACATTATTGAATAAATTAAAATCCTACCATATACCTTTGAGAATGTGAAAATATTTTGTGACAAAATTCTCAAATTGACAAACTTCTACAAGTTTGAGTTGTATCTCAAATAGTTGAGATTGATTCCCAAATCCCAAGATCAGAATACACCATGGTGACGTTATCCCAAAGAGCTATGACAGAGGTATAACACATGTAGCTTGCACATATTTCCTCCTCCATAGAATTCACTAACCAGATCATCATCATGAAGTTTTTAGTATCCCAGACAGCATAACCAGCATCAGTTTTTAGTGGCTCTGCTGTGTCTCCAGTAAATACCTGATTTTCTCTCTCCCTATAATATACATTTAAACAAACTGAGACCACCTGAGAAAATTATTTCCATTGAGGTGAATTGTGGTGATTTGGACAGAATGAGAGAGATTTAGTTGGAAGTTTAGAGGACTTTATATTGACAGCAGTGGAAGGGGTTGATTCAGAAATTTCTGACATGCTAATAGACTGAAATAGAATCAACTAGATCACCACAAAAAAAAAGGAACAAAATGAATAATATTCAAAAGAAAGAAGATGGGTGCCCAATTAAGTTGGCTTTGATACCATGCAGAATGAATGAAAGTAAATTCTTCACTTAAAAAATTAATCTAAAAATATACATAAAAGCCTCTTAATTGAAGGATAAAATAACTGGGACATCTCACAAATTGAATGCTCTCATCAAAACACAAAGAAAAGAAAATAAATAAAAGTTAGGTGTATGACTATCTTAAAAGTTACAGTTATATAAAAAAAACAAATAGCCGTACAATTATGATTAAGCATTCGGTGACAATTTTTTGCACACGCAAGGGTGTGAGGATACCTGGGGACTCCTTGTACTGGTTACTGCTAGTGCGTTTGCAGTAGTGTACTGGTGTTAGTTGACTTTCTTACTTTTAGAAAATTAATAAAATTCCTATACTTACAAAATTTACAGCTAAGTTTAAGAAGACTAATTTTCCATAATTATTATACTCTTTTGCCAGTATAATAATATCATTTAGCATAACCTAAGAAGCATGGACACGGATACGAACACGGAAATACGAAGTATAGGATACGGGAACACGATAAATTTTTAAAAACTAGGATAAGGATATGACTAGGATACGACTAGGATACGACATGATAAAAAAAAAAATAAAAATAAGAATAAAAATTATTTTCTTTATAAATATTAGGTATTTTATAAAATAAAATAAAATACTATACTTTATTTTATAAAATAAAATACTTTATTTTATAAAATAAATATATTTTTTATTTTATAAAATAAAAATATTTTATTTTATTTTATTTTATAAGATAATATTTATAATTATCTAATTTATAAAATAATATTTTATAATTATCTTATATTATAAAAAAAATATATTTTTTATTTTATAAAATAAAAATATTTTATTTTAATTTATCATAATCGTGCCCCCCTAGCCTATAGAATCGCACCCCTGCCACCCCACAGAATTATGCACCAACTTAACGAGGAGTATAATAGTTTTACAGCTTTATTAAGATTTTCAAATTTTCGTATGTTTAAAATTTATATTTTTCTTCTTTTTGTTTTTTTTATTCTTTTTAATGCTTTGATGGGATGACCTATCTTATAGGCTTCTCTAATCATTTTGTTCATTATAAAAAAACTCTTGTATATACTCTTTTCTATTACCCTAGGCAATAAACCCTAGGGTAGTGTTTGTGTAAGAAAGATAAAAAAACCATAGGGCAAAGGGTGACACCCATTTATAGGTATTAAGTGGGCTGAGTAGCTTGAAGAAGCTCAGGTAGAATCGACATTGCCTACTTTTGTCAAGTAGGCAACGTCGATCATCTCCATGGCAATAAGAAGGGGCTCAAATGCCCGATCACATCTGTCACTGGCAATACGAATAAGCTCAAGGAAGTCCGTGTTGTCCTTGGAAACTCCATACCATTGCAGTCTTATGAACTCAACCTGTCAGAGCCGCAAGGTGAACCAGATTTCATTTGGAAAGAGAACCCATTTTCCTGCTAAGAATTTGAATGCTTCAATTCCTTTTTATTTTTCTTTTATTTCTTTGTTGAGACAAATGGACCTGCTAAGAATGGTTCTGCAGTTTTTTTTTTTCCTCAATCAGCATGACTTATGCAATTTTAGTAGGTTTCCTTTAAATGATCAATTAATGCTTGCTAACCCCACTAATATAAATCCAACAGAAGGGTTTGAGATTAGAAGCTGCCTTATTGGCCTCCTTGAACCACTTCATATTGTAATTGCCAAATTGCAACAAACAATTGACTAGAAATTCATGTTTTTGAGAGATCTTTGAGTGGTGGCAGCATTGTAGGTATTACATAATTTCAGTGTACCAACTTGTCATCTACCCTATGGAACAAATAATCTAGGAGAGTGAAAATATCATAGAAATAGATTGATTTCTGGACAGTCGAAAATTAAATGAGAACAAGACCCTAAGAAACTTCAATCTACAATGTAACTAGTTGAAGACTACCTGTTAATGAAGACTTTTATCTTGGAGATAAGAAAAATAGCATGTGTAGTCATTTATGCAGAAGATGATCCACTGAGGAATAAGACCCTAGAAAAGTTCAAACAGCATGACAGCACTAGGCTAGGGGGAAGGTAAGTTTTAGACATTTACACTCCAAATTGAGAGGAGGGGAGGAGGAGAGAGGGGGTGTTGAGATTTCCAGCTTTGCATATGTTTTAAATTTATAGTTTTTTCTTTTACTTCTTTAATCTTTTTTATATTTTGATGAGAACACTTAATTTGTGATATGTCCCAATTATTTCATCCACTATATAAGGGACTTTCATGTATGCTATTTTTATCTAAGTTAAAGAAGTTTCATTTTATTTGTGTTAAGCTTTATAAGTTTTATATGTTTTTTTATCTTATGTGTATGCTTTTGATAGGAACACCTAATTTGTGGGTTGCCTCAATCATTTTTATCAATTATATAAAAGTGGTGTGTATATTGTTTTTTATAGTGTCTAAGTATATTATAAAAAAAGAAAAGAAACCCAAAGAAAAATAAAAGATCACATGAAAAAGAAATACCTTATTGTCCGTTGCAATTGATGCAAATATATCCAACAACTGATCTGTATTCATTGTCTGCAAACTGGTATTCTCAGAATTAATAATGGCATTGGCAATCGAGAGTTTGAACTTTTGAAGATTCATCACTTTCTCCTCAAGAGTAGCCCGCATGATAAGGCGATGCACATTTACAATTCTCCTTTGACCCAACCGATGTGCCCTATCCATTGCCTGCAAAATTTACAGCATATCATATTATATTGCATTGTTTGATAGCATACTAATGGGAAAAAAAACTAATTTAAACTTTAAATATTTGATTATTGTTGTGCTTTAAATTATTTTTATTTTTCTTTACTTTACATTATGCATAAAGACATCCAACATTTGGGATGTCCCAATCCAAGGCTAGTGCTATATAGATTCATTTTCCATT
Organism: Sapria himalayana; assembly: GCA_029783825.1. Taxonomy (NCBI): domain Eukaryota; kingdom Viridiplantae; phylum Streptophyta; class Magnoliopsida; order Malpighiales; family Rafflesiaceae; genus Sapria; species Sapria himalayana. Next base: position 608,940 of record JAREIK010001701.1, read on the forward strand.
CACATAATGTATTAGAGTTTTAAAATTTAAGATTTAAATTTTTCTATATAATATCAGAGTCAAACCCTAAGAAACAAATCCTAAGAGAGCTAGAGGAATGAAGATATGCACTATAACAATACAGTACATACATGCATACATGTGTAACAATGCACATATGTGCATAATATGTGCATGAGAGAGGGGTGCACTACAACAACACAATGCAAGCATGTGTATGGCATGTATGCGCGAAGGGATGCAAGACCATGCGACAATAGATACATGTCACAGATATAGTGTGTGTGGTGGTGAGTGCACGAAGTTGAAGGCCACTGCATCGATGTAAACACAATGTGGCTGCATGCATGTGTAGCAGTGAGTACACGACAATGCATTGTGGGTGCATGCATTTGTGGCAGTTAGTGCAAGCTAGTGCACAGTGAGCACAATGAAGGTGCATGCATCTGTGAGGTGTAGAAAGTGTACAGAAAAAAGGGAGTGTGTGTTGTAATTGTGTGAATTAAGTGTAGGTGCAATGTGGATAAAAATTGAGGGTGAGTGGTGAGTCATTTGATTTTTGTATTGTGACATCTATTTACATATGAATGGGCTAAGAACTTGATTATTACTTTATCAAGACAAATGCACAAAATTATATATAATGACCAATGTGAGTTAGCACTTATCTGACTACATATTGATTCATATCTATTAATTCCCATGTGACAATCCATTGAGTTATACTTGATTTTAATTTTTTTATCTTGCATATCATACAAGATTTTATATGAGCTAGTAGTATTGCTGTACTCATCTTAGATAATATAGATATACAATGTGGTTTTACAACTCAGGTGATATAGACTAGATGAACCTAGAGAATTTGATTAGGTCACTATTCACTTTACCCTTTTCATTCAATTTTTTATGTCATTCTTTGAGATTTAACCAAAATATGTAAATGCATCCAAGAGAGTAAGACAGATGAAATGACTTCATCACATGATATTTCTGTATTCATTACCAGATATTTTCACAGTAATCCACAATCAAGTCTTGGGTGATCAAAAGTTTTCCACCATGTCATCATTACATTACTAACCAATTCAATATATAGGAAACAAAATGAGATTTACTGGAGAAAAACCTCATTCAGCATGTATTGATAGTCAATAGAGTACCAATCATAAAAGAAGTAGAAAATCTCAATTTAATACACACACTATAAGAGGATAAGCCATACCAAGGAAAATCAGTAGAAATTAATTCAAAATAGGAAAACAAGAGTACTACAGACTAATAAGAAAGACATGATGATGACCAGAACTATCAAAAAGTCCTCACTAGAGGTGTCAAACAGAGCACGATTGTGCCACTGTGACATGCAGTGCACGAAAAAGTGCATGGTCCACAGGCCTAGCACTACATGGTAGGCACGGCAATGTGCACAACTGTGCCAAACATAAAAAAAACATCCAAGTGGCTAGCCAATTACAATTTGCCACGTGGACAATTTTTTTTAAATAGACCACCTAGTGACAGGGCAGTCAAATTTAAAAATAAAACCATCCAAGTGACTGCCAGATTGGGATCTCATCGGATGGTCACCTTGATCAATTTACCATGCCATCAGGCCAGATACATGGATCGTGCTTGGCCCGGCATGAGGCACAACTCATACCGGGCCAGCACGGAATGATCCATGCCAATGGGCGGCCAGGCCTGGCCCAAGGCACGATTCCAGACTGTGCCATACCAGGCCGCTAGGCCCATTTTACACCTCTAGTCCTCATAGAGTTCTTCTTCCATACTCTTTATTGGAGAAGAATATACTACATTCCAGACTGTGCCTTTAGGTATTGCATGTTTTGTGGTTCTTTTTTTTCTTGGGGTACTGACTTAAGAGTCAATAATTATATTATAATAATCAATCATGAGTTATCAAAAGTCTTTGATAATAATAATATTCAACTTGATTCTTAATAAAAAAAAAACTTATAGAAACAAAATAACTATATAACTCTCAATAATAAATGGATGTACAAGTAAATACTATAAATAAAAAAAATAATAGAATGGGGATGGACCACATGTTGGGCACTCTCATCCTTGAAAGAAAAACTAAGAAAAAATAAATACAAACCATAACAGTCATGAAAGCTAATGTATAAATATTTAGAATATCAAACTTAAAATAAGAATATTTAAACTGAAATTTTTTCAAAATCTTTATGAAGATGAATATATTAGTTGATCTATTATATGAATGTAGACAATAATAAATGTTACTTCATGAATCTTTTTGAATATTCTTAGAAGCAATTAAACATATATGCATAACATAATAACAAAAATCACCTTCTAACCCAAACTAGAATCTATGTGATATGATCAATAATTTAGTGATATAAGAATACTTTATTCATATATGTATGTAAGCTTCCTTGCCGAACTAGAAAGAACAACGTTATCACTTCACCCTCTACACAAACAAGCTATCTTGGAAACCGAGAAGGAGACAAATGTACTAGCACAGAGTTGAGTCTCACAAAACCCTAAGCATCTTTTCTCTTTAAAATGGATGATCTTCCTCTCTTTAGTATGAGGATCCCTTGCATCTTAAATACTAATTTTAAGACAAAATTTATTTTTAACTTATTCTATATGCATGACCCTATAGATCCACATAATAATGACAATAAACTCAAAATCTATTTTGAACTCATGAATCATAAATTGCCTCTAGTAAGACATTAAACCCACCCAAATTATATGGATATTAATAGTCCAATATAACTTAATCAATAATTAATATCATAAATCCTTTGTCTCATAATATCCTAAATTACTCTTGTAAAGTTCAATCATATAATTTCTTGATCTCTATATAAATTGATAATACAAATAACATTAATATCCTTATTATTTTATTTGAGCATGATCATACATTCTCAATCTAACATGTTAAGGGATGCATAAATATCTCTCTAAAAAAGAGGAATAAATCCCTTTCATCCACTAATATCTCTCTATATGATTTATTCTATATCCAACTACAACTTATACTACCACCTTATTACATATGATATTGAATAATGTCAAAACATAACAATTCTCATATATGAACCTATGGTGATGCTAGGTTGAAGTACACAAAGAAAACATTATTATAATAAAAAATACTTCTAACTTATAATTCATATAGTATTCTCATATTAGATCAATCTAATACAATGTTCACTAAACATATACTTATGAATTGACTTAATATCATATATTCATAAATAGTAAAACATGATTATAAGTTATTTTCCAAACTAATCTTAATTTAATATTTTCAATGAAAATGAATCAGAATAACTTAAATAGTATTCCATGTCAAGTTCAAAGTTCTACTATCAAATTATACACTTGATGACAATAAGTGAAATCAATTATTTATAGAGTAAATTACCAAATTAGCAATAAAAGATCATAATTAAAATGACTCTTTATTATTAAAATATGAAAATAATAATAATAATTACACTATTGCTATAAATGGCAAGAAGCAATCTATCTATAAATATCTTATCTTCTCGTAAAATACTAAATTAAAAACTACTTCATAATATTACTATCATGATAAAGAATAGTGAAGGAAAAACCAGAAATAAATATTTATTTTTAAATTTAGTACAATGACAAAATTGAATTATGACTAATAATTTGCGAGCTTCTTTGAATCACACTTGCATGAAAAAATTGATTTTCATATTTCATGTTCTACCACTTTTTATTATGATGACAGATGACCAAACATATTATTTCCAAAATAATTTTTTTTTTATTTTTTTCTCACATTCTCTACAATCCCTCCCTTAAACCTCAGGATAAATACATATGACAAACTTTCACACTGATCAATGGTTTCAGTAATGATCGCGACTAATCATATTTAACGTTAAAATTCTAATGAGATCCAATATATTAGTGAAAATTTAAACACATCTAATTCAAAAATAATCTTTTACTAACAAATGAAACACATAAATGTATTATTTTTTATGAAGAAAAAGATATACAAAGTATTTATTACTATTGTTCATATTCCTATAACAAATCACCCAACAATTAATTTCTTGAAGATCTTGAGTCTCAATTTTTTTTTATTTTTTCCGAGCCTGATATGATGAATATCCACACATCAATTTGAAGGAAATTGAGATATATAATACTTCTTATATTTCTTTTATATTTTATTTTCTATATTTTCATTTGGTTTGTGTCTAGCTTGTGTATTAAAGTATTTATAATAATAGGGTGCATCATATGTTCAAGTATACATTAATATTTTTTGGATTAATGTCATAATATCATTTTTCATTCTTAATCTTTAACAATCACCATGTGCATATGCTAGTTACCTGGTGATCTCGCATTGGATTCCAGTCATGCTCCATGAAAATAAGGGTGTCAGCCGATGTGAGATTCAGGCCAAGCCCACCAACTAGAATTCATGTGAAGTCAAAATTAGAATGCTCTATAATATTCACAAAATCCTAATATATATAATAGTATGATCTTACCATGTGTTGTGAGCAACAGTGCATCAATTGTAGGGTCTGAATTAAAAGATTTTACTATTTCAAATCGTTTTGCTGATTCTACTGATCCATCCAGTCGTAAGTATGTTACACTGGCATCAAAACCAAAGAGAACATGACCAGTATGAAAGAATGAAAAACAACATATAGCATCAATCAGTACTACCACAATTAGCTTGCTAGAGTATGCAGAACAAAACTTACTTCTTCATATGGGTATGAAACAAGTCACGTTCGATGATGTCGAGAAGAACCTAAGCAGTTTACATGCCATTATTATACAATAAACATGAGAACAATATATCATAAAGCACAACACTTTAGTAAACTTGCACACGAAGCTACTATATACGAACCCCATGAATAATTATAATTTCTGATCAAAAAAAGAAAAAAAAATATGAGCCACCATTACTAGTTAGGATTCATTGTGCCAAATGCTTATTTATTCATTTATTTTATGATATTTGTTGAATATAATTATTTACTTTCTTCTTTTTTGTTTTTTTACATACTTAATTTTTCTAATGGAACTATCCGACTTGTATGTTATCCTAATAAAATTTACCCATTATTTAAAGGCTTGCCAAGTACCATTCCAAACAAGTTGTATTGAATTTATATTTTTGAGTGTTACATACTTTATTTTTTATTATATTGAATACACATATTCTATCAGAGCTAATACCCTAGGTTTATAAAGCCTAAGAGTGTATGAGAGGGTAAGAAACTACAAGCTCTAGAGAAAGGGGACACTGTGTGTCAACCCTTCTTCAGTTGCACACTCACTGTGTGAGACAAAATATAGAAAAGACAAAAAAGAATAAAAAGAGTTGTAGGCGTCAATGCGACAGTGATGATCACCATTGCCCAACAACAGCAACTGCTTGTCACAACAGTACCAGAGTCATCAGAATTCCAGAAACAGTATATTCTCCGACTGCAAGTTTTTTTTTGAGCATGATGAGTATTGAGTCTCCCAAAATCATAGTGTTCCTGCGCAAAGGACTCGACAAACCGAGATGGGAAGAGTGATAAAATCTGGATTTCAAACTCTACACGTGGCATACATCAGAGCAATGGATCTCTGACACTGATGCCGCTTTCTCATTTCTTCTAAACAGTCACACCAATGGCTTGGCAATTTTTTTTAATTATGGTTACTGCACCACTCCATACACTCAGTTCCATTTCTGATTGAACTAGCAGCGCATCTTCATTAGCATGTTTTTGTGCGGTTGTTCTTGTTTTTGCCAAAATCAGCGAATGCTTTTTGGTATACTTTAGAACTTTGATCGGATTGAGTGTATTTCGGGCATTAGAGTTGACTTTAGGAGATATGGCTGGTAGAGATTCTTCCATTTGCTTATCAAAGTTTGTATCCTCATCTGATGAACAACTTCATCTGTTTTGCATGCATTTAGGTTCCTATAAGGAACTTCCGACATCAAAATCCCTGAAAGTAGTTGTATTGCTAAGAGCATCAAAAAGATATTATTTTTTTTCCTGCAAGATATTTCAGGTGATATTGAAACTTTCCCATGGCAACATTCTTCCATGGATTTGTACTCAATATATCAACATAAAACATCATACCTCTATTCCGCTCACTCACAATCTGGCAAAAAAAGAATTTAACAATAACATCCTTCAGCTTATTTCTTTTAATCACTCAAATGATGCACCCGAGTTTATTGTTTCTGCTTGGATATATCCATCATATAGGTCAATCTCCTATTTTTCCATACATTGGGGCCTTCACAATGGATTGCCTATTTGTAAGAAAAATTAATAAGCAGAAAAATTAGTATTGTGGGTTAGTCATTTTTCATTACAGACATTTCTTCTAACAGGGGATTCTTCTAGAAAAAACTAATGAGAATTCTGTGGATACACCCAAATAACTTTGTTGATTATTGGGAAACCTAGATTCATTTAGATTCCTTTGTGTGCATCACAATCAATTTTGTGTTGCACTAGATATTCTAAATGTATTACCTCCTGTCCACTCACTTTCCCATTGGTTTGGGGAAACTGTTAGGGCTGCCATAATAAGTGTTGATTGTTTTTTAACAATACACATTGATATCCTTGTGTCTCAAAGCATCATCAAAAACTTATTGCTGGGTTCTTCAACCATTCAGTTCAGATTGTTGTCTCTGGAAATCCAGCACACTATATTTCTGCAGATGGTTCATAATCTGCAAGTAATCATTTTGATAGTGATACCGCAAGTGCACAGAGGCATCCTCTGAAGCCATATTTGGAGTACAATGGTTATTTCTTCCGACAGATGGATCCACTTTCTGAGCAGGAATGGTTTGAGTTTGGGCTATAGGGACTTCCTCCAGTCACCATAGAAGCCTCTGATAGATAATTTGAAGTCTCTGACTTATGAGACATTTGAAAAGACAGTGAAATATGTACTGTAACAAAGGGTATTTTATGAAGCTTTATTGGACAGAGGCCATGAAGAAACATGTGATGCCAACACATTATTGATGGTTGCTGGAGAAGGACATGGCTCTCTTGTGAGGACTTCTTTGCAAGCTACTGAGAAAACAGCAACCAAAATCAGAATTTCTACCATTAAGAAAGATCCATTGCTATTAGACCAGCATGTCCATGATGGTGTTGAGAAACTATAGTGAGTTGCTAGAATTTAAAAAATTAAGCATATCCAACAAAAACTTCATTGGAGGTATTGTGATAGCAAATGGAAGATTAAAGGATCTCTCTAATTCAAATACGATGGGATTTTTTAGGTGTCAAATGGGCCGGCACGGGCCAATTTTAGGAGGCCCAACCAGACCACCATGCTTGCCTGGCATGGCATGGTTTCATTAGGCCAGGCCCGACATGGCTCGTCGGCCTAGCATATGATGAAACCGTATTGGGTGGTCGGGCCCATATGTGCCAGTTTTGGCCCATACGGGCTGGTTTTAAATTTTTTATAAAATTAAATTTTTTATTCAGAATAGTTAATGTTTATAAATATTTAATACTTTAAAAATTTTTGTTATTATTTTTAATAATTAGTTAATGTTAATAGTTAATATTAATTGTTAACTATAAATAAATAATTAAATTTTAAATTTTTATTTTATTAAATTTAATAAAATATTAAGTTAATTTATTATAATAAATAATTTAAATTTTAAAACTAAATGTGTATGTGCATCAGTGTAAGTGTATAAATTAATAAAACATTAAAACTTAAATATAAATATAAATAAAAAACCAATATAAAATAAAAATTTACAAAAAATATATATTAAAGTTTCAAGCATCAATCCAAAAAGACACAAACTCAAAGTAATATTACAAATAAAAAATAAATAAATATAAATATAATGTAAATGAGTAAATTGAAATCAAATATTAGTCATTAGTATCTGAATCGTCAACCATCAATGTCATCAATCGTCATATTATCCTCAATATCAATATCACAAAAATCATCATCAACAATCAACTCCTCCACTTTTACTGCAGTCCCAGCATGATTTTGAATGCTCAAGCTCGAATCTTCACAATCCTTCATGTATGTTAAAGCCTCAATAATATCTGAACATAATCTCGATCTCCTATCCAAAATAATATTCACTACAATAGAAAAAACAGACTCGACTCATATAATTTTCACAATTATAATATATTAAGATTCTTAGTATCAGAATATAATAAGATTGAGTAGAAATCAGTATCTAAATAGTGAGACAATTTATTCATATTCGACGGTCCACCTCGCCATTTCCCTCTCATTAACTGAATGAAAAAATCATCATCTCCGAATATGATATCCATGTCCATACTCGGAACCTCACTAGTACTAACATCATACTTAATATCGTAGTATGTAAAGAGATCAGACAACTTCTCATTAATGAACTATTCAAGTGGGTTTTTCAGGTTCATGCACGAGAAAATATATGTCAAAATATTTTCAATCCATTCCACCTTAACCTTAGGATCCATGCAGACAGCTAGAGAATAAAGATATAGAATAGTAGACGAGTACTTTAAGTATTTGGTTTCTATCTCTAAAACCATATTACTAAGTGTTGGGATATCTAGATACTTTTTAAATATGCTACTAATTTTACATATGTACCTGAAAGCAATACAAATCTTGAAAATATAAATTGACGAATACATGTTCTTTGTGTCATTAAAAATCTTTAGAAATATTATTTATGAAATTTATGTAACCTAGTCAATGTCATTAATAATAAGTTCATTATTTTACTATTGACATAGTCAAATATCATGTGTTCGTATCCAACACATGACTCCAACATTAGATATGTATAATTCAATTGTCTCACACCCAATTGAAATGCCTTCTTTTTAAGATTTACAAACAAACAGAGACTACCAAACTCTTATTATCTGTGAGGCATGCAAATATATTTGAGTGAGTTACGTATATTTTCTAAAACAGGAGCACACACCTTCATCCCCATTTGTACTATCAGATTAATGATGTGACACATGTATCTAACGTAGAAAATCTCTCCTAATGATCAATTACTAATATTCCCAACGAACATGTTAATCACTACTTTATTATTAGATACATTATTAAATGTGATACTAAAAATTTTATTTTAATTTTATATTCTCTAAAGATTTTCATCATGCACTCAAAAATGACCCAACAATCATAAGGATGAAAAATCTCAGAAAATCCTAAGATTTTTTTATTTAATATCTATTTTGAATCTATATAGTGGGCGGTGAGGCAAGGATATGATGCATCGTTGTGACTAGTCTAGATATCAGATATCACGAACATCACTCTACTATATTCCCTAAATTTATTAATTATTATTTATTTTTATCACTTATAATATTTTAATATGTTATTTCTAGATGTTGACCTAGAAATTTTATGATATGTAAGCTAAAAATATGTCTGAATGATACTGTCTACCCTTTGATCCTTTAAAAATATAATCAAAAGATCTATCATGAAGATTAATTTGGTCATTCCTTCCTTCCCCAACTCGTCATGGTATATGAAGGGAGTAAACTAAGTTGTTATATATGAGAATGAAATGAATCCAACCTCAAAAAACCAACCGCTGACGCTAAGTTGAGTTTTCCTAGGATTTAAAATACCATATTTTTTGGTACATAGTTCGGCATGCCTATTAAAGTGTCGAGTACTACACGATCTCTTACATGCAAATATTTTTTTATAATATTTACACTGTGCTGATTTTTTTTTAAAATCTCAAATATTTTTGATATTTTATTATATTAAAGCGAGTCCAAACTACTAAAATTTTTTCAATTTTTTATTTTTTAGATGTTTAGTCAATACTAGGAAAGAAAACAAAGTTTTGAAATCTCGGACCTTTCCGTAAAATTTTCATTATCTAAATTATAATTCATTTCATTTTTATTATTTAAATTACTTGTCATTTTTTTTTATTTTTTAGATTAGAAAGAAAAATTAGATTAGAGAGAAGTAAAATATTTATTTTTTAGATTTACATTTTAAAACTTAAAAACTAATAAATAAAAAAAATACTCATAAATCATAACGTGTAAACTTTAATTTTTTTATATTCGCACCACATGCGCATCACAATCCACACCAAAGCTGAGTCCCAAAAAGCGAAATGATGAAATCTAGAGTGTCGAGAGTGAGAAAATTAAAGAAAGAGAGAGAGGAGCAAGAGACTTATATTTTTAAAAATAAATCTTAGAATGAGGAGGGAGAGATGAAAGATTTTATAGTTTGAAAAAAGATTTTTTTTAAAGTATATTTTTTTTGATTTTTTTAAATTTTTAATAATTAAAAATTGGGCAAAATCTTTAGGGCCATCAAATTTTGCCTCATAGCCGTTGGAGGCAAAATCCAACGGCTTAGATTGAAATTTTTTTTACCGCTGGGTTGGTTCGACCTTTGAACCGATCCGAACGATCCATTCCATAAGCTTCTGCTTCTGGAATGGAGTGGCGGGCAAAGGGTCGTGCCTTGGACTCGGGTCAAAAAATACTACGAGTCGAGTTTGGGCCCAACAGAAATTTTGGATCCATCAAGCCTCTGGTTTGGGTCAGGGGCTAGGTGGGTTGGGGCATCTCTCTGCTCGTGCAGAGATATCATGCCCACGACCAATGGTACCGAGCCATGCCTGGCCTGACACATGGCTCGGTTGGCCTATGCATGGCATGGCACGAGCCGTTCGTGAACATGCCCGGCACAGGCATGGATCATTCCCGTGTCGTGCTGGGCCAAGCACGACCAAATCGGGCTGGGACGGACTGGCCCAATTGACACCTCTAGGATTTTTATTCTTCTCTTCCCAATTTTTTTTCATTAAATATTCAACCTAATTAAACTTAGTGAATATATTTCATCTCATGTTTTATCATTTATTTTACCTAAATTATTTTTTTTCTCTTTATTTTTTTTATTTTTTTATTTTTTTATTTTTTTTATTTTTTTTATTTTTTTTTATTTTATTTATTCTTCCTAAATTGGTTATGTTAGAATATTCTTAAGTTCTATCATTATTTTCTCGAGGTTGGATAACGAAAAATATTTCTCAATTATTCAGTCGTTATTCTCTTTAATTTGGGTAGGATAAAATTTTTTTTAAACTTATCTACCAGCTTTCATTAAAAATCAACTCAACTGATTCATAGTCTGAACGACTTTAAACTAACTCTTGCCTTTCCCAATCAATGTGCCTTGAATTTTTTACGTACCAATTATAAGGAGTATGTTGAAAATAATTATTAATTTTCCTTTCTTTTTTTTTATTTTACTAGTTTTATAAGTTTAATGAGAATACTTAATTTGTAAATTATCCAAAACAAGTTTACCTAACATTAAAGTTGCTTGTCATGTGTCATTCCAAGAAAGTTGTATTAGATTTATAATTTTGAGTATTATTTATAATTTTTTATTTATTGAATTTGTACAATATTAATTATATTTTATGCTTTTGTATGCATATATACTTAATTATATAGGTAATGTTAAAATTAAATGAAACTAACACATCTATTAACAATTATAAATATCTAATAATCACGATGAATACTACAGGGCAACTCACATAAATGAAATAACTCACATATTGGGTACTTTCATCTATAAAGTAAAAATCTAAATAAAATGGTAAATGAATAAATATCCAAAATACCAAACTTAGAAAAAATAAAATGAGCTAAAATCATTTCAAATACTTCAAAAATATATCAACTAATTAATATGCTATAGGAACATATGTTGTAATCATTATCCTATCATAGATTTTCTACCAAAAAAAAAAAATAATTGAGCTCTATATACTTTTTTTGCTCATGAAACACCAAATTGAAATTTGTTATGCTTTATATATTTTCTTTTTTATTTGTTTTTTCTTATTTTACACATTATGGATGAGAGCACCCAACACGCGGGTTGCCTCAATCCAAGGTAGAAGGTTATATATACCCTTTATACACATTTAATATATTCAGAATATATTTTTCATTGTTATTATAATTTTTTTGTATTATATTTATCATAATATTAGAATAGGCATAAAGTATATTTATCATTATACTTTATGTATAGACATAAAGTATGTATATGCATGGTAGGGCCACAATTGGCATAAAGTAGGCAAATAATAGACGTGCACCTTGTGCATGTAGTAAACCATAGGATTATATACCTTAGGCACATGCTATGCCCGTAACAGGCATGCACAATAGACACACAAGAAGCAAAAAAAGGGTGGGAATAGGCAAAATTGTGTGACATAGATTGTTAGTGTTGTATGTGTTACTAACCTATTGTTTATATTATAATTATATGTGATACCAATACATTGTCAATGCAAATATTTGTGTCCAACATCAACTCACTATTGGTGTCAAATGAAAGACCAATGATATGATGTCAATATGAAGATGCATGAGATTATTTCTACCATCCACATATTGCAAAAAACATATATATATACAAAAAAGAAATATTGATAGTATATTCTAGCAAGGAGGCCAATAATATTATTGCTAGAATAAAAATATTGAAAAGATAAATGCAAATAATACACTATAAAATACACATATCAAGTACTCTTATATAATGAATAAAATTAACTTGTACAACTTATATATCATGTGCTCTCATCAAAAGTATAACAAAATAAAAAATAAAAGAAAGAAACTATAATACCCGATCAAGATGGTGTATACAAGTCCACAATACTCAGCTAGGAAAAAAAATAATAAGTTATGACTTCTTCAACACATTCTTGAAGACAACTATTAACTGTTTTGTTGTTTAAATATATTATATAGTAATGATCTCATACTGAATCTTATTCTTTAAGAAGAATTAATTAATTTTTATATGTTTCACCTGTTCATGAAATATCAAATTAGAGGTCACATATCTTATTATCTCACTATCACAGTAAAAGATAGTAATAGAAGAAAGCATATACCCGATATCTCTAAGTAGATGAAATATCCAAAGTATCATGCTAGTAATAGTGACCATCACATATACTTATGTCTATGCACTAGATTTTAAAATAATTGTGTATCTCATACTTTTTCAAGAGATAAAATTATGTCTAAGAAAAGTTTTAAATCATATCATTAACCTCCTATCAATACATGTTGGTACCTAACTGAAATCTGAATATCTAACCAACTAGAAGTATCCATGATTCCTAAAAGAAAATATAAATCATGTAGATTTTTTTGTATACTTTTATATGCAAGATCCTACTTCAAGATGAGTTTGTCATCTTGAATTAGATAATTAATGTGGGAAATAATCATTTCCTACTTCTAAAATCATGTAAATCATGGAGATTACTTTTTATATTATATTAATTATTAATATAAAAAATAATTAATTATACAGACTACATATGCTATATTTGATCTAATCATAATTAGATAATTAATCATTTCTTAGTATTCTTCTTAAATTACTAAAATCAACTAAAAATGTCGCATAAGAAGTGAAGTCAATATCTAGATCAATAAGACAATCTACTAAAGTACAATTAAAAATACCAATTCATGCAACAATATTAAAAGCATATCTCCTATATGCAAAGATGATATCCTTCATAGAATAAACAATCTCCATGATAAAAAAAATTTAAATTTTAAAAGGTCCTTCATCTAAAAATGTACCTAGAGGCACTCCGTGATTTGAGTAATCTCTAATTTATCATCTCACATAAAATTAAAATGTAATTCCTATAGACAAACAACAAAATGATCATGACATCAAGACTCTAAAAAAATATAGAAAAGATAGTAACATGTCTATATATCCTAAAAAAAGTGATTACATGTAGAAATCTTGTAAACCATGCTCTCGGTGACTACTTTAAGATATATAATCTCTTTTGCAATCTATAAATTATATCTATCTGTGTTGTTTAAAACTCAGGTCTCCATATATACTTCTCCTTCAAGATCACCCTGAAGAAACATATTATTTACATATAGCTAACGAATCCTCCAACAAAATATTTGAGTGAAATCTCTCACTACAAATTTAGCTTTAAGTAAGTCAACTTTTTCAACTAAATCTGTATTTCTAGTGAAGACTTATATGCAACCAATAATAGATCTTTCTAAAAATTATAGTACTACTTCCTAAGTCACATTAAAGTGTTGAACATACATCTCTTTCATTATAGTCTAGTATCATTTTGAATGAGATAATATTTTAAATGAATACTTAAGTATCCTAGTATCATCACGATAAATTATCAAATAAACAATACAATAAATATGAAAATATGACAAAATCTGTGAAATCAAATATTGAGTACAATTTATCCATATCTTCCAAAGAACAATCAAAAAGTCAAGATTAGAAAGACTAATTACATGATCATTTGGCCCTTCCATAAGCTTATCTCTGGTGTGAGCAAGCTAATTATGTCACTCTCCTTATATAAACTTTAAGTCATAAGTAGTTAAATCGCCTAATTACCAACTTAGTACCAGTCTATATTGGTAAAAACATGTGGACTATTATATTATCTAGGTGTGAAAGAAATCTCCTTAACCGAGAAACCCTATTCTCAATAGAATCAACATAATATAAATTTATTGATAAATATAATAACGTCATGAAAGAATCATCATACCGTGTACTAACATGTTATGATATAGCTAATGAATGATTCTCTCTACTAACTAATAGTCGAGGCAGAGCTATTGGTAAGATAAATATAGTAATGGATCCAAGTGATACCACTAGATTTAGACTTTTGTTATGCTCATTGAAAAATGAGTCCTTATAACAAAAAATAAAATTCACACTCACTAAAATTATACTAATTTTTAGTGAAAAAAAATCATAGTCACTTTAGGGACAATTATATCTAAGGAAGGCACATCTTAATGCTTGAATTATCAACTTATCTAATCCTAGAAATTGATAGAGGACAAAACAAACATATCTAAAATATGATAGAAAATGATATCCAATTGATAAAATATATTATAATTAAAATTATATTTCTCAAAAAATATTTCTGAATACTCATTCATAGTAGGAGAATCTAAACTGTCTCAATTAGAAGTTCATTTTTTTAATAATCATATTCTGTTCGTGTTTTCCAAAACAAAAAGTCTAATATATAATCTAATTTTTTATATGGTAAGTATAAAGAATTAATTTGACACATATTCTAATACATTCTTACTTTTTTATATTTTAAATTTTTATCAAATTAATTTTTCATTATTTTATGAAAAATCAAAAAATAAAAAAAAAATACGTGATCTATCGTCAAAGAAATATAATTATGTATATTTCAAGTAGTAATCAATAAAAATGAACAAAAACCTAAATCAAACTCTAATCGCATCTATACTATGTCTCCATATGTATATGTATATCAAATTAAATTAGTCCTTAAAATTAAATTAGTGTGTATGATAGTAAACTCAAATAAGCTTTTCTAATAGACATGTTTCACACTATATAATTAAAATACCCTTAAAACTTAACTAACATATTCTCAGCTTAAGGTTACTATAGGATATATATAACCCTATACTAATTAAATTGAGAATATACAAAAAAAATAATGATTTTCTTGTGTATTTTCAACTTGAGAATGCACAAGAAAATGATGCAACACACTAAAATATCTTGAATGAAATTTTAATGTTAAAGAGAAAATGTATAATTTATGATGCTCAATACTAAATATAATTTACCTTAGAGCATCCTAATCTTTTAAATAAATATGAATAGAATTAAAAATAAAATTAAAGTTAACTTATATGAAAACATAACTAACAAATAATAAACTAACAGAACAATTAAAAAAAATACAAATTAAGATAACAAAAACCCAAGTAAAATACTACCATATATAGTGATTATTGAATCTTTATCATTTGTTAGAATAATATTTTTAAATATAAAAAAAATATAGTGAATTGAAAATGAATATTAGTAATATAAGTATTAGCTCATGTGTTGATAATTCAAATCATGCTTATGAAAGGCACGCCTTAGATTACCTAGGTGCAGGCTCAGGCGATGTGCATACATGGCACCTCGCCTTAGCTGAGGCGCGGCTCCTTCATGTAGGCGCACGGATTGCATAAAAGATGTGCACCTTCCCTGAGGCACGAAGCTCTCCACAAGCACGCCTCAATGCAGGTAGGTCATTTTCCACAAATCCTATTCTTTTTTTTATTCTTCTTCAATTCTTCCTCTTCATTTTATGTCGGGAGTTATATGAATGAAGGTTCTTATTTATTGCAACATAGGCCAAAACGACGTCGTTTGGTCTCTATGGGACATAAAATGACATCGTTTTGTACTATAAAATTCCAAAACGACGTCATTTTGGCATGCTGGGGCCTGCGAATTAAAAAAAATGATTCGGACTTTTAAAACGATGTCATTTTGCCCAGTAAAAGCCAAGACAACATCATTTTATTTGTAAAACCCTCAAAATCCACTTTGAAGCAGGAAAATCCTAGAATTTGGCATTTTGGTATTCTAGGTCCCTTTTTTTGTAAAGTTTCGCGCCAAACAAAAGACTTACACTGCTAAACACTTTACAAGAGCAGAATATACCTAATATCAACCAAAAATCAGTAACGAAAAAATTAGAAAAAGAAAAAATCTCATTTCCATTGGTATTTATTTTTTTCTCTACTTTTAATTTTTTGCTTCACTTTATTTATGATTTTGGATCATGGTTTAACTTTTGTAAATGAGTAATGATTCTCATGACTCATTTAATTCTTTATTATTATTATTTTATGATATATGTCTCAATTTATATATTTCATTTAATATTGAATATTGTGTTGTAGTTGATTTGTATTGGAAGAAAAAAGAATAAATTCTAATGACAATAAAAATGAGACTAGAGTTGAATTTACAACTTGTTGAAGTGAAAGAAAAGACCCAAGATAAAAATATGCTCGATTACCTTATGAATAAGATTTGAATATAATTATTTATATATTTTGTGATAAGGTAATCAAGAATGATATTTATAAACACAAAAAAAATATCTTATTGGTTGATATAGAAATGACAAAAAATGTACTACATGTCCGGTTCATGTTAGACAATAGATGAAAAATTATATGAATAAGAAAAAGAATCAAAAAGAATAATTAAAAATGATAAATAAAAATTTGTATGAAGATTTTAAAAATATTGATGAAAAAGTTGAAAGTTGAAAAGTTTTTTTTCTAATATTACACATAGAGGAAGCAATACAAGTAGAAGTAGTGCGAAAAAATCAAGGGAAAAAGAGCCGATAGATCATTTTTTCACCCCTAATGAGAAAGCGGTAGTTCAAAATAGGAGTGGAATGATGACTCAAACTATTATGAATGATGCTTATAAGAAAGAAGCAAGAAAAAAAATTTGCTTTCTTATTTCAAGGTAGATGTATGATGTTGTCATTCTATTTAATGCGATCACATATCCAAGTTTCTAACCTATAATTGAGGCAATTAGTCAATATGGTGTGCGGATAAAGAGACCAAGTATTTATGAGGTAAGGGTTACTCACCTTAAGAAATAGTTGGAGCTTACAAAAAATTTCATAAAGAATCATGAAATAGAATGAAAAAAAATAGGTACTTCATTATGTCGGTTGGTTTGACCGACAGGAAAGAAAAAACATTGATGAACTTTTTAGTAAATTATTCTAAAGGAACCATGTTTATGAAATCCAATAATAGTTATTCAATAATTAAGACAGGAGAGAAAATATTTGAACTACTTGACAAGTAAGTAGACCAAGTTGGTGAAAAGAATATAATTCAAGTTATCGTAAATAGTCACTCACGATATTAAATGGCTAGTAATAAATATCAAAATTTTAAAAAGTAAAAGTGTAAAACAATATATTTTTGTATTCCTGAGACAAGATGTAAGCTTCGAGACATAAATTTTTTATTATGACATAAGGCGTAAATTTAAATTTTAAATTTATTAAATTTTCTACTTTTATTTTATTTTTAATTTAATACTATTTATTAATTAGATACTATTTAATAATTAATACTATTATTAAATTTTAATGAATTTTGATAATTTATAAAATAATGTTTTTTAATTTACCCTTGCCCTTGCCCCTCTCCCTTGCTCCTCGCCCCTCGCCCCTCGCCTCTCTCCCCTCGCCCTCATCCCTCTCCCTCATCCCTCTCCCTCGCCCCTCGCCCCTCGCCCCTCGCTCCTCTCCCCTCTCCCCTCACCCCTCTCCCCTCTCCCCTCACTCCTCTCCCCTCGTCCTCGCCCCTCTCCTCTTCTCCACAATTAGCTCGATGGAGCTCCATAGAGCTCCAGCGAGCTTCATCATCAAGCCCAACAGAGATCACGTGGAGTTCCATAGACACTTTTTAATGCATAAAGGTATTTTATGAATGGCTTGCCTTGAGGCGCACGTCAAGTCATTAAAAAATACCTTTAAAAACACTGATAAACATTACTCATTGGACTTGAATAGTTAAAATTTTATTGATTATAATATTTAATTGATGTATTTTAATTTATTATATAATATGATATAGAGAAGATATTGCAAAAAAAAGGCCTAATTTATATTGGACACCATGTGTCATACATTGCATTGACTTGATATTGAAATACATTAGAAAACTACCAAATATCAGAGGACTTTGAAGAGAGGCATATCACTAAGTGACTTTATTTATAACTGTTAAGGGTTACTTAACATGATGAGACATTTTTACTAGACAAAGAAAACTGCTTAGACCTGCAAAGACATGATTTGTCACTACTTTTATAACTTTGTCTTGCTTACATAAACAAAAAAAATAATTTGAGGAAGATTAATTTGAAAGTAAAATGGGAAAAGGAGAAAAAATGGAAGAATATAACTAAAATGATCATAATATCTTTTTTTTGGAATACTATTATATTTTGTTTATAAATTTTAAATCCTCTTGTTCACATGCTTCGTTTGATCGATGATAAAAAAAAACTCCGATGAGGTACATATATGAAGCCATGGCTAGAGATTAAAAAATTATTGTGAAAAATTTTCTTGGTAATAAAAAGAAGTACAAGGAGATATTTGAAATCATTGATAGGAGATGTGAGATTCAGCTTCATCATCATTTGCATGCAACTGGGTACTTCTTGAACCCAAAAGTCTTCTATGATAAAACTAAAGTTGAAGCATGATGAATCCATTATGAGACAATTATATAAATACATTGAAAGAGTGATAAAAGATATTGATATACGAGAGAAAACTATGAATGAATTGATTATATATATATATAAAGGCTAAAGAAGTGTTTAGAATGGACTCAACTATTAGGAAAAGAAAAACCGGGGCACTGGGTTAGTTAATTTTTTTTTTCAAATTTATTATATTATATTTATTATTTATATTACAGATGAATCTTGAACTTGATTTGGAGCTTCAGCTCCAAATTTGAAAAAGTTTGTTATGAAGGTCTTTAACCTAATATGTAGTATATTAGGTTATAAAAGAAATTAGAGTATCTTTGAAAATATAAATAATATTATATGCTTTAAAAATATTTAAAAATATTTAAAGTTAAAAAAATATCATATATGAATAATAAAATTTATGTGCTTATAAATTTTGTAGATCCAT
This sequence comes from Sapria himalayana, assembly GCA_029783825.1. Taxonomy (NCBI): domain Eukaryota; kingdom Viridiplantae; phylum Streptophyta; class Magnoliopsida; order Malpighiales; family Rafflesiaceae; genus Sapria; species Sapria himalayana. Next base: position 628,633 of record JAREIK010001701.1, read on the forward strand.
ACCAAGAGGAGAAATAGACTAGAATACCAATATTTGAATGATTTTGTGTACATCAAGTATAATCGAGTATTAAATAAAAGATATGATGGGCATGATATCATTGACTTAATAATCTTGAAAAAAATTGATGAGATTAATTAGTGATTGATAAGAAAAATAGATGATAAAGATTATCATGATCATGTAGATGCACTAGATAATTTAGTATTTGATGATGATGAATTGACACGGGATAATGTTGCTATAACAAGTAAAGATGAAGAGCCTAGATTTGATACTAGAGCTGAGGAGCAAGTTGCCATCATCATAAAGGGGGAATGACACAACTTCAAGCTCTAGACCCATACATTCTCTTTTATTAATAGGTAAAAATGAAAAAATTAATTATTATGGAAATGAAGAGGACGAGAAAAATTATAATGATGATGATAATCATTAAGTGAATGTGAAGGATGAACGATGATTGACTATTCACTGTTGTGGACAAATTAGTCATTTTAATATGTTTTGTTTAGATGATTTATAAATTTGAATAAGGAATATGTATTTGCATATTATTATTAACATGTTTTATTAAATTTTTATGAATTTTAGAAATTTTGGAGATGAGATTTATTAAATTTGTTGATATATTTTATGATTTTTTATTTTTAGAGGTATTATTTATGTGTTTATATGGTTGGATTAATATTTTTGATAATATTTAATGATAAATGATTGTTTGTTGTAAACTAAATAATCCCAATGTATAAGAAAATTAAAATTTGTGAATGAATGAGAGAAAGTTAGCACATGAATATGAGAAGCAGAAGATGAGAGAACTCTTATTTCTGATGATTTATTTTAACAAAGGGTGAATACCCTTTTATAGGCTTCTTAAATGATAAGATATATGAACCTTATTAATGAGATTCATTGATGAATCTACATGATTCATTGTTGTGACATGAATCTACATGATTCATTAATAAATCCATTAAATTTATAACCATTTCTATGTATGTAATCATTCACATTTATAACACTACCCCTTGAATGACCATTATAAAAAATATACCTCATTAAAACCTTACTAGGTAAAATCTCATGGAAAAACCCTAGTGAATAAAAAAAATACGTAATTCTTATCTGTTATTTGGGAAATTACATTACAAAGAAGAAAAAAAAAATCAATGAGAGAAGAAGATTATCGCCAGAGAGTGTACAATGCTTGCTCTCCTTTTTGTCTACATCTCTCATCCCTTAATACCGTTGAGTTGTCGTAGCCCAATTTCGAATACTAGTTCTTAAAATCTCTTTGTAGGTAGTACCTTTGTAAATATATCCACGAGGTTAACTCTAGATCGAACTTGTTGAATATAGAATTGCTAGTACTTCGTTCTATCACCATTGATATATCCGGCCTTCAATTGCGCTATGCATATTGTATTATCTTTATACAAAATTGTTAGTAATTCTCTTTGATAAGACAACCCACATATTTTATGAATATTTTTGATTATTGACCTAAGCCAAATACATTCTCGGCTTGCTTCATGAATTACTAGGATTTCTGTATTTTTTGATGATGTATCCATAATTGTTTGCTTTGTGAAATACCAAGATATAGCAGTGACACCATATAAAAAGACAACCCATTTGTGATCGTCCATTATGAGGGTTGGACAAAAACCCGACATCTGCATAACATACTAATCCAGACTATGACAAAAGAGAATAATATAAACCTATATCCATTGTGCCTCTAAGATATCGAAATATCTATTTAACCTCCGTCCAATGTCTTCTTGCTAATAGATTTACGACAAATGATATATTAGGTCGAGTATTACTAGTAAGATATATTAGTGCACCTATGACACTTAGATATGATAATTTAGGACCAAACAGTTCATCATTTTTCTTAGGTCGAAAAGGATTCATAATAATTTCAAGTGATCTCACAACTATTAGAGTACCTAATGGATATGCCATATCCATATAAAACTTTTAAGGATCTTTGATATATAAGTAGATTTGTACATAAAAATTTCATCCTTGAGATGTTCAATCAACAAGTTAAGACAAAATCTTGTTGTCCCAAAATCTTTTATTTCAAATTCCAATTTTAGGCAATTTGCAGTCTTTTGAAGCTCTTCAAGATTCTGATGATGTTTAAATCATCAACATATATTATAATTATCATAAATTGTGACTAATATCTTTTTATAAAAATACATGGACAAATAGAATCATTGTTATAATCTTATTTCAACAAGTATTCAATTAAGCGATTATACCACATACATCCTGCTTATTTTAAGTCATAGAAAGACCTTTGCAATTTTATTGAATAAAATTATTTTGAGTTAGAGTCATACATGTCATACAACTGTAATCATTCAGAAATTTTCATATAAATATCATAATCAAGTGAGCCGTACAGGTAAACGGTGATATATCCATGAGACACATTTCAAGTTTTTTACAAACTATCAGACTAATTAAAAATCAAAAAAATTGTGGTATCAACCACAAAAAAAATATGTCTCTTCATATTCAACACCTGATTTTTGTGAACACCCTTGGGCAACCAATCGTGCTTTATATCTAACAACTTCATGATTCTCATTTTATTTTTGCACGAAAACCCATTTATATCCTACAAGTTTATACCATAAGGCATCTGGACAACAGGTCTAAAAATTTTACATTTTGCTAGCGATATTAATTCATAATCTATGGTCTCTTTCCATTTGGGTCAATCTTCTCGATGTCTATATTCTTCCATAGACTTTGGTTCCAAGTTTTCATTTTCATTTGCAACATTTGTACAACATGATATGCAAAAATTTTATTTGTCATAATATAATTAATAGAGATCTCTTCATTTTCATCAATTTTATTTGTACAACATTTGGTTCCATAGACTTCTCGATGATTATTTTATTCCGGTTACATCATTTTCCAGTCATAATATAATTAATAGAGATCTCTTCATTTTCATCAATCTTAGGTACCTTATTCTCTTTGGAAGCTGACTCATCTGGAGTTTAACTGGAGAAATTTTATTTGTCAATATTTACCTCAACTAGGTTATTTGTATCATTTGCTCCTTTTCGTTTACGAGGATTTGTTTACTTTGGAGCTGACAGGTCTACCGCACTTGAGTTGTCCCTTTATCTCATTAGCAGTAATAAATTATCATTCAGGAACAACAATTCTAATAGGAGCATTTACAACTGGTTTATGTGATTTAGTTACTATTTTTAAATCAGTAAATACGTCAGACAATTGATTTATTAAGTTTTGTAAATGAATTATCTTTTAAACTTTCTATTCATATTATTTCGTTCGAGGATCATAGTGGGATAATGCTAATTCATTCCAGATAATTTCTTTTACCAGTTGCTTGGTTTCTCCTCCTAATATTAGAAAAAAAAATTTATCAAAATGATAATCAGCAAAGCGTGCCGTAAATAAATCTCAAGTAGATGATTCAAGATATTAAATAATAGATAGAAATTCATATCCAATATATATTCCTAACCTCCTTTGAGGTCACATCTTGGTGCGATGTGGTGAAATAATTAAAATATAAATCACATATCCAAAAATTCATAGATAAAAAATATTTGGTTCCTGACCATAAAGCAATTATAATAGCGAGAATTCATAACTTATGGGCCTTATGCGAATCAATACTACAGCATGTAAGATACCATACCTCATGCAAATATAAAAAGTTTTGTCCTCATAAGTAATGATCTCGCAATTAATTGAATTCATTTTATAAATAATTCTGCAAAATAATTCTGAGTATGAATATGTGTTACATGATGTGCAATAGTTATTCCAATGACAATACAATAATCATTGAATGTTTGAGAAGTGAATTCACCAACATTGTCAAGTATTATAGTTTTAATGAGATTGTCTGAAATTTGAGTTCGTAGTCAAATTAGTTGAGCTAGTAATCTCAAACACCAAATTATGAGTTGATAATAGGCAAACGTGTGACCATCTAGTCGAAACATCAATCAAAACCATAAAGAAATAAAATAGTCTACTAGATGAATATATATGGGCATAAAGTATTACCATATATACATTCTAGAAATATAAGAGATTCAATCCCAATCATTTATAATATTTTTTATGGATTAATGATTAATTTACCTTGAGAGCAAGCAGCACATGAGAATTCATTCATTTATAATATCTTTTTATTTTTCAATTAATGCCCAGATGAATTCTCTATAATCCTTTGCATCATAATAAAACTGGGATGACTCAACCGATATGTCAAATTATAAATTCACTATAATTAGTTAACTGCTGTTTAACTATTGCATGTGCCTCAATACTGCTAATATTGGTGTAGAATAGGCCTAAACAAAATGCAAGTAATTTTTCCAGCACACTTTTCTTTCGAGAAACAATAGTCATAATGCACAAATATTCAACATTGTCTTCGTTTATAATCTCATTATGATATTCATTCTGCGAGTATCTTTAAAACTCAGTAGATTTCGTCGAAACTTTTTAGAATATAAGACTTCTTCAATCACAAGCTTTGTTCTTTTAGGCAATATGATATGAGCTCTTCCGAAGTCTTCAATTAGTTATGCATTGCCACAAATTGTACTAACACTCATTGTTTGCCTCTTGAAGTAAGAAAAATATGTCAAATTTTTAAGTTTAGTGTGCGTTGTTACACTATCTATGAGTCAAATATTTGTATCATCGGCAAATAGTTCATTTAGTGATAATTTTATATTCTTTATTATAAAAGATAAAAATAAAAGATATAAAAGATAATTTGTATCAAAATAAAAATAAATACATATAAAAGATAAACAAAAAAAATACACAAATAATGAAAAAGTCTTTATTATAATAATTACTTAAGCATGCATTCATAAATATTAAATATGTAGTTATGTGATAATATAAATATTTATATCATAAATATAATATGATCATCCTTGGGGCATTTGTGATATTGATTAAACTAGCAATATTTTTTTCTGGTTGAATATAGAAATCAACAACATCCAGATAATAAAATCAACAAATTGTGTATCGAAAGTACCACACTCAGTGATGAAATGTATTTCCACCTTTTTCTCATTCCGTTTCAATGACTCATTATAGAGATCAACAAAATATTTTGGCGTATAACAGGTACACGACCAATGATGCTTCATTCTACAATGATAGCATACATTATCAACGGAATTTGAATTTGAGTCCCCTTGATCCTTTTTCTCATTTCTTTCCTACTTCAGGTGGCGAGATGGATTTTTGGAATGACTAATACAATTACCAAAATGACATAAACGACCTTGACCACGGCCACGACCTTGGCCTTGTATTTGATTATAAGGCTGTTGTGTAGTCACATTTACTTGTGAAAATGGAGCAGAACCAATTGGACGTGCTTCATAATTTTTAATTAGAAATTCATTATTTTGTTCAACCACAAAAAGATAAGAGATTAATTGAGAGTATTTCTTAAAACTCTTTTCATGATATTGGTGCTACATGAGCAAATTCGATGGGTGAAAAGTTGAAAAAGTTTTTTCCAACATATCATCATCAATAACTTTTTTCCCACATAATTTCAACTGGAACTAATACGAAACATTGTGGAATTATATGCACTTACTATCTTATAATCTTGAAGACCTAAGTGCATCCAATCATAATGGGCTTTGAGAAAAATGACCGTCTTTTGGTGGACATACCTCTTTTTGAGGTTATTCCAAAGGACAAGAGGATCTTTAATTGTTAAATATTTGGCTTTTAGCCTCTCATAAAGGTGAAGCCGAAGAAAAATCATTATTTTTGTCTTGTCCGGATTGGATGCATTATTATCATCTTTAATTATTTCTCCAAGGACATTAGCTTCTAGATAAATTTCAGCATTAAGTATTTATGATAAATAATTTTTCTCAGTAATGCCTAATACCACAAACTCAAGTTTTACCAAATTTATCATCAAAACAAAGGATGAATAGTTCAATAAAAAAGATGTTTTTAGTTTTAAATAATATGTAATATAGAGATAAATCTTTCTTAAAAGAGACCGATATACTGTAGCAACGTAGAGCATTATGCTAATAACATGTTGTAAACCAAATGATCGAAATATGTGAGAAATTAAAAGCTAGTGAGGAAATGAGAAAAAGTCAATATATGAGAATAAAAGACAAGAGATAAGAGTACTCTTATTTCCAATGATCTATTTTAACAAAAGGTGAAAACCTTTTTATAGGCTTCTTAGATGATAAAATATATGAACCTTATTAATGAGATTCATTGATGAATCTACAGAATTTAGTATTGTGACATGAATCTACAGGATTCATTAATAAGCCCATTAAGTTTATAACCATTTCCATGTATGTGGTCATTCACAGTTATAATATTATTATATTTGATTATATTTTTTAAAATATATATATATAATAGGGTGTGCCTTATATAAAAAACCTAGTGCCTTAAGGGAGCCTTGAGCCTTAAGGCTCTATGAGGCCGTTGCGCCTTAGTGCGCCTTGCACCTTTCATAACTATGAATTCAAGAATCTAGAGTGAATGTGTGTAATAAATAGTAATATCTATTATATTAATCTTCATGAGTCATCTTTCCAGATAATTTAATTCTTACTTTATTTTTATTTTTATTAATATTTACTTATAAGATTGAAAAATTATTGGATTCCAATTGATATTGAATAGGGAAAATTATATGTTCTCTCTTCAACGGTAAAATCCTTCTCTAAATATTTGAGAATTTTGGACTCCTTACTTATGCATTCTTAACTTAGTCACGCATCATTGGCCAAATAAAATATATTTTACCCAACTTATAAGAATATTTTAACCCTAGAGTGAGCCATGTTAGTTAAGAAAGCTTACTAGAGTTCCATTTCTTACATGTCAGTCTAGTTTAAGTATGGACCAGATCAATCTAATATACTCAAATATATATGAACCTAATAAAAATATGACCAAAGAAAACTTTAAGTATTTTATTATTTTTATTAATGACTGCTCTATATTTACATGGATATATCACTTTCATGATAGATCACAATTTTTTTTATTTTTAAGATATCTCATATAAATAATAAAAATTTAATTTAATAAATTTTTAAAAATTAAGAAATCACAATGTATTACAATATATGTAGATTATTTCAACACTTAATTGTATTAATTAAGAAATTATGTATCAGACTTCTTATGTCGACATATTCCAACCGAATAAAATTACTAAAAAAATAGATTTCTAATTAAAATAACTCGTACACTCATATTTAAAAAGAATATTCCAAAATATTTTTGATGAGATATAACATTAACCATAATTTATATCATCAATTAAATCCTCTTTTTTCTCTTTTCCCAATGTATTATTTAGATCCTATATTATGAATAAATATTATTTAACTTGTTTTTCATAATTTTTAGTGTCTACTTATTTTTTCCTTATTTACTCCATAAGATGAGACAAATTAGCATCTAATGCCTTGAGATTTTTCTTCCTTGGATACTCTAAAATACAAAGAGTAAATATTCAGCAAATAGGGCCTTGAAATATTATTTAGCATGTTTTTTTTGATAATGACTCATTTTTTAATGAGCCTAGGAATAATGAGTATAAAAGTTTCACCTGAATCCATTGCTTTTCATTCATCATCAATAATTTTGCATAAACCACCAATTAGTAGAGAGAGTCATCCGTTAGTTACATTTGTATATATTGATACTAATTATAATATTACAGATAATATTAGATTTTGAAAGAGAGATTTCTCAAAAAAAAAAAAAAAACTCTTTTAAGCTCAAATGATACAATACTCCATGAATATTCCACAAATAATACTTATATTGAGTAAATAATTAAGAAACATAACCACTTAGAACTTAGCGTCTATACAAGGAAAAAAGAATATACCCAACCTACTCAGACGAGAGAATAGCACCCAGAGGAGCTAGAAGATCTTGCAGCTAGCCCCTCAAATCCTGACCTTCAAATAGTTTTCTTAAAAGGAAAAAGGAGCTATACCCAACACCTGATTTTATATGTATTGTCATATTCTTATCTTGTTTATTTTTTTTTACTACTTTAATACATTATCTCGTATTAATCCTATAATTTCAAATGAGGCTTGGATTTAGTGTCACAACCTTTGGAAAGATCTATTGGTAGTTGCAAGTGTGTGTTTAGTATAAAGATAAGTCGAGATAAAAAAGGTTAATCACCATATGATGAAATTTATAACAAGAAAAATCACTAAGAAGCTTGATGGACTACCAAGACACTGTCTCTCTAGTTGCAAAGATGATTTCATTATGAATTTTTATTTCTCTTATAACAATGTATATTTGGATAATATACTAGCTAGATGTAAATAACATATTTTTATATAATGACATTGAGAAAGATATGTACATGAAATAACCATATAATTTTTGAACAGTACAATCAACTAAAATTTATAAATTATAAAAGATATTGTATAACCTAAAATATTCACCAAGAGTATAATTTCTAAAATTCTCATGAGCAACCACCTCATTTAAGTTACACAAATGCGTTACAATTTTTGTGTTACACAAATGCGTTACAATTTTTGTGTTACACAAATAACCATCTCATATTTTACTAAATATTTCTCTTAATTAAAATATAATATTATTTAGCTTTTATTTTTATTTTATATTGTTTGATTTAAGCTAGCCAACCAATAGGCAACTCCATTTATATTTATCTTTTATATAATAGTAATACATATGACATTTTAGATATTGAGTGTTGCTTTTATTTTTTTATTTCTCTAAATTCTACATGATATCAAAATTAGGATAAGTAGTTCTCATTTTTTTATTTTTTGTTTGTCAATAGCAGTCACACACCTACTATGTGCTACTACAATGAGCATAGTAGCATAAAAGGTTAGTGGGTGATGCACAATAGAGCGCATGATGGCTTATAAAAGAGAGAGTGATATCATACAATAGAGTGCACGGTGAGACATGATACATCATGATGACATACAACAAATTTCTAGATTATCGATACATGAAAAAGTATTTACGTCATAAGTTATTTAACTTAACTCGCAAAGTTTTTTGATTTAATTATTTTGTCCTAGATCAGTCTTTAGGAAATGACAAATTGACATCTAGAGCTTAGAGTTGTGTCCTTGAATATTCTAGTATACAAAAAGAATATTAGTGGTATCAAGTGGACCAAGCTTTGAAAATCCATACTCAGACATTTAGTGTGAATTATCAAAATATTAACTTTTTAATGACCAAGATAATCTCAATACGTATTCTTATTTATCTGACAATATCTCATAATTAGCGAATATACTAGTTAGAATAATATGTTTAATTAAGATGACCATGAGAAAAAAATATAAATAAAATAACCATCAAGATTTTGAGATGTAGAATAATGTGTAGCTTGCAGATTACAAAGGTATTATATAGTTAGAATAATACATTTGACAATATCTAAAGCAATTATCAAGAGCCTAGTTTACAAGATTTTGATAGTTAGTTCATTTGTATTACACATATATGTTACTAATTTTTTTTTATGTTTTGGGATGAGCCTTGGTGACAATATTATTTTATTGATTATCTACGTAAATGATATTATGATTACATAAAATAAGGAATTGGTAATTATGCAATTCAAAGAGTACTTTCAAATATAATTTTAGATGAATGTCTTACAAGAGTGATATAAAATTTTGGCATATAGATAAGATATTCTATGAAGAAAATTATTTTGCCATAAATGAGATATATATTTAATACTCTTGCAGAGGATGATTTTCTAGGTAATACTCTATCAAGTACTCATATAGATTTAGATATTAACTTCACTTCTAATATGAAGCTTTTAGTTAACTGTACTACTTATAAGAGAACCATAGAAAAAATTATCTAATTATAATCATATATATAACATACATAATCAATATAATTAATCATTTTGCTAGATTTTCCTTAACAAAATCATCATGATGTAAATCTTCACATATTCAAGTATGCAAAGAAGTTTATATGTCTTGAGATCTTTTTTAGAGATCATGAATAATTACGGATAGTGAATTAGCCGAATATTTAGATTTAAGTTAGACACTAATAGATATCAAGAGAAGATCTATAATATGATTTTGTACTTTTCATAGTAGTAACATTGCCTACTAAAAAAGTAAGTAGACAATTATTTTGAGATATAGTGTAAAGACAGAGTTTAAATCGATAACTACAATTAATTATGAAATACTTTGCATATGACACCTGCTCGAGAAAGTCGAGTATGCACTCTCTTCTCCATTCTCACACAATCCTTTACTGTGATAATCAGATAGTAAAACATATAGCTACCAATCTAAAATTTTAAAAGCAGACAAACCACATCAAGGTAAACTTCTTCCTCATTGAGAAGAATCATGATGCGACCACAATTATAACAAAAAACAAAGCAGCCATCAAATATCTTCATGAAGATCTTAAAGATATCTTAGCTTACATTTCTTTCCTCCAAACTAGATGTCATAGACTTATATGCACCAAAATAATAAAGGGTATTGCAATTTTATTTATCTTTTATTTTTATTTTATCTATTTTCATGGGAGCACAAAAATTATAGGTAGCTCCAATTATTTTTGTAAGTTATAAAAAGACAATGCATATGACATTTGGATATTGAGTATTAATAAATTTTATTTTTTAATTTCTCTAAATTTTATAAAATTAAAAAATTAAGAATTAATAATTCAATTTATATTAGACCAATTAAAATACTTATTATATAAATCATATAATCATACAATTGACTTTTTACCTTAACATACAACAATAAAATGAGATATATGAAAAAAAAATAAACATATGATTGAGATGTCTAAATACTCTTACTTCAAAAAAATATTCCTAAATAATTTGAGAGAACTAACTTTAATCATAACCTACCTCATCAAATTGGATGTTGTCTTTTGACATTTCTTAATGCATACCCTTTCTGATCTTACCGCCTTGATAGAGCCTATTTCACATGCCTCCCAAAATTTTTAGATACCCCTATTTTGTCATTCATCATTCTAGAGGTGTAAAACAGGCAGGCTTGACTGGCCCGGCCGGCCCATTTGACACCTCTATATCATTCTCTAAAAAATGACAAGTTAACATTCAAGATCTTGAGATGTATTTTTCATTAATACTCTTGTATCCAAATATACTATAAGTATTTCATACCATAAATTAATAAAATTTTAGAAAGTATGAACATTGTATTTTTTAATCATGACTAATTTTCTAACAAAACTAGAAAGAGTGTAAATCTAGATGTTACACCTAGATTCATTATCCTTCCTCCCTTGTATGTAGCCCTGCCAAAATCACCAATTAGTAAAGAGAGTCAGCCATCTATTATATCTGAGTACGTTGATACCCAGTATGATATATTTCCTATTAATTCATTATATCTACTAATAAATTTAGATAATACAAGCCTAGCGAGGATCCAAATAATTTCGAAGCCAATCTTTCTGACCTTGACCATTACATTACTTTCTGTAAGGGACAAAGGAGATGTACTTTATACCCAATTACACAAGTTTTGTCGTACTCTCATTATATTCTTTTATTGCTTCTCTTATTATCTATCTTGATGGTACCACAATATTAAAGTATACTTTAAAGCTATTATCTTATCTATATCGAATCTAAACAATGATTGAAAAGATGCATACCATTCACTATAATAGGACCTTGGAATTAGCATCACAACCTTCTAAAAGATCTATTATTTATTATAAGTGTTTAATATAAAGACAAATCAAAATAAAAAAATAAATCACATTAAGGCAAGACATATAGCGAGGAAATACAATCAAACTTTAGTGTGAACAATCAGGATACATACTCTCTAGTGGTCAAGATGGACATAGTATACATTTTTATTTCTTTTGCAATATTTTACAGTTATATGATATATTAAATAGACATAAAAAATATATTTCTTCATGATAACCTTAAAGAAGTGTATATGGAGTAGTCACTTAAATTTTAAGCATGAGTAAAATACAGTTTATAAATTATAAAAGATATTATATAACCTAAAATAGATAACAAAAGTTAAATTTATGAAGTTTTCACAAATAAGCATATCATTTGGGTTACATAAGTATGTTACTGACTTTTATTTTTCTTCTGGAAAAATCACAATGGTTGGATACTTTTTCTAATTATTTGTGTAAATAATATTTTGATTACAAAAAAAATAAATTAATAATTGAGAATCACCCAACTAAAAGAGTACATTCATGCATAATTCTTGATGAATTACCAATAAAAGATTAAATACTTTTTTAGCATAGAGATGACATATTCTTAAGGGGTATAATATTATCATAGAAGAGATATGTACTTGATATTCTTGTAGAGATTGACCCTTTAGATTCCACTTCAGTAGATACTTCTATTGATTTAAGCACTAACTTTACTTCTAATGTAACCCTTCTAATTAACTCTATTACTTATAGAAGCAATGTAGAATATATTAACTATTAAACAATGACTAAATCATATATATATATATATATATCATATATAGTCAATATAATTAATTATTTTCAAGATTCTCCTCGACAGGTTCATCTTGATACAACTCTTCCCATATTAAGGTATGCGAAGAAGTCTTTAAGACTTATAATCTCTTTTAGGAATCATGAATATACTTGAAGTTAGTTTGATATTTAGATTTAAGTTAGAAACTAATATGTATTGAGAGATCTACCACAAGATTTTGCATTTTTATTGGAGTCAACCTTGTCTCCTAAAAATGAGACTAAGCATTTGTTTTGAGATCTTGCACATGCATAAATTTTAGAGTGTTGGCGACAGTTACTTGTGAGATATCTTGGATGCACCATCTATTCAAGAAAATCTGATATGCACTATATTCTCCTACTAAACTTTATAGTGATAGTCAGTCATAGAGATATATACTATATAAATTAATATTTGTTTAGCAAAGAAAGAACATAGAGGTGACTTGTATCTTTGACAAAAAAAATGATTTACAATAAAAGTATTACTACAATATACATTCATACAGCAGAGCAACCAAGGAACATATTCTCGAAGACTTGGGCAGAGAGGGAAACAAACCTAGTAGGACTAATGGGTGTTCAAATTGATGATCAGAATCATAAATGTTGGTATATCATAAAAGATCTTTTAAAAAGCCATATCATGGATCCTCAGTGGCGTGGATACATGTAAAAAATGTAGGAAGCTATTACATGATTCTCATTCCTAAAATTAAGAATACCTAAAAAGTAGAGTATTATAGACCAATTAACTAGTGTAACTCAATATATAAAATCTTAGCTAAAATATTATAAAACACAATAGATAGTATTTTTCCTAAAATTATTTCAAAAGAGCAAATAGGTTTTATGAAAAATAAATTAATAATAGAAAAATAAATTAATAATAGAAAAATAAATTAATAATAGAAAAATAGATTAATAATAGATTAATAATATGAGGAAAAAGAAGAGCTGAAAGTAGCTATCTTTAGCATGGACAAGAATCCAACAAAGATTTAACTTGATTCAAAGATTTAACTTTAGCATGGAAAAATAAATTAACAAAGATTTAACTTGAAGATTTAACATCCGAAGAAAAATCCAACAAAGATTTAACTTGAAGATTCACCTCAATAATATATTTTGCATATATTTAATAGGGAAGCAAATTGGATGTAGGTAGTTTCTTGCAAAATAAAAATCATACGCAATATACAAGATTCTCAATTTTAGTACCGGATTTAAGAGGTTAAATATCTTAATAACCTTACTCTTGAATATCAGAAAAATTATGTCTGATAAGTCTTGAACCTGAGCCCTAAGAAGTGATCCAAACACAATATAAGTAAGGAAGGAAGGGTGATCAATTCAGGCACATCTAGATTCAAATACTTTCTATGCATTTTAAAAATGAGTAATGATAAAAAATAATAATATTCATATCCACAAAATTTTTATCAATTTCTGATAAGAAATATTTATATCCTTTTTAGTATTAGAGTATCCAATAAAAACATATATCAAGACCCTAAATATCAACTTACACCAAATTAAAGAGAAATCTTAACCAAAATAAATACATACAAAGACTCAGGTAGGCAAGCTAAATAACTTCTTTTTAAGATGTAAGATCAAAAATGATATTAGCATAGATGTGTCAACCAGGCCGGGCCAGCCCGGCACGGGGCACGGTTCGGCAGTGCCTGGGCCGGCCTGGCAAGTTAAAAAACCGTGCTCGGGCCTGTGCCCGGGTTTGGCATGAGCCGTGGCATGCCGTGCCTGGCCCGAGCCGTGCCGTGCCTGGCCCGTGCCGTGCCTGGCCCGAGCCGTGCCTGGCCCGTGCCGTGCCTGGCCCGGGCCGTGCCGTGCCTGGCCCGGGCCGTGCCGTGCCTGGCCCGGGCCGTGCCGTGCCTGGCCCGGGCCGTGCCGTGCCTGGCCCGGGCCGTGCCGTGCCTGGCCCGGGCCGTGCCGTGCCTGGCCCGGGCCGTGCCGTGCCTGGCCCGTGCCTGACCCGGCACGGCTCGGCCCATGGCATGGCACGCCGGCACGGGTTCTTCCCGTGCCTGTTTCACGCGGCCATGCATGGGCGTGACCAGGCCCCTCCCGAAAAAAAAACCACAGGTCGGGTCTGATTTGATCCCGACCCACGGTCCCGACTCCCGACTCCCGACCCAATCCCAATGGGAAATTTTTTTTTTTCAAATAGTTTAATTTCAGCCGTTGGATTTGCCTCCAACGGCTAGGAGGGCATAATCCAACGGTTCTCGTGATTCTGCCCCCTAAATATTTATTAAAAATTCAATAAAATATAAAAAAAATATCATTTTTTATAAAAAATTAATATCTATAATCTATATATTATATCCCTCTCCCTATAACATTTATGTTTTTCAAAAACATATATCCTCTCAAAACTTCCTCTCTCTCACATAAACTGTGCATCTCTCTCTCGGGCCTCGGGATTTTGCTTTCGGCTTGGATTTTCGTGAAACTCGACTTGAGTTTTGATCATTAGAGCTTGCTACGGTGCACCGTGCACGTGACCGACATCACTGCTCTTACCGGGTAATTTATCTTACGTTTTTTACTTTTTCTCTCTAGAAAAAAATTAGGAAAAAATAAAAATCATAAAAAAAGACAAATACACCTGACACGTATTTAAATTTGGAAAATGAAAATATTACACAGAGATCTGAGGCTGCTGAAACTTTGGTTTCTCCAGTCGTCTCAACCCAAAGTTCTAAAAAACAAAAAACTAGGAGTACTTATGTAGTTTGGACTCATTTTAAAATCATAACACAAAAAAATATTAGGAGTGAGGAACAAGAAATGGCACAGTACAAATATTGTATGAGACTATTAACATGCAAGAGTTCATTTGGGACTGGGCACCTTAAGAGGCATGACGAATTATGCACCAAAAAACATGGACCCTTAGATCCTAGGTAAACCCAACTTGGCACTACATTTTTTGAGACTGGATCGAGTTCAGTCTCAAAGTTTACTCCATTCTTATACTTCAACGAGTTGGGTAGGGACGGCATGATCAGGCTCATCACATTGATGGGTCTTCCGATCAGATTTTCGGAAGATCCAAAGGTAGTGCGCATCATGCAGACTTATTTTCAGCATTCTTATTGTAATATTCCTAGGACCAAATCTAGGAATGACATACTAAAGATATATAAGTTAGAAAAATAAAAAATAATTAAAGAATTTATGGCATATAGTGGAGTGGTGTCCGTGATGTCCGATATATGGACAAGTCACGATGATTCTTCTTATGCATGTCTCACGAGTCACTATGTAGATTCTAACTGGATAATCAATAAAAAAATTTTAGGATTCACTGAGATTCTTCATCCTCATGATGGCCCGGCCATTTTTGAGTGTATGATGAAAATCTTTAGGTAATATAAAATTCAAAATAAAATTTTTAATGTCACATTCGATAACGCTTCTAATAATGGAGTAGCGACCAATATGTTTGTTAGGAATATTAGAGACGCACCATTAGGAGAGATCTTTCATGTCAGATGCATGTGTCACGTGATTAACCTGATTGTTCAAGCGGGTATAAAGGTGTGTTCCCCCGCGTTGGATAATATACGCAATGGACTAAAATATATTTGCACTCATCGCAGACAACAAGAGTTTGGTAGTCTCAATTTGTCTGCGAATCTTAAGAAGAAGAAATTCCAATCAGATGTGAGACATCGTTGGAATTACACATACCTGATGTCGGAATCATGTGTTGGATACGAACACGTGATATCCGACTACGTCAATAGTAAAAGTAACGAACTTATTATTGGCGACACTGACTGGACTTCAGGAATTTCATAAATGAAATTCCTGAAGATATTTTATGACACGACGAACATGTGTTCGTCGGTTTATACGCTCACCACTTGCATTGCACTCCGGTGCATATTAAACATTAGTAGCATGTTTAGGAAGTATCGAGTTGACCCAACGCTTAACCATATGGTTGCAGAGATGGAAACCAAGTACTTGAAGTACTGGTCCACCGTTCCATCTCTTTATTGTCTCGCTGCATGCATGGACCCTAGGGTTAAGGTGGAAGGAGTAGAAAATACTCTGACTTTCATTTCCTCGTGCATAAACCTGAAAGAGCCACTTGAAAGGTTCATTCACGAGAAGTTGACTGAACTGTTCATATATTACGATACTAGGTATGGTGGTGGTGGTAGTGAGACTGTGATTACGGACATTGATATTTTGTTCGGAGATGACGATTTTTTCATTCAGCTAGCGAGGGGGAAACATAGGGGTGGACCATCACATAGGAGCGAGCTGTCTCGGTACTTAAATACCGATTACTATTCAATCCTATCACATTCTGATATTAAGAATCTTGATTTATTACAATGGTGGAAATCATATGAGTCCACCTTTCCCGTGCTATCTAGGATGGCACGGGAACTACTGACTCCTTTGGTGTCGAGCGTAGCATCAGAGTCAGCTTTTTCTGTTGCAGTGAAAGTGATTTCAGATAGGAGATCAAGATTACGTCCAGAAATGGTTGAGACCTTGGCTTGTTTGAAGGATTGAGAAGAATCGAGGTTTAGCATCCTTAATCGTGCTGGAGCTGGGACTGGGACAGGCACTACAGACACATTCACATCCACTACGATGGCGGAGGAGTTAATTGCCGATGATGATGATTAATATGATACTGATCTTGATGTTGCAGCTGATGATTCTTATCTATGTTGCACGGACACGGATACGGACACGGGGATTAACACGGCAAGATACGGGGACACAACAAATTCTAAAAAACTAGGATACGGATACGGTTAGGATACGTCATGATAAAAAAAATAAAATTAAAAATAAAAATTATTAATTATAAATATTAGGTATTTTAAAATAATTAAAAATACTGTATTTTAAAATAATTTAAAATTCTGTATTTTAAAATAAAGTAAAAAAAAATTAAACCCTCTAACACCCTCCCCCTCCCGAACCTTTCCCCCCCTCCAAAACCCCCCTCCCCCCACCCCCTCCCGCCCCCCCTCCCGAAACCCCTTCCCCCCCTCCCGAACCCACCCCCCCACCCGATTTTCGATTTTCGATTTTTGATTTTCGCTTTTCGATTTTCGAATTCTCCCCCTCCCGATACAGATCCAAAACCCACCCCCCACGTGGCCTATCGGACACGTGTCCGACCCGTGTCGCCGTATCCACGTGTCGGACACGTGGACACGGCAGTACTTAGGCGTATCCGTGCAACACAGATTCTCATGATATGCCGATTGATGATTTATGATGATCTGCTGTTTTTTGTTTTCGATGTTTTTTTATTGATTGTATTTGTACGCTTTGTTTGTACGTTGTGGTGAAACTAATACTTGTTTTGTTCGGACCTTCGGTTTCAAATGGATGATTGGTAATTTTTTATTTGTGTTTAATTTTTTTTTAATTTTTATTTTTAATACTGTACACTTAAGAATTACAATATAAAAAATTAAAAAAAAAAAAAAAATTTTTCTGCCTCTAGGTCTAGAGTCTCGGGTCTGCCTCTGCCCTGGCCTGTATGGCCAGGCCGGGCCCGAGCGGGCCCGGCACGGCCTGCCGTGCCTATGGACCGTGCCGGGCCAGGCTGTTTTTAAACCGTGCCGGGCCGGGCACGGTTACTGTACCGTGCCGCGCCCAGCCCGGCACGGTAGCACAAACGTGCCCTAAAAAAATGGGCCGGCCCGGGCCGTTTGACACCTCTATATTAGCAACGATAAAAGCGAACATTTATTTGATAAGATACATTATGCTAAAACTTTCTTCCCAAAATTATCTTAGAATACTATTTTGAAGTATGAATAACTAAACTATCACATAATCAAATATTTATTTTTTCTTCAATCATCCCATTTTGCCGGGGTGTGCTGGTGCATGAAATATAATATATAATTTTATGATATATACAATAAGTATAAAATTGGATTGATATATACTCTAATGCATTTTTAATACATGTGTCAAACGGACCATGTCGGGCTGACATGACATATTTTTTCAGGCCCATACGAGCCAGTATGTCCTGCCTAGCACGACACACTACAGAAACATGTCGTGCCTAGCAAGGCACGGTTCACTGAAGAGCAAGCCTAACACGACCCGTCACCCGAAATCAGCCCATTTCAGGCTGGTTAGTGCAAAGGATATGAGCGCTCCCCAAAACTGAGTGGGTGCTCCCACAAACCCGCTAGATTCATCACATCCCCTGTCGAGCATCGTGTAGTTGCCGCGTTGCCCATCAAGCATCACCCGTCGGCCATACCCGTGTCACATTGCCCATCGGGCGTTGTCTGCCACCACAGCTCTATGTCACCTCGTGTCATGCCCACATGCAAGGTAGCTAGGTTGTGCCTGGTATGACATGTAGACTGATTTCCCTCAGCATGACATGACATGATTTGTGCCCAAGCATGGTCCTGGACCATGCCGTGCCGAGCAGAGCACGACAGAACCAGGCAGCGCCGGGCAGAGCACCACAGAACTAGGCCGTGTTCCAGGCCCGGGCTGCCCGGCCCGATTTATCACTCTAATTTTCAATCATTAATTTTTTAAAATTTTTATCAAATTAAATTTTTATTATTTTGTAAAAAATCTATAAATTAAAAAAAATCTCTAATTTGTCATGAAATAGATATATCTATGAATATCTCAAATAGTCATCAACAAAAATCACTATATATCTAAATCACTTACTAGTTAAATCTCTATTAGATTTTTAGATATCTGAGTGTATCAGATCAAATGTGTTACTACTTAAACCCAGGATTGAAATACTCTGATAAACTTTCTTAACTGACATGCTTCACATTCTAGGATTGAAATATCCTTAAGACAAGAATAAAATATTTTTAACTTGAGTAATGATAAATGATGAAGCTTACAATCCAAAAGTGATGGGTTTAAAACACTCAAACATTTAGAAAAAAAATTTATACTTGTAGAAAGAATATACAATACAACCTCATCAATTCAAAATTGAGTCTTTCTCAGAATATTTTAATAATGCAGATTGCAAACAAATATAAATACATGAAAAAATAAATTCAAAATTAAATTGTTTAAAAGATAACAAATAAAAAGTAAACTAATAAAATAATTAAGAATAAACAAAGTATGAGAAAATAACAAAAAATCAAATTGGATATTGCTATCTTCAATGACTTTCAAATACTTGCTATTTGCTATAATAATATTTTTTTTTTTAAATATAAAAAATAAAATATGATTACTTGTAATATGAATCTCAGCTTACATGTTAATAATCTAATAATCTGAAGTAAAAATATGGGTAAAATAACAAAAAATACATAAAACAAAAAAAATATCCTGTTACAACCTTAGAAAGAAGTTTTTCATACTCCTCTCTAATTAATATCATAGTGAATTAATTCTATCAGAATTCCTAGATGACTGCTAATCATCATGATTTTCTCACTATTGCATAATGTACTCAATCTCCTCTCCACACAATTTTCAATAAATTATTTCTAGTATTACTTATCATCCTGCAATGAGTACAATAGATAGTTACACTCCTTCAACTACATCTATTTTGGTAATCCATATCATCCCACAAAATTATGGCTCCTCTAGAAATAAAAAAGTATACCTAATTCAATTTTGTTATTACAAAACTAACCGAACCCAAGTTAGAGTTTATATCCAAAATGCTGTTGTGCATTTGTGTGTCCCCTCGCCCATTCGCCACCATGCACACCTAGGGGTTGCTGATCAAAAAAAGATGTCATGTGCCATGCGGCACCACCATGTGCCTACTGTCAAGCATGTCTACCGTCATCAACTACCCATACCTATGCAGAGTCAACTGTGTGTCATGCATTGCAGACTACACATGTTTACATACCAACAACTATGTGGTTTTATTGTTTATGCACATGCACACTACTATGTGTGTTTGATGTCAATGTGAGCGCACGTGTATTATTCGAGCATCTGAAATACATCTGTCTTTTTTTTTTGTTATAGATTGGGTGTCTTATAAGGTTTGTAAATCATTACACACATATACACCTATTATTTTAATATCATATTGTCAATTAAAATGAAAAAATAAAATAAAATAAATAATATTCAATACAAAAACAAAATATAATGCACATAAGTTGTTGGAGCAACACATTAGTTGGATACTTCTATCAAAAACATAAAATAAAAAGAAAAGCTGAATAAAAAACACAACACAAATAAAATGAACCAAGCTTCAACACTACCCTTCCTGATGAGGCATTTCAATCTAGTTTTGAAGATGAAGGATGTATAATTTGCAGATTGCAAAAGATATATAACATGAAGCAATCATCGAGAGTCTAGTTTGTGACGTTTTCATAGACAATCACTTCATTGAGTTATACAAATATGTGATAGATATTAAATAATATTTTCGGAGGAACACTAATGATAGAGTAATTTTGTTGATTATAAAAGATAAAACATTGAGAATTATCCAACTCAAGGAGTTCTTTCAGATACATTTTCAGACAATAAAACTTGGGAGACTAATATATTTTTTTGATATAAATATAACTTATTCTATGAGTATCATGACATAGAGTAGATGTGTATTTGATACTTCTATTGACTCAATTACTAAATTTTTATTTCTAAAACTACCACTCCACTTAACTCTATTACTTATAGAAGAATCATAAAAAAAAATTAACTATTTGACTATGATCATAACAGACCAGAGATAGTATATACAATCATTATAATTAATAATTTTCTAGATTCTACTCAACATATTTACTTTAATAATTTTCTTTGCATACTCAGGCTTGTGAAAATTTTCAAGGACTTAGAATTTATATTTAGATTTGAGTTTGATACCATAAAATACCGAAAAGAGTCTTTGATAAGAATTTATATTTTTATGGGAGATAATCTTGATCTTAGAAATGTAAGAAAATGATTATTTTAATTTTTGATAACCAATATTGAGATAAAGATCATAGTGATTATTATGATTAGTTGTAAGATATATTAGATGTGTGACATACTCGTAGAGATCAGATATTCACTTTCTTTCAAGGTTGATGTTGGACTTGTACGAGCCATTGGTGATGATTATTGTATCTTATTTATTATTTTTATGATTTCAAAGGAAACAGCCAACCCATAGTTTGCTTCAATTATTTTTTCTCATTATATAAAAATATTTGATATAAATTTGTTATTGCCAAGTATTTTTGAACTTTTATTTTTCCGTATTAATTTATAATAAAATTTTATGAATCAATGTATAAGTGAAAGTTCTTAAATAAAAACTATTTAAATTAGGACAATTAACATATTTAATAGTCTCATTCATAATATAACAACGAGAAAAAAAAATAACATAAACAAGTGGTAAACTCTAACAAACAACTTGTACATTATAACATATTGTATTTTATATTTTTAAATTAAATATTAAGTATATAAGTACCTGTCACATATGCTAGTACTCTAATACCATATCTTATAATATATATTCATGATTTACGAGTTAAATGATAATTTTCAAATTATCAAAACCTCTTTATTAATATTAGTATAAAGACAACATTATTTGATTATAAATTAAATAATAAAAAAAGTCAGCCTAAGGTGATTGCCATTACAACCTTTTAAAATTAACAGGGTTGGTGTATAGGTAGCCTCTTCCACCAATACAAACAATTATTCAGACATCTACAAAACTAATGCCGTTGAATAAAAAAATGTAAATACTGCTGTTTCATCCATTATTTACCTTATGCTGAGCAAATATTAATACTCTGTGCTGGCTGACACTGCCATTCTCCATGTTTGGTGCCTCTATTCCTATTCCACATTCTTCAAGAATCTCTTGGAGAGCTACTAATTTTGGAGAGTGATGCAGCTTGTGAAGTTCTGAAATCATGTCAGAATTCATAGAGAAATTTTCTGATAAAAGGGATACAAGTGAGTCGGACAATGTTTCACCAACAACGAGCAAGGGATGACTACACAGTTTTAGCAAGTATTGAATTGCCTACAACATCAGACAGGAATGAAAATCAGTTTTCTGTGCAAAACCCAGATTACAACTTGGGCAAAGGGGAACAGAGATTGATTGGCTAAAAATAAAATTCACCTGGAAAACATGTGTAACAGCTGCCTGCGATACATCTGATGACTGATCTGGTTTTACCATACTTAGAATTTCTTGTTTAACATCTGTGCCAGAAAAATGTTCATAAAGTTTTGATTGGACAGGACTAAGATCACAATATCTGTCTTGAATTATTTTTTCTGGCAAATCAAAGAGAACTTCATCTTTCGTCCGACGGAGAAGAAAGGGCATTACCTACTCATAGAACAGAAGCACCAATCAAGGGTCGTTTTAATAGGTCCCCATAATCCCCCAAACCATCAAAAAATAAAAATAAAATCCATCCTAGGAAATAAAAATGGGGTGGTAACAAAATTTGATA
Organism: Sapria himalayana; assembly: GCA_029783825.1. Lineage (NCBI taxonomy): Eukaryota > Viridiplantae > Streptophyta > Magnoliopsida > Malpighiales > Rafflesiaceae > Sapria > Sapria himalayana. The sequence goes on from JAREIK010001701.1 coordinate 651,738, forward strand.
ACATAAACTCAAAAAAAAAATTTTATCTTATACATATCAAATAACAAATTAACTTATAAATATAAAAAAAATAAGAGTGAGTCAGCTAACATTTTAAGTACTTCCATCATGGAAATTACAAAAAACTAAAAAACTATATAAACCTCATTAAGTTTCTTAGTATTCTGATAAAATGAACTTCATAATAAAAAAATTTTATCCATACATATCAAATAACAAACCCCAACAAATAAATAAGAAAATAAATAAGACTGAGTCAGCTTATATTTTAAGTACTTCCATCCTAAAAATAACAAGCCACAATGAAATTATAATAACCTCATAAAGTTGGTGGGTAAATACTCAGATCATAATATTCAAAGGAAACAAAAATAAACTGAATTGTTCTCAAAAATTTGGCGAATATATTAGTGTACTGACACGGTGCATGAAAATAAATTGTGACTACGTTTCCAGCTTGGATCATCATTCTAAGAAAAATCTGTCACATGAATATAAACTGCATGGATATGTTAGTGTGTTGATCTCACTCATGACACCAAACATTAGTACAATACATATTCAAGCAGTATAATAGACAATGATATCTTCACGAAGACTTTGAAGAGATCGTAAATTATATTTATTTCCTCCAAGTTAGGTATTATGGGGCTTATATGCACTAGCTTTACAATAAGTGTGGAGATTTACAACTTCCTTTTTTTATCTATTTATTTTATTATGTTTTTATGGGAATACATAATCAGCGAGCTGCCCCAATTATTTTACAAAAAAAAAAGAAAGAAAAAAAAAGATAGAAATCTTAATGACTCCTATCAAGTTGGTATATACAAGTCAACAACATCTATATATATGAGTTGGGTGATCTCTATGCATCATATCTCATATTCATGAATGTCATCCAATGTGTATAATCAATAAAATTATCATACTATAAGGATTCTTTCAAAAGAATAAAAAAATTAATAATATACATGAATAACTCAAATGAAGTGACTACCTAAAAAAATATTACAAACAAAACTATAGGTGACACCTTTAGGCAATACAATGCCTTCAAAATTTACAAACCACTAGCCACACATGACTAGAGATGTCAAATGGGTCATGTCATGTTGGCACAACCCATTTCTATATGGCCCAGTCATGCCACTATGTCGTACTGGGCATGAGATGAGATCCATCTCTTGTCATACCTATCATGGCATGACTGCCAAATCGACATGTTAAACACAATCCATTTGATCTACAATAGTGCTAGGTCATGCTGATTTTTGGGCAAAAATCCAATTAAACTATTTTGGAAGTTTAATTTATTTATTTTTTTATTTATTAAAAATGATACAATTAAATAAAAAAAATTGACATTCACCACAAATAAAAAATAAGTGTTTAATAAAAAAAAATTATTACATTCCATAATCAAAAACATAAAATAATACACACACATATATAACATATATTGAAGTATAAATCATAAGATCATAAGTGCATTATGATATATCCAGCAAAAAAATAATAATAAAATAATATCATATGAAAAAAACTAATCAAAAATCATATAAGTCATCAATCAGTATTTGTGGTAGCATAGTATGAATATAGATGCAGATCATCAACATCATCATCATGTATATGTCTGAAAGTATCATTAGTGATGACTTCAAAATTTTCAATTTACAAGTAACATGAATAATCATCTGCCAACAACTCTGGCAATTTATTTTGAATATCCAACATCAAATTTTTCCAATCCTTCATACATACAAGTATCTCTATGATACCGAGTCACCGTTTCGATCTCAATCTAAAATAATATTGACTATTATAGAAAAGATAAACTTCGATATTATACTAGACATATGAGAGGTCAATATATCAAGTATCATCTTAGAAAATACATGATATGTGCATTTATATGATAATATATAAATATCCAAATTTTTATTATCATTTGATAGGATAAAACAATAAATGATATCTAAGTAACATAATAGCTCGCTCCAATTTGATAGACCACTCAATCATTTTCTACTGGTTAATTTAATAGAGAAGTATTCATTTTTTTTTTAATTTCTATTTTGAATTTGCATAGTAAATAATCAAGCATTCCAATAATGTATTATCACATTTAGTTCAGATAGCAGATATCACGGATATTACTCTAATATATTTCATAAATTCATTAATTATTAATTATTTTACTAATTTATAATATTTTATTATATTATTTTTACATGTAAACTTAAAAATTATATGATAAGCAAGCTAAAAATAAATCAGCATAAAACTAGCTATTCTAAGATCTTCAAAAATCTAATCAAAAGATTCATGATCACATTCAAATTAGTTATTTTTTCTCTCCTAAATTATAATGACATATGAAGGAGATCAAAAAAGTTAATTGGATCCAACTTCAGAGATCTCACTGTACAATTGGATTTGCCTGGGATCTAATATACCATATTTTTTGAAGTATTGATTGAGGTGATTCTTGATGTGGCCAATATCACATGCATTCTTACATAATATATTTTTTGATAATATATATATTATAGTGACTCTTATCTGACACTCCCAAAATTTTTATTTTTTATTATTTTAAAATGAGTAAATACTACATAGGATCACCTAATTTATTGTTTTTTAGATATCAAAAGGATTTAAGTTAAAGATATTAGAAAAAACCTAGTTTCAACCTCGGATATTTCGATAACATCGTCATTATTATCTATATCTATGTTAAATTCTTTTCCAGTTACAACTTAAACTACCATCACCTATGCTTAAATTAAATATAACAATTAACTCACAAAAGTATAAAAATTTAAAAAATAGATATACACAAGAAAGAGAATTAAGAGAAAATCACGGGAGAGGAAATATTCAAATAAATAATAATGAAATTCATAAAATTTATAATCTATATTTATATAAATTTTTTATATAAAAAAATTATATATTTTTTTTATTTTTTTATTTTAAATGGCTAAGAATCCAACAAATACATTTTTTAATTTATTTTTTAAAAGTGAATGATAGTGATAGTCTGTACCTATCGTTGTAATTGACAACACACATTAGTAATGAGTACCAACTTCGATTAGGTTCTAAAGGCAACGAACAAAAATAGCCTAGGTAAGTAAGCTGAACCTGACTTATGTAGCTGGGTTATTTTTTAAAAATAACTAGCCTCATCAGGTAGTTACTCAACTGAGCTGGATTTGTGATCATGACTTACCCATGTCATGTCACGAATCATTGTGCAAGTAAGTCATGTCACAAAGTCAGACAAGCTAATCATGCCTAGCCCACCACAAGGCAACCCTCGCTCTAGCCAAGCATGACACGAGTCGTATCTCAGACTAGCACGATCCAATTTCTAGCATGATTCTAGACCATACCGTGTCAAGCCTTACAATGCCAATTTGGGTCATGCCTCATGAAGTACTTAGGCCCTAGGCCGCCTAGCCCTCATGAAACATCTACCCCAGACTATACTGCTTGAAACCCCATAGCTACCCCATACACACCTCCTCCTTAATATCACCATGAAGAAAAATAAATCCTTCATATCTAGCTGATGTCTTATCTAATTATGAGAAAATACAAAAAAAATGAATATGAATTGAAATCATCTTGATCACTAGAGAGCATTATATTCTGATAGTTCACATCAAATATTTGAGCGTATCCCCTTGCTACAAGCCTCTCCTTAAAGCCATATACCTTCCTATCTAGAATTATCTTCATAATGAACACCAACCACAACCAATAACAAACCTTCCCAAATATCATGACATTGGATACTAAGTCTAATCAAAGTGGATAACATGCATCATATCTATCATATTTTGATATCATCCTAAATAAAATAATAATTCAGAAAAAACTTTGGTACACTAGTAGCATCAAGAGAAGAAATAAAAAAAATAAAAAAAAACAAAAAATAAAATAAAATGAGATTACAACAAAACCTATGAAACTAGATACTAGGTATAATTTATCTGTCGATTTCAAAGAGTGATCCAAAGTCCAAGATCAGAAAGACTAGCTACAATATCATATAGCTCATTATTAGGTTTGTATCTAGTCTGATCAAGATGTGTATGTCTTTCTCTCCTGACAAAGACTCTAAGTCCTGAGTGGTTATGTATCCTAGTTACCAACCCAATGAGTCTGTATTGATGCATACTCCTATAAGACTATCATCTGGGTTTGAATGAGATCACTCTACTCATGAACACACAATTTCTCTAGACATAATATGTTGGTAGGTGTGATAATTCAATGAGAGTAATATCATACTCCATATAAACACGATCAAATATAGCCGATGATTGATACTTTCTACCAACTGATGGTTTAGGCATGACTATAGGTATGAGAGAAAGTATAATGGATCCAAGTACAAAATCTGGATTCACACTCTTCATATACTTTATTAAAGAATAAGTTATGAACAACAAAAAATATTATTTATACTCATTAAAATTCAACTAATCTTTGATAAAAAACACTAATACTAACTTTAAGTAATAGAGTATTGAAGAAAAGTATAACTCAAAATCATATATATCAATTTATCTTATCCTAGGAGTAATCAAGAATAAAACAAGAATATCTAAAAATCCTATAAGACAAACTAACCAATCTCTTTTTATGATGTAGGAGTTTAAAGGTTGTGTACTAAAAAAGAATAGAAGATGGTATCTAATTAATAAGTTAGATTATAGTTAAGATTACTTCTCCCCAAGAATATGTTGAAACACTTTTTTCAAGAGTATCAAATTTATATCATTTAGATATTTATTCTTCTTTTCAACCATCATATTTTATTGGTATGTACTAATGCAAAACACTAATATATAATCTCATAATCTATATAAAATATGATAAATTAAATTAATATATATTTTAATACATTATCACTTTTTAATTTTATAATATTACTATCGAATTTAATTTTTAACATCTTATAGAAAATCTAAAATATGAAAATACATATAATTTATTATTAAAGAGATATATCCAAGCATATCTCAAAGAGTCATTACAAACTTGATCAAATACCTAAATTTTTCTCTAGTCGTATTACTTATGTACCTATATTTTTGAGTCTATTAATTAGAATAATTCCTACTCAAATCAGACTTATGTGTAGGGTAAAAAGCTTTGATAAACTTACATAGAAGATAGGTGACATGTCTCCCAGTCTATGATCAAAATACTTTTAAGATTAGGATAAACTATTCTTAATTTAGCCAATAATAAATATCTAAGTTGAGAATGCACAAGTAATCGGTCCAAATTACTCATATATCTGGAGGAAATTTTAACTATATAAAAGAGAGAACATCCAATTCAACCTATGCAATCCCAATTGAAATCTTTCTTGGAATATAAATCCTACAAATAATCATCAGTGAAAATATAGTTATAAGATGAAAGACACACATAGACGTACTGAAGCACAAGAGCTTTTTAGAGCCTCAAGGCACAAGACACAATTAAGGCACATATTTTTTTAGGCACACTCACCTAATATATATAATAATTATATATTTCATAAAATATTAAATATAAATTTTATATATTATTAAAATACTATCAAATGAAATAATTAAAAATAAAAATAAAATATCATTAATTTTCCTAACAATAAAAATATTTAAAATTCTAAAATAAAATAATAAAATTTTAATAATCTAATATGTGGATATGTGTGTGTGAGTATTGATGTATATATATAAATATAACAAGTTAATTAATATTTCATCTAGTTTTTTATTTTTTAGGCGGTAAATGAGTTTGGATCAATATCATTAGAGAGAATATAATTTCAACCTTAGATCTTTTGGTAGAGTTGTAGTTATATTTACTATTTGCTATTTTTAAAAAATATTCTAATTTATAAATAAAAACTAATAACAAATTTACAAACTAATACAAAAAAAGTATACCATAAGTACAATCATTTTGTTCTAGAATGTAATCAACTTTTATTTGTACCACCTTTGATCTCTACTAAAATTTCCAATTATATCGCATATGGTTATGCATAAATATAATAACTATAAAAAAAAGTAAATGTAGAAGCATAGAACTCAAGATGAAGAGAGAGGAGAGAGATAAGCAAGAGATGAAAGAATCATAAAAATAAAGAATGAAATTCAAAAAATAATTATTTTTTATTTATAAAAATTTTTTATATAAAAAAAATTATTTTTTTATTTTTTTTTATTTTTTTTATTTTTTTAAATTTTTTTTTTAATATAAATGGCCATAAATCTGATGGCTATCAGATTTCTAGCATATAGCCATTAGAAATAATATAATGGCTACTATTTTTTTAAAATTATTATTTTTTACGACAGCGAAAGTGACATGCATGGCCTATCACTTTTGTTGTCGGCGCCAGTTACGTGAAAACGCAAAGATCAGTCGAGGTAAAACTCAAATGCTTCGAATAGGAGACCATTTAAGCTGAAATTGACATATGTATGGTTGAGTGTTTAAGAAAAACTCCCGTCCCCATCAAGTGGTTACCCTATAGTTCATGAACTATGACGCATGGCCCACCCATACTCGATCAAAGGTCATTGTGCAAGTGAACCATGCCAATGGATCAGGCATGTAAGTCATGTCTGGCCTGACACGAAAGCATGACTACTTCCAACCTAGTGCGACAAGAGTCAAGCTTCGGGTTGGAATCATGTATGTTCAGGTATAGTTATAGACTAGGTCATGACATGCCCAGCATGATTAATTTGGGTCGTGCCTCAAGCCATGTCTGGCCCGCCAGGACCACTTGACATCTCTACTAATTTCTCTTCTCCTCTCCTATTATTTTTCTCTCGTTCCCTCTCTTCCCTCCTCTTCTGAGTCATATGATGTGATATTGTGTAGTAGTCAAATTTTATGTTTTTTAATAGCATTGGCCTAGCATGTTTAAAAAAGAAGAGGTAAAAAGCGAACTATGATTGTGGGCTACTACTTAAATAAAGTTAAATGGTTACAATACATACTTTTTTATTTATTAATTTGTAAAAGTTAATAATATTTTTATAATTAGAAATATAAATAAAAAATATGACAAATAGTAACTTCAATGATAATAAATTTAATATAAATATAAATAATAATGACAATCCGACCAAAAGGTCAGAGATCAAAACTAAATTCTCTTCAAAAACATTGATCAATTAGTAACATGTTTAGCAAGTATAAAAGTCATTATATATTTATTATCATAATTGTTGAGATAAAAATTAAATAAATAAAATACTAATTATTTATTCCAACTATGTATTGCTTTGCAGCCTATATAGATTTAGGATAAAGATAGAAAGAGTGAAAAATATATCAGGATACATATCCACATACATGAATTAAGCTGACAAACCTAAAAGTTTTATTAACAAAAAATTAATTAATATGTTTATATACTATGATACTAGGTATAATAGCTGTAGCAATACTCTAAATATAAATATATAAAATATATTCAGAAACAATGACTATTATATTCAATTGGCTATGGACAAATAACGAGGTGATCCATCAAAAATGAGTAAGTTATCCCAATACATAGATACATATTACTATTTCATTATGTCACATAATAATAATAAGAATTTGAATATTTTAAATTAATGAAAATCATATGAATCTATTTATCTCATACTATCTAAAAGGATGAATAATCTACAGACACGAATTAATGACTCATGTGATTTCTAATTATTTTTTTTTCAAACAATATTGTGATTGTTTTGGGATAGAAGTCGGTTATGTTTCAACTTTAATTATGTATGATATTATAATTTATTTTGATTTGAGCCAACCAAAAATCAATTAATTTTTTTAATTAATATTTTGATTTTAATTCATTTTAATTTATAATACAATCAAAATATGTAATGCACTTTTTAATTATGTTATTTTAAAATATAAATTTAATATTTTAAATAAATCAAAAATTAAAATTATAAAAAATTTCAACTGGCCATATTCAGGCTACCCATAACTGTCATGACCTAGCACTACCCAGAATGAAGACGACATGATACGGCATGATAATGCCTAGCTAGATGCCAAACTGAGCTACAACAAAATAGGTCGTACTAGAACGGTACGACCCTTTTGAAACCTCAAAGCAGAACTAAGAATTCTATATTAAGTTAAAAGTATGTATGTATGATACTGACTATCTTAGGATACTCTATAAATTTAATAAAAAAAATTAATAATAATAATCATTTTGGTCATGTCTTTCCACACAAAATCACTATGATAAAAAAATGAGTCAGTAAAGCTAAAGCTGAAATTAAATTAATTACAAAGACTCCACCACTCAATTGGGTTTGTCTGAGATCTAATAGAACATATTTTTAGTATATTAATCGATATAACTCTTAAGATAGCCAGCGACACCAGTACTCCTACATATCATTATTTTTTTATAATATAAACACTGTGTAATATTTTCAAAACAATAAAAAATAATAAAAATTACATGATTACAAATAATATAAATATTAAATTTTATATTAATAATTTAATACTCTAAAGTGTGCGTGAGATAACTAATAATACCTAAAGAAAAAGAATATCTACTAATTTCTTAGAAAAAGTTGTATATATTCCTATTTATTAAGTATAAATAGCATATTGGATAAATTCTCTGAGAATCCCTGGATAACTCTGATAATCAATCTATATCTTATAATAATATATTAAACTCTTAGTTATTTATCTAGAAATAATATGCAATAATTATTTTTTCTGTGATCATTCTTTCTACAAAATGTACAATGTAAAAAAAAATATCACCTATTTATATGCCAATGTCGTATCACAATTCCTAAAAAAATACAAATCTACCAATCAAAGATTAGAATTAAGAATTTCCCAATCAAAAGCCCTAATTTGGAAAATATACAAATTTTCAAATTTAAATATTATATGAAAATAAAGATTTTCAAAAGCCTAATTATATAAATCTACTCCAAGTTAAAATCCAAGACCTACCATGAAAATTAGGGTTTCGGGAACTAATCAATTCTACCAATGAATTCATGCATCACCACACACAATTACACATCATGCACATAAACTCGCTACTAAGCTTAACTAGGCACAACTACACAGCACCATGCTCACTCATACAATAAACAAAGTGGGCTAAAATGCCTTGTCGCACAGAATGGGAGTGCAATGAATTTAATTAGTGGTGCACAGTAGTTGAGCACCTCCTTTCTTTTAGATAGTGTGTGTGAATTGTGGCATGCACTATTCTGATCACTATGCAAGTGCAATGCAATGCATGCACAATGACCATTACTCTCTAAAATATTAGGTCACAAAAATTAGGTCACGAATACAATAAATAAAACATAATCACACTCATAATATAAAATATTATATATGTCACTCATATAATAGGTGAAATGATTGGGGTATCAAATAAGTTGGATGCACTCAAGAAAAACATAACTAGAAAAATCAAAACTATAAACATAAATTAATTACTAGAACTTAGGCATGTGCCAAATTAATCCCCAAAAGTTTATTGATATAGTAAGAGAATATTAGATTGAATAGGACCTTACTCTTACCAACATGACATCTATGATATATAATTCTAATATATTTTAATAAATAACATAAATCAAATTTTTTATATCAATATACAAACAATATTACTATATAATAAGAAGATATGATTGGCGCATCCCATCAAAAAGGTGCTCCAATCAATAACACAATAAAAAATGAAAAACAACAAAAATTGTGAATTATAAAGTTACAAGCTACATCATTTCCTCAAGCTAGTGCGTAAATGTTAAGAATATTAAGCACTGAGTAGAGAAAGATAAGTTGAATCTTCTTCAATCACCTCGTTTAGAGCATATAGATGGATTATAATTTTTTTTTTGTTTTTCTTGAGAAAACCTAATAGTAGAGTGATTTTATTGATTACATACATAGATAATATCATAATTAAGAAAGATAACGAATTAGAAATCACAAAAAACAAAGAGTGATTTAATGCATAATTTTAAACGAATGAGCCATGGGAGACCAGAATATTTTTTTTTTGGCAAAGAGAGAATTTAATCTATGAGGAATATCAACTTTTCATAAAAAAAAATATGTAATTGATAATTTTATGAAAGTTGATTTGTTGGATTAGGTTTCAATAAATACTCCTATTGATCCAAATATTAACTTTACTTATGATACAACTCTTTCAGTTAGTTTAAATACTTATAACATAATCATAAAAATATTAACTAACTATAAACTAAATCAAATTAAATAGATACAGTCAGTTTAATTAGTTATTTTCTTAATTTTTCTTAACATATTTACTTTGACGTAGCTCTTTACATACTAATATATATGAAAAAGTCTTTTGGATCTAAAATTTTTTTCAGCAATCATTTACACTTGTAATTAGATAGATATTCAGGTTCGAGTTGGGAACAATCATGCACTGAGAGAATGTCTAAGATAAATTTTTATATTTTGCTTGAAAACAATATTGTCTCATATAAAAGTAAATGTATTTATTTTGAGGTCAAATGTAGAGAGAGAGTAAAGCACAATGCTGATAATTATCTATAAAATACTTTGAATATGGCATCTACTAAAAGAGATCATGCATTAATTCTCTCACCACTCTACTCTTTATTATGATAGTTAGACAGCGAGACATATAACTAAAAATTCAATATATCATTAGCAGATGAAGTATCAAGAAGTGAATCACTTTGTTCTAATGGAGAATATTGAAGATGAAATCATTACTATAATATATATTAAAATAGCAGAGCAATCAATAAACATCTTTACTAATAACTTAACGAAGCATCAACTTACTTTTCTTTCATTCAAACTTAATATCATGGACTTATATGAGAATAATAGCTTTATAAGGGGTAATGTTGTTTGCAAATTTATAGTTTCTTTATATTATTATATTTTTCAATTTATTATGATATTGATAAGAGCACCCAACTTTTGGGTTGCTCAATTAGGATTTGACCATTATATAAAGGCGTTGTTTATATGAGATTGATTATCAGAGTGGATTACATTTATTTTGTGGCTAAATGTTTACCAATTTTGATTATTATTGAATATGTTTTTTTACTAGTAATCTTGTATCCTTGTAGTTTATAAGACAATTAATCTGTGTATTTTATTTGGTTGAAAATCAAGTGGCTGCTCTATATAAGCATCCTCCTCAAAATCTATTAAAAGCTAACGTATCATTCATCTGTGAGAAGTTCATGCACCATTCATATATAAGATGTTACAAACAACATGAGCATAGAAACTAAAACCATCTTAGTCACTGGGAAAAAATATTATGATAATAAATTTTAAAAATTTGAGTAAATCTTGATGAGGGAAAAAAATTAATGTGAGAAGTTTAGGTGTCAAGTGAGCCAGTCAGCTCGTGTCCGGCACGAGGGACAAATCTATTGAGCCATGCACGGCCCGGCATGGCACGGTCCAGAACTTGCATGGGTTGTTGCCTGGCTAGCTCGAGATACTATTCATGACATGTCGAGGTCTCCCGGGCCTCGTACTAAGCTAAGCACGACCTGGTTGCATGGCCTGAAGGTACAGTTCTTTGGCACGACCAAAAATGTGCCCCATATCTCAGGCCGGGTTCGGGCACAGTTCGAACCCTATTGCCCAAGACACATGTCCGTCCAAAAGTGTCAAATGGGTTGGGCGGTTTGAGCCGCCCACCCCAAAGCCTGACATGGTTCAGGTGTGTCTGGCCCATCCTGACACGGTCCAGCACCGGGCCCAGCCTCATGTAGGGAAACCCCTGGGCACTATTCGTGTCGTGCAGTGCCAAAGGTCTTCAGCCCGCATGTCGTGCCAGGCACGACTCGTGGGCCTGGCACATGGGCACGACAGTGGGCACTACACGGCACATGGAGGGTTTTAAATCTATTATTTTAATTTTTAAATATGATTGTTTAATAAATATGCAAAATATAATAAATAAATAATTTTGATGTATGTAATATAAGTTATTTTGATGATAAATGCATGATTTTAAGTATGATGATAAATATGCAATATTAAAATATGAAATATATAAATATGCATAATTTTTATAGTAGGCAATATGTATGATATGCAATATATAAATATGCAATATACAATATGTAAGTACAATAGTCTTAGTTATATAATTTATTTTGAATGAATTAATATATATGTAAATATGCAAAATATAATGAAAAAAATCTAATTGTATCGATGGAGAAAAAAGTTAGATTAAATGGGTTTTGAAATAATATAGATTATTTTAAATGCATAATTTTTTTTCATGCAGAATTATACAATAAAATGAGCTATAATTCTAAGCATTCAAGTAATCAACAAAATATTCAAGATGTTGATGATAATGCTTCATTATAGAGGTATGTAACGAAATATATGAAATTAGATAAAGGAAAAGGAGAAGGAAATATTACTTTTAAATACAATTTTTGTAGACAATATATAGAAGATCATATTATAAAATTAAGGCTCACTTGTTGAAAAATAAAGTAGCTGGGATTGCATCTTGTATAAAAGTAACAAATCATAATTTGATTGAGATGCGAAAGATGATAGATGAATCTTAACAAATGATGAAATAATCTAATCTTAAGCAAGTTTCTTTACCCATATTAAGTGTTGCAGATACTATTTTTGAGAATAATTCTACTAGTGCTAGTGTAATTGATCTAAAAAGAAGATTTGAGGGGGGCGGCAGGGGGCAGGCAAATTTTAAGGGGGGGAGGTAGGGGGCGGGCACGACCTGTGGAGATGCAGGGCGGGCACAATTCTGTGGGGATGCAGTGCAATATTCTGGGGGGGGGAGTGATTTTTATAAAATAAAATAAAATATTTTTATTCTATAAAATAAAAAATATATATTTTTATATAATATAAGATAATTATAAAATATTATTTTATAAAATAAAATAATTATAAATACTATATTATAAAATAAAATAAAATACAATATTTTTATTTTATAAAATAAAAAAATATATATATTTATTTTATAAAATAAAATATTTTAATTTAAAAATACCTAATATTTATAAAAAAAAATAATTTTTATTTTTACTTTTATTTTTTTATCATGTCGTATCCTAGCCGTATCAGTATTCTAGTTTTTTAGAATTTACCATGTCTCCGTATCCTGTCGTGTCATATCCCCATGTCCGTGTCCGTTTCCGTGCTTCTTAGGCTGACACTGACAAACCTTACTTTCACAATATTTATGAGTGGTGAGATTCAATGATCAAAAAATTAATGAAAAACATTTATAAGAAAGAACATATAAACTTCACAGATAATTCGACGTATAATTTTAATCTATTAGTCAATTTTTAAAATTTTGAATGAAAGTATTTAAGTTTTAATAATATTTAAACTTATATGAAATATTGTATAATTTTACTTGTATATTTCTTTATATTGTGAAAGAAATCTTGGTGAAAAGATTGAATAAAAGCCACACACATTTACATTACTTAGCTCATTCCTTAAATCCAAGGTAATCTTAAGAGTTTAAATTCTAAACTTTGATAATTTTAATATAAATAATATTTTATGATATTTAACTTTTTATAATTAATGTAATAACTCAACTTACAGGTATTAGTCAACAATTACTTGATGAGTCTCGTGATCGTATTTCACCACATCGAGATTTATAAATAGTAAGAGAAAAAAAAATATTTTGAAAGATATTTTCCTAATGAAGGTGAAAGGAGACAAGTAAATGACAAGTATGCTATGTTTTCGGTATTTTTGGAAGATTTTTTTAGTAGTGATTCCATCAAAGACGGGTGATACATGAGCCATATGAAATGGTGAATTGTTCATTAAGCATCTACACCAATTCTTTTACACCAATGCTTCAATCTATAGCATTAAAATTACTAGGACAACCTTGTTCATCCTCATGCTGTGAAAGAAATTAGAGCATATATAATTTTATTCACTCCATGATGAGAAACAAGTTGACACCACAAAGAACTACAGACTTGGTTTATGTTTATAACAATTTCCAACTTCTATCAAGGAGATCTGTAAACTATAATGAAGATAAATCTAAAACACAAGAAATTGAGGTGATGGTTTTAACTCAATGGATATTGAGAATACTGGAATTCTTGAGATTGCAGATCTTTCATTTGATTCAGAAGAAAATGCTAATCTTTTGGTTTAATATTTCTTATGTTTGTATTTGAATGTTTGTTAAAATAATGATTGAGCATTTTTTTTGTATATCTAAATTGTTGTTAAAGGTAAATATTTGTATTTATTTTTTTTTTCATATTGTATCCTAGCCGTATCCGTATCCTAGTTTTTTTAAAATTTATCGTGTCGTCGTATCCTGTCGTGTCGTATCCCTGTGTTCGTATCTGTGTCCATATTTCTTAGATAATAATAAACTAATAAAAATTAAAAATGACAAATAATAATTTTAATGACGATAACAAAATTAACATTAACAATTAAAATATGGATAACAATAACCCTATTAAAAGTATGAGGCTGTCAAAATATTATTTTCTCGCGTGACATCGACTCAAAAATATTTGGTATGTCTATTAAGAATTATTACAATACAAATATTATAAAAAAATATTAATCTATTAGAATGCATATGGAGACTAGGCATCTTAAGAGGAATGCTGAACATTACACCAAAAAATGATACATTAAATCCTAGGTAAACGCAACTCATCGGTAGAATCTTTGAGGTTGAATCTAGTTCAGCCTCTATGTTGACCCCCTTCATGTATCATAACGAATTAGAATGAGAATGTCTAACCAAAATCGATCACTACAATAGATTTTACGATTAGATTTTCGGAGGATTAAATGATAGTTAGTATTACGCAGACTTATTTTTAGCCTACATATCTTATGATTTCTAGATCCATGTTTAAGAACGACATACTAAAATATTATAAGTTGGATAAAAAAATAATAATTAATAAATTTATGAAATATAGTGGGGAGGTATCCATGATATCTAATATCAATACTAATCACGATGATAGATCTTTCACATGTCTTATCGCCCACTATGTAGATTCTAAATGGAGAGTAAATAAACAAATATTAGAATTTTCAATGATTCATCATTCTCATGATGAGAACCTTTAGAAAATAGAATTTTTAATCTTTATGTTTTATCATTTTTGTGAGTTGTGACTTGTGACTTGTGATTGTAATTGTATTTTTTTTATTGTATTTTATTAATTAATTAATTAATTTTGTATTAAAAATTAAAATATTTAGAATTAGAGATGAACATTTTCTAAACAAGCCAAAATTTCACATCCCTGCACGTCCTGACATGACCCAGCACAAAATTCCCAAGGTCCGGCACAAACCAGCCCGAATCCAACAACTCAGGCTAGTCGGGCCATGTATGACCTACCCTTTTTGAGTCGTGTCATCCCAAGCACGTCATGACTCTTGTACCATGTCGTGTCAGGCATGACACAGTGGCATGAATGAGTAACCAAAAAATGGGTCGTGCTAGCTCGGCACGACCCATTTGACACCTCTAGAGAAGTTACAATATTATAATTTATAATTTTTTTGTTCTTTTTTGCCTTGTACCTCATTATTGATGAAAGCACTCAGTTGCCTAAATCAGCCCACCCTTGCCTCACAAGTTTTACACCCACAAGATTCTACATGCAAGCTTAAAAAGAGATAAACATTTAGAGTGAGAAATACATTACCATCAATCCACTTCTTCAAATGCTTAGCTACTTTGTGTGAATCTAATATGTGTTAAGTCAATTTATTATTACCACTCCTCAAAAAAATAATAAGTAATTGGATTTGATCCACCATAACCATTTTACTTTTTCATGCTGCAAGTTATAGAAAAATTATACAATATCAAATAGTTTAAGCACTCACAAATTATCATAGAAATATCTCAAATAAAATATTCATCTTTTCAATGCACCCATCAATTTAGGGATAAACATTTATTAAAATTTCAAATTTGATTAAAACAACTTGAATAGTTCAGTCTAAATCGATATGTGAATCATATATTTTGATCACTGACTATGGATTAGAGATTGCTCAAATGCTTCATAAGGTTCTTTAGAAATAATTTTGTTGCTACGTGTACTAAACTTTCTTTTATGATAGGAATGAAAACACTTTTTTTTTTTGAGAATCAATCAATCACCACCATAATGCTCTTATAACCATCAATCTTGTGAAATCTCTCAATGAAACTCTTGAAGGCACTTTGGCAAAACTATTTTGGAATTTATAATGATTATATAAGATTTGATGTTGTCTTCTACCTTACCTTATTTTCTTGGCAAACTAGTCAAATTTCCACAAACCACCACATCATTTTTTATGTGTGGCCAATAGTATTGCTTCTCCATAAGAGTTAAGGTATATTACATGTCTGAATTGTTAGCTCACTTACAATCATCACACACATGCATGATCTCGATCCACAACTTCCTAAATGATAGAACATATAATCATTGAACATTCATGAAATCATCTTCAACCCATAATATTCAAGTCTTTTCTTCCATGATATACTCTATAAGAGATTTGGTCATGAGGTCATTGAACACTTCGTCTTTAATACAATTTTTCAAATACCCATGTATTCATTAATTGCTGCAAGCTCCATGTTTTGGCTTAACACATCTACTATCATATTAGGCTTCCTGACTTGTATTCCAATGTAAAGTCAAATTCGGCAAGCAATCCCTGCCACAAGGCTTGTCTAGGAGTTAAATTCTTTTATTTCTAAAAATAACTCATAGCTATATTATTATTTTTACCATAAACCATGATATCAAAAAATATAGTATCTTCATACCTACAAATAATGAATTACCACTATCATTTTTACATAATAGCTTTCTTCACTTTATCAAAACTTTCATGACAAGCTCCATTCAATTTCAAAACTTTTCCCTTTTCAATCATATTAGTTAATAGTGTAAGAATGTGAGAATATTACTGAATAAAACATTAATAGCTAGCAACTTATCTTTGTCCATCCATATCACTCAATTCCCCACAAAAAAGACCAAAATAGATAACAAACCAATCAAAAAAAATTGTATTACATTGTTAATAAATGTACAAAATATGGTTGCTATATTTGTAAGTCCAAATGATACCAACAACACATCTTAGGACCCATAACTTGTCCCACAGATCATCTTTATTCCATCACCTTCAACTAATCAAACTTGATAGTACCCAAAACTTAAAATGAGTTCGAAAAACCATCTCGTATCCCCAAGTCAGTATAACAAGTTTACAATCAAAGCAATCAGATATTTTTTGTTTACTATCAACTTATTAATGACCACATAATCAATACACAATCATAACGATTCATCATGCTTTCTTTGAAATTAAACGAGTACACCAAATGGAATATTTGAATACCAAATATACCTAATATCAATCAAATCTTTTATTTGTTTCCTTAGTATTTCGAGTTTTAAGAGAATTATTCAATATGATACCTTGACCATTGGAGAAATATTTGATACCGATTTAATTTAATGGTATATCTTCATTTTTGGTGACAACTTGTTTAACAACTCAAAAGGCATAATATCTTGAAATGCATCAAAAGTTCCAATACTTGTATATCAATGATAGCCTCCAAATTATCATAATTCTTTAGGGTTGCTACATATATTACTTCATTTCCTCTCATCCCTTTTGCTAATCGTATTATAAAAATTATTTTTACGAATTATCCAAAACTTTGTGCGAAAAGGTAAAAGTGCATATGTTGGTAAATAGAGTCTATGATGCATATACAATCAACAAATGAAACTAAAAATAATTACCAACCTAAGCATCGAGTCAAAGTCTACTAAAAAAATATTCTTTATTTTTTTTATTCTAATTAGAGATGTCAAATGGATCGAGTGGTCAGTGCCCAGGCCGAAGCCCATCACGGTTCAGGCGTGCCTGGCCCTGCATAGCACTATAGCGTGCTCGGGCACGTGGTGGGCAGAGCCTCGACAGAAATCATGTCGTGTCGTGTCGAGGGACTTTGGTTCGCATGTCGTGTCAGGCACGACTCGAGTGTGTGGCAATTGCGCAAAGCATGGGCGCCAACACACCGACCAAAGCACTACGGCCGACATAGTTATGCCAGCCAGGGGACGAACGACAATGCCCGATAGGTGATGACTCGGCACGCCCAATGGGCAATAGTGACGCAGCGGCAAAACCCTAATTTAATCTTAACCTAGAACTGCCCAACCCGACCCAAACTGACCCGAACCAGTACGCAACCAGGCTGATTTCGGGCCACAGGCTGTGCCAAGCCTGCTTTCTAATTAACTGTGTCGTGTCAGGCAATGCACGGGAGCCAAGTTGAGCCTGAAAAAAAAGGGGTGGGCCGACTAGGCCAAACACGTTTGATACATTTACGTCTAATCTCCAAAATAGACCTCCACACCAAACAAAACAAACCAATTGTTAAAATTTCATTAGATGTTATAGTCATTATCTACATATTTCATTAGATTCAATTTCTTCTTGATCACTTCAGAAATAAAAATATCAACCATATCTATATCTACCAATACTCAAATATTATGACCAATAATAATGACATCCATGAGCATCAAGTTTTTGTGTCCAATACTCAAATATCAACCATAATCTCCAAAATCTCAACAAGATCAAACTAAATTTAAAAATATTTTTTATAATTTTTTATTTTTTAAAAGAATAGCATTGAGTTTGTTTCGATAAAGAAATTAAATACTAATGATATTCTTTAAAATATATAACTTATCCAATACTCTTATATAATAGGCAAAAATTATTAGAATAGCTCACAAATTGAACACTCCCATTAAAACATAAAAAAAATAATAAAAGTGAATAAAATTATAATATTTTCTATCAAACTGGTGTATACAAGTCCAAAGCACTTAGCTAGTATGAAAGAAAAGTAGGCCGAGGCTTCTTCAAAATACTCGTGAATGTAATTGTGATAATAGTCTTATCATGAATTTTCTCTAATATGAAGAAGCTCACCAGGATATGCTTCATTTATTGGTAAAATACTTGATTAGATACTATATGACTCATTTCAAGCCTGTCACAGTAAAATATAATGAGGGAAGAAAATACATATTTAATCTCCTCGAGCATATGTTGTATCCAAAATATTTCACAACTAATTATAGATACCACCCTAGGTTTTACCCCAACATTAGATCTAAAAATAAAAATCTATTTCTTACACTTTTAAGACATAAGATTACTTTAAAGAAAATATAAAATCATGTCATTAATCTCTTCATAGAATATGCTAGTGCCCAACTTAAATCTTAATACCTGACTAATTACAAATATCTATGATACTTGAAAGAGATCATGATTCCTGGAGACTTCTTCGCATAATTCAATATGTAAATAATTACACCAAGGTTTATCTATTAAAGATAATCAAAGAAATAATTAAATATATTGACTATGTATATTATATATGATATGATCATAGTTAGATAATAAATCTTTTATATTATTCTCTGAGATATAATAAAATCAAATATTTACTAATACATAAATCTTTTATATATGACTATGTATGTTAAGTAAAGTCAATACATAAATCAATAAAAATATTTACTAATACATAACCTAAAATATCAACATCTACATGTGTATAAAGTGCATAGCTCCTCTATGATATGATTAAACCTCTCATAAAATAAACCACATACATACAAAAAAAATATCTACAACTCTGCAGATCCTTCATCTAAAATTGTTTTCAAAAATACTCTTTGAATTGAGTAATAATAAATTCATTATCTCTTTTAATTAGAATATCATCCACATATATAATTAATAAAATCATTTTGCTATCAAAATTCTTCCAGAAGAATAAAAAAAAAGTCAGTAATATATCTAGAAGTGAAAAATGGGTCGGCGGCCCAGACACGAACCAAAGCACTCATGCATGATGACTCGAGGCTTGGCACATGTCATGTTGGGCAAAGGGGTGTCGGGCCTCATGCCAAGTCAGGCATGACCCGACTTCCTAGCCCGTAGGCACGATCCAACGGCACGGTAGGCTACCGTGCATAGACCATATTTTGGGCAAGGTTCGATTGGATCATGCCGGACCCATCTAGTTATTTAAAAAAAAAAGATTATTAGTAAAAAAACTCCTTATTTTTTACACGTGGTGGAGTTTAAAAAAAAAACTACAACATGTTTGGATGAGTGCTCCACGTGGGACAATCCAAGCCCATGTAACCACGCCACATGTGGCACGCGCCTCCCCTCCAACCCCGAGCCGAGTGCCCAAGTAATACCACCGCTAGTGATACCATCAAATGGTGATGGTGATGGTGAAGGTGAGTCCACATAGGTTATAAATTGATTTGTGTTAATGTATTTATTTTTTTATAATTTTTATAAAATAAATAAATAATATAATATCACAACACATAAAAGGATAACTAAAAATTTGAAATATATAAAAAAATATAAAATAATTAATCTATAATTCTACAACCAGTGGGGGTGGGGTAAGATCGAGAAGATGACGATGATGGTGAGTCGAGTCAAGTGTGATTCAGTCTCAGACTCAGAGTTCTAGCTGGATAGCTATGCTAGGCTAGGCCTAGGCTGGAATAACCATGCATGAACCAGCCAAACTCGATAAGGTCCGACACAGCACAACACGACCAACCCAAATCTAGCCAGACTCAAGTGGTACGTGCCATGCCGGGCCGACCAGTATTGAGTCATGTCGTGCCTAGCATGACTGAACCATTGTACTATGTTGGGCACAAAGCGGCATGGTGGTCTAGGTGGGCCACCAAAAACTAAGTCGTGCCAGCACAGCACGACCTGTTTAACATCTCTAAACATATTTATATAACCCAAATGAGGTGCCTATAAAAATTTTATAAATCATGCTCTCGATGATTACTTTATGTCATATAATGCCTTTCATAATCTATAAAGTATAACTAATTGTAACTTTCGAAACCTAGGTGATCGCTCCATATAAAACTCCTCAAGATCATCAAAAAGAAATACATTTTTAATATTTAACAAGTGTATCCTTCAACTATGAGATATTATAAGAGAAATAAAAATATTTACTGAGACAATCTTAACTATTTTAGAGTGTCATAGTAGTTTACACCAAATACCAGATATATGCCCTTGCTACAAGTCTCGACTTAAGAGAATCTACCTCCTCGTCTTGACCTATCATCATAATGAATACCAACATTCAATCAACAACAAATCTTCTTGAAGGTCATGATAATAGTTATCAAGTCCCATTAAAGTAAAGTACATGCAACTCTTTCATCATGGCTTGACACCATCCTCGATAAGATAATATCTCAAAAAAAGACTTGGGTACATCCTATTACAATCAAAGAAAATATTTGATTGAACAAGATGAGAATAGAATAAAATTTATAAAATCAAGTATTAAATACAATTTTTTAATCCCTTCCAACGAATGAAAGAAAAATCAAAGATACTATATAGAAAATCATATAGGTCCTTAGTATACGATTCTCTCATATGAGTAGGTTGGACATATCTCTCTTGATATTGACTCTAAGTTTTGGGTGGTCAAGTCTCCTAGTTGCGAAATTAATATGAGTCTGTACTGGTACAAATTCCTAAACTACCACGTCATCTATGAATGAGATCCCCCAACTCTCACTAGACTTAACATGATCCAAATTTGTTGATAAGCATGACTTTATAAGAGAAACATTATACTAAGTGTCAACATTATCAAATATAGTTGATGAATAATTCTATATACTAACTGATGGTCCATGTAGATCAATGAGAAATGAAATAAAAGTAATGGATCCATATAACAATATACTTCACACTCTTCTTAGGCTCATTAAAATATGAATTATAGTCATAAAATATAATATCCACACTCACAAAAACCCTATTAGTCTCTAGTAAGAAACACTTGTATCATAGATAATAATCAATGATAAAACAAATAAATCCAAAAACTCTGAGCGACAAGTTAAAAAGTCTCTCTTCATTATATAGTATCTAAAAGGATATGGAGTGAGAAATACCAAAAGAATGCATCAAATTAATGAGATAAATTATAGATAAAATATTTTTTTACAAAAAATATTTCGGAATATAATTTTCAAGTTGAAGTGTCCGAAACATCTCAATTAGATATTTATTTTTCTTTTCATCAATCTCATTCTATAAGAATATGTTAGCACAAGAAATTTAGTATATAATTTTATTATTTAAATAATAAATACTAAATCAGTCTAACATATATTCTAATAAATTATTACATCTTTATTTTTTAATAATAATTATTATAAATTTGCTAGAATCTTAATTAGAAGTTTTGCCCAAATTTTGTCGTCCACCACAATGTTCTATTGTCTACATCTACCATAATGCCCCATCATTCCAACAAGGGTTTAGTGATCAAAAATGACCAACACATGCAACACACCACCACTAAATGACTATTTCTACCAATTGAATCTACTACCATATGTTTAACATCCTTTTAATAAACTAGCATCACGAAAACTCTGACAAAGAAACTTCATCATCATCGATGCAGTGAATGTCGACACCAGTCTCCATGCTTTCTATCAATGATAATGGATGTGTGATAGAAATGAATAAAAAAAAGAAAAACAAAGTGTTGTTGGTACACTTAGGACAATCTAGCCCTTACCCACACGTGTCCTATGATTTATTTTTTCCTAAGATAAAACTGTGGTATCATGTTAGAACTAATGAATATAGAAAAAATAATAACACTCTGAAAAATATTATATATCAAATACCCTAATATAATAGATAAAAATAATTAAGACAGCCCATAGACATGATTATTTGAGGCACAAGGCTCATCGTGATACAAAAAACTTTTGGAGTCATGAGCCGCACGATGCACTTGAGGTGTGAGTTCTTTAAGTATGACGCACTTAATGTTATATATATTTTAAAATTTTTATGAAGTTTTTTTCTATTTTTATATGACTTTCACATACATTTTTGGTTATTTTAAGTAATTTTTTGTTTCTAATCTCCTTCTATAAAGATTACACATTAGTTAGTCTTATAAATATTATATGGTATTTGAGATAGTTAGAACTTTTTTTGTTGAAACATGATAGAAATGAGACTAGTGGGGCTGAAATCTCAAAAAATAAGATATTTGGGCCAAAATGAGGTTATTTTGGTCTTTCCATTTCCAAAATAATATTATTTTGGATAAGTTAAATAACTTATCAAAAATGATACTATTATTGCTAATTTAAAAAAAAATTTAACACTAAAATGACAAGAAAAAAAATTAAAAATACTTTAAGCAAAATGCTTCCATTAAGATGAAGCACTACCTGTGAGAGTGGTGGTAACTAGGCTTTAAATGCACCTAAGGTATGTCTTTGATAACTATACCCACAAGTTAGATGGTCGAACCAAAAACATAAAAAAAAATAAAATCAAATAAAATCACAAGGATGATAATGAATCCGATGTGCTAAATCATAAAAAATAGCATGCTAGTGGTTATTTCTTTTTTTGTCATCCCTATATAACTTTCCCCTTGTTAAGAAATAGTTTTGCCTTGATTACTTGTCTTGATCAACTTGATTATTCTATTTACTTTTGAAAGAGTTGAGATTGTTTACCTTCTTAAATTCTACCAAGAATTCAACTATCGATATTGTATGAGTGAGGTCATGAATACGTATTCTATGCAATACTTGCATAGCTAAATGTTTGAGATCATGCATAAAATAAAAGAATAAATCATTCTCACCAAAATCAAAAATTTAAATCATTAATTCAAAAAATTCATATATATAATCTCTAATTTCTATACATTAAGTTAGTCTCCACAACTTAACATGTGGTTCACTTTCATATAATCCAGATAAAATTATAGATAAAACCCCTATTTGAATAAATCTCAAGTATAAACATTAAAATACTTAAATTTTCATCACAACGAAAAAAGTGCAACAATCATCAAATATAAAAACAATTTTAATTAGAGTAATGTTGCCCATAATATTAATCACTCAAAAATACTACTCAATTCCTTAAAAAATTTATTCACCTCTAAATTTTGTCAATTTCAAGATATCTATCCACGATGAGAGCATTTGGCCAATGATGTCACACTCCATTATTCACTTACAAGTTGAAACTTTTTTTTTTACTTCTCAATCTCTTCTTACATAATAATCACAATAAATTTCAAATTAGAATTCTTTTGGAATAACATCTTCAAGATAATATTGAAGACATTTTGTGTTTCTCCTCAGAGTTCATCCTTCATCAATGTCATCCCTTAATACTTTCCCTAAAATTCTCAAATTTGTCCTATAATTCATCAAAAGCTAGCTCTTCCTTAGACATTCAAATTTCCATAGAGATCATTACACCCTTTGAGTATTCTTTTTTACCCCAACCCTTAATGTCAAACACATCCAACACATGATTCTGGATCTCAGAAATAAATATCATAATAAGAAAGTCAACAACCTCCTGATATCAATTATCATGGGGCACAGGCTATAGTGTCTATTACATGCAATCTAGTATAAATCTATAACACAACTAATACATGCAATTTGTATAGTGTCTGGGCGCATGAAATCCTAGGTGCACCTTGAATTGTCATTAAATTTCAACAATAATTCAAAAAACTCAATAACCCCCAAATTTGGTTAAAAGGATACTGTTCATCTACTTTTCTATTGGGCAACAACAATTTGATTTCCACAGGTAAATAAAATTCAAAACTCCTAAAAATTAAAATTATAAATTTGATAATATTAAATTAAATATGTAGAACTTTAATTTAGAAATAGTAAATTTAATTAGGGAGATTTCATTTTTTATTCTAGTAGTATTCAAAAGAAAACTATAAATTAAGATTTCAAATTTAATACAATTTAAATCTTGATTTTTGAATTAAAAAAAAATCAATTTTACCAATGTAATATAATTTTTTTTGGTTCTCATCCATAAATTAAGAAAATATTAAGGGGATTTAAAATTTGACACAAATTAAGAACCTATCAACTATAATATAATTGATAATAAATAAATTTTTGAAAATTTTAATACCATACCAAATTGTAAGTAACTGCTTCTATATATGAAATAACAAAGATAACAAGACCTAACCCAGTATATGATAAAAAAATAATGAAACAAATATTTTAGCTATTAATATCAACCTTTGAAAACTTAGCCAATAGATCAAATAGGTCACTAAAAATTTTAGCAAAAAAAATATATTCTATGCTATTATTGAATTAAAATGTGACACCCAAATTATTATAATATTTTAATAATTTCTAATAAATATTAAGGAGTACCATTCAATATAAGTTTTTTCCTCTAAAGATGCTATTATGTCATATATTGTATAAGAAAATAATGATATTCAACTTGCTCTCATATTAAATATAATAAAAATATACAATAAAGATAAATCACCTACTACTTAGAAGTTTACAATGAGACTTATTAAATCTTTGAGCTATTCTAATTTCTCTTTCTATATGCCGCAAAATTCTATTCTGTATAGCATAGAAAAAAAGATTCATATCTTTATATATGAAACAAATATCTCAACTCTATTGAAATGGGGAATATAACTATTAATAACACCGAAAATAATTGTCTTTTTAACAGATCTAGAAATACTTGCAATGAGAATTTTGCATTGTCAATTAAAATTGAAATGAATTTGAAACTTGCTTCTAAAATTAATTCAAGCAGTTTTATTTATAAAACTTTTCTTACTAATAAAAAAAATAAATGAATGTAATAATAATTTCAATTAATTTCCCTAATATTGACATGAATTCTATGGTAATAGAAAGGGAACAAGACAAGTCTTAAAACATGTTTACATGGATCAAATCTCTATGTTGGGGTTCTTCTGTCTCATGTAGAAATATTAACTCGTGTTTTACTGGTTCTCTTATAGTTGCTCATTGTGTAAGATTTGTTTTTAGTGTCACTACATGTCTTCCTCATATGATTATTCTTTTTCATGTCATTATCTTAGTTGCATATTTGGTTAATGTTGAAATGTATAATGAATCATTTATAACTTTAGGGTTAATAGAAATCAATACAGGAAATAAAACAAAAATAATATCTATTAATCAAACACTATAAGATTCGCCCTTATAAAACAAATAAAAAAATTGGATTAACCCATATATTGGGTGCTTCCATCAAAATTATAAAATAAAAAAAATAAACATAAATAAGTAAGCTACAACACTTTTGTCAAGCTGGTACGTACAAGTGTAAAATGTCAAACTTTAAAGGAGAAAAAAATATAAACTACGATATCGTTAAGACTCTTATGAAGATTTCAACTAGATGATCTAAATAATGTAAGATCTAAAAGAGCATACGACAGATGAGAATACACAATTGATGAGAAACATTATAGTTAAAACTACAACTTATTAAAAATATTTCAAAACATTCTTTCTAAATATGAGTGTTCGAGTTGTCTCAATAACATATCTATTTTTTTTTCAACAATCTCATTTTATTGAGGTATGTTAACACTTAAAATCAAATATATAATTATATGATCGATATAGAAAATGTCTGCTAGCTAATCTACTATATGAACTTAAATTATATCAATAATCTAATCATGAATCTCCTCTTTATGAAAGAAATTATTCATTTCTAAATACTTTATTCACTCATGAAATATTAGATTATAAATTATATATCTCATTATCTAATTATTACATTCAAGAATAATGAGAAAAGAAATAAATATTTGACTATTAAAATAAGTGTTAGATTCAAAATATTATACAGGTAACAATCATCATTATATTGAACTTTGTATCATAAAAAGATCTCAAAGAAAATATCTCTTTTAAACTTCTAAGAGAAAATTATGTTGAATAAAAATATAAAAACCTATAAAACACCTCATTTTAGTGCAAGATGGTTATCAACTAGAATATAAATACCTACTAACGAGGGTCGGGCCTATGATTTTCATAATTTATTACTAGTTGTGAATTAGATACAATCCGAGTACAATCCTATCTGAATAAATTATCATAAGATAACTAGTAATCCAAAATCAATCAATAACCAAACCTCCAACTCATCATTGAGAAAATCCTTTATATGGTCAAACATGCTTTATTATATGGTCATAATTGAAATATCACATCTGAACTCTAACATCCTAATTCCCACTCTTATAATTTTAGGTCCAAACTTTCACAAAGAAATAACTAAGATTTTTACTTTCATCATCAATCATAGTAATTGCACTACACCAAACTGCACACTACACTACACAACAAAGCACCACACTTCTCACCACACTGCACATTCACAAAGAAACATGTCAATCATCAAACATGCCTATACTGCATGTTGTCTATACTACACTAGCACACCTGTACACACATTGCTCACTTTCACTTTTTCTTTACATCATGCACACTGCCACTTCACATATCACACACACACACATTGTAGTTCCAATGCCACTCACCATTAAATAAACTACTATCTATACTTATCACAAACATATTGTTGCATACTATCTCTCTCAAGGATGTTCAAAATCTAGCTCTGGTACCATGATAAAATAAACTCCATAAAAATAGATCTCTTATTTATATAAAATAACAATCCCTAACCTATAAATATTAAAATAAAATAAGATTGAAATAGCCCAAGTATTGAGTGATATAATCATAAAAGTAACAGAAAACAAAGAAAATAAAACAGAATTGAAGGTAATCAAAACAACCTGTTTATGCAATGCCTCCATAGCAAGCGCTCCTGCCTCAGCATCCTTGGTTGAACATTTTAAATCTTTGGTAGCGAGCAAAGGTTTCCCATAAGTGGCTTGGAACTGCCAAAGTGCTATCATATCAACAACCATAGAGGCAGATATTTGATCTCCTGAACTGAATGAAAGCATGTTTGATAAATAAAACCAAGCAGAAATTAAAGGATATCAACAATACCAATGTCTCAAACATTAAATAGTACATGGAACCAAATAGTACACACACACACACACACACATATACATGTGTGTGTGTGTGTGTGAATTATGTTATATTCTAAAAATAATTTTTCAAATTAAATAAAATTATTCTTTTTGTTTTACTCTCAATCATCTCTCACTCCGGTTGTACCCATTATCCCCAAAAATACTATAACAGAAACCATAATTCACCCACATCAACATAGTATCAAAGAATTTCTGGCTATGTAATGGCAGCATTGGGGTGCATGGAGATGACACATACTCTATTTGTGGCAGTGAAAATAATCATGGGCCATTAGAGGTGGCGACAGTAGCACCTCAATACTATGAAGATAAAAACCATGTGTATAATTTGTCCCCCCTGGTATTTTTTTTATTTAACATGGCCATCATACATTCAATAAACTACGGAAGACCACAAGATAACTGACACAACGGCATTGATATAGATTATTTCCTTGGTATCTATAGTTTTAAAGGTTTTGTAACAAAGACATTGATATAGATTATTTCCTTGATGTGTGTATTTTTGAAAATTTTGCATAAAGCCGTAATTTTTAGAGCATGTTCTATCTCTATTTTATATTAGTGTTAAAATTTGACATGGTGTGAATTTTATTTGAACAAAAAAAGAGAAAATAACTTTAATAAGTATTTGCACATTAATAATAACCGAATGAAAATTAAAAGCAAATACAAATTACATGCTAAATTGATGAGGATTTGGTTTGCATCCCAAGACTAAGAAGATCACTTATTGGGAAAACCATCTTAGATTGGGATTGATAAGCAGATGATGATTAACGCACAACCATAGTTGTTAAAGGCGGGCCTAGGCTTAGGCATAGGCAAAGCACAAAAATGACACCTTGCCTTGGCCTGAGAGGTTCATTTACGCAGGCCCAAGGATATCAGAAAAGGCGCACACCTTCCCTAAGGTGTGAAGCTATCCACAGGCACACCTCCATGCAAGTCACCATCCATCAAGTTCCTAAAGCTCCTGGTCTAGCTCCATGGAGCTGGACAAGTTCATGGAGCTATACAAAAGCTCATCGGGCTCCTTGGAGCTCCTGGTCAAGCTCCTTGGAGCTAGACAAGTTCGTGGAGCTCGATGAGTTCGTGGAGCTTGATGGGAGATTGTCAAACTTCATGGAACACCTGGTCAAGCTCCATGGAGCTTGACGAGTCCGTGGAGCTCGACGAGATCTAGTCGAGCTCCATGGAGCTCTTGGTCAAGCTCTAAGAGCTCCTCATCAAGTTCTAGAAGCTCCTCATCGAGCTCCAGGGTGAAGACTAAGGTGTGATAGGTAAGTGGAGAGGTGTAAAGATATTTTTGGATTAGTATATTTGAGTATACCATAAATTAATAAGTTAAGAATTTAGTGCATTTTTTTATTATTAAAAATTTAGTTTTTTTTTTCAATTATTTTCTAGGAAATACACAAAAACATAATTCTCCCAAATACACACACACACACACACACACAATGTTTGGGTCAGCCTACTTACCGAGTACTCACATACAAAATAAATAGAAAATAAAAAATAAATTATACTAAACCTTGACACTCCTTAAAGCAGATACCCATATTATATACACACGCACACACGCACACACACACACACATATATATATATATATATAATTTTGAAGAGTATAAAGGCATATGCGATCCTCTAAGCATCTTTATGAATATGTTTGTAATATACTTGTTAGTAGACAAGTCGTCAGTGATTATCAATTCATTTTGATTTTTTATTCAAATAAAATTATATTCAATCTTAACATGATTGTGAAAAGCGTGCCTTAGGCGCGACTTGGCTCAGGCACAGACAAAGCTTAGATATGGCACATCACCTTGGCTGGGGCGAGCCTCGTTCACACATGCACATGGATAGTAAAAAAGGCACGAACCTTCCATGAGGCACAAAACTCTCCACGAGCGCACCTTCGTATAGGTTGCCATCATCAACAAGGGGTAATAGAGTTTCAAGCATTAGACTTATGTCTTCTCTTTTATTAATAGATAAAGATGAAAAAATTGATTATTAGAGAAATGAGAAAGATGAGGCCGACTATAATAATAATGATGATCATTATGTGAATGTGGATGATTAATAAGAATGGGTTCACTGTCATAGACAAATTAATTATTTTAATGTATTTTAATTTGATGATTTATGAATTTGGACAAATAATATGTATTTGAATATTGACATGTTCTATTTATAATTTCTATATATTTTTAAAAACTTTGGAAATGAAATTTATTAGATCTGTTGATATGTTTTATGAATTTTTATGTTTAGAGATATTATTTATATATTTTTATTGATTAAATTGATATTTTTGATAATATTTGATGATAAATGATTATTATATTTGATTTTATATATATATAATCGGGTGTGTCTCACATAAAAAGCTCGCACATTAAGGACACCTTGCACTTTAAGGCTCCAGGAGTCCTTTGCGTCTTGTGCCTTTCACAACTATGCACACAACTACTAAAGCATCTCCGAAAATTAATTAATCCTAGTATATTCAATGTGTTTGTCTGTTGCGACACTTGCAAGTGAGTTAAAAATTTGGCATCATCAATGTATTTTTCAAGAACATTTCAATTATATGATAGTATTATTAAGTTACTGATGTGCAAATTAACTAAGCAAGATAAAGTGATTAATTATGCAATCTTAGACATAACTATGGCAAAAAAAACTATTAGTATAATACATGTGTCAACAAATTATTTGGTATTGAAAAGATATAATTATTAAATTTGAAAGATTTTTTATATGGATCATTTGAGAGAGTGATGTGTCATTTTGTGGACATAATCATAGATTCTTGAGAGCTAAAGATTTAGCAGCTTTAATGTGTTCTTCAAAATTATTTCAATTATATGATAGTATTATTAAGTTACTGATGCGCAAATTTACTAAGGGTATGTTTGATAAACTAAAAAAATTAAGTACTAAAAAAAATACTAAAAAAATTAAGTACTGAAAAAAATACTAAAAAAATTAAGTGTTGAATTTTATAAATATTAAATTTGTATTGTAAAACTGTTTGATAAGTTACTGACAATTAAATGATAAAGATAAATATATTATTTGATAACTATAAATACTGAAAATTATGTATTTTACATATTTACATTTTTTATCATTGTATTACATATTATCCAAAATAAATAGAATTTCTAATAATATTTTATTTTTCACTATAATTATTAATTATTATCTAAAAGAAAATCACTAGACATATATCTATAAATAAATCATAATAACCAAAAAAGACAAATATTTTTAAAAAATTACCAATAGAACCTAAACTTTTTAAAACTATCCAAATTTTTAATATAAAAATAAAAATTAATAAGCAACTAGTTAATTTACTATTTTCTCTCTTTAATTTATCATGAAAGAGGGTTAGAATTAAGGTTTGAGATAGGAAAGAAAAGAGATGGAGAATACAAATTCACAAATTGAACTGTAACTTGAATAAGAAAAAAAAAAAAAAAAGACGAACACTTAAAAAAAATTTTGTTGAAAATTTTCTCTATTCAATTATAAGTAGACCTCTACCTACTTATTATTTTCAATGGTTATTAATTTAAAATTTTCACTTAAAAGATCCCTAAAATTTTTTATCACACACTGAAAAATTAAAATTAATGAAAATTTTCATTTTCGAAACTTAAAAAAAAAATCAATGATTTATCAAACAAGCCCTAAAATAAATTAATTATTTATACAACTTAGACATAATTATGGAATAAAACTATTAGTATAATACATGTGTCAACAAATTATATGGTATTGAGAAGATTTAATTATCGATTTTGATGTATTCTTTATATGGATTGGTTGAGAGAGAAATGTATCATTTTCTAGACATAATCATAGATTCTTGAAGAGAAGATCCTTCAACTTCTTTTAGAGATATTCAAATGACAACTCAAACATCAATAATTACACCTTTATCAAATAGAATTGGTATAATCAGACATAATAGTATAGCATTTTCATCACATAGTGGTAGTGAGAGAGCTCATAAAAACATTACAATATCAAGAAAGGAGGTCATGATAGAACTAACATTAAGAGGGATCTGTTTCATCTAATTCACTCGGATATTTAGAGATCATATAGAACGACCACATATAATGACTTAAAATATTTTGTTAGTTTTGTTAATTAATGTATTCAATATACATAGTTGTATGTATTTAAGAAACAATATTAAATTTTTTTTATTTTTATAAAATTTTATGAAAAATTAAAAACTCAACTTTAATGTGATATTAATATATTAAAAAAAAATATTTAGAATATATTTTTTATCAATTTTTTTAAGCATGGAATAATACATCAAACATCTTGTACTGGTATTCACATACTAAATTGGATAGCTGATAAGAAGAAATGATAACTGGTTGAGATGACTAAGACACTTCTCCACCTCATAAGAGTGTGCCTATATAATTTTGGGAAAAAGTAGTGATAACCACTAACTTCCTAATTAATTGAATGTCACATTTTATTCAATGATATCATATCTCAAACTAAATCGTATACTCAGGAAAAAAATTCTTTCACCATCTACCTAAATTTTTTTTGGTATACTATTTTTGTTCAAGATTTCTCTCAGGGCATAGAGAAGATGCTTGTGCATTCCATCAACTATACCTCCATTAGGTACTCTTGTACTCAGGAGAAAAATATGTGTTATTCATAAGAGATGAAAAGAATCTTTATGAGTGTTGATGTCATATTTTCGATGACAAGTATTTCTTTAAAAAATTTTGATCTAAGAGCATCTTCAACGAGCTCGCTAAAAATAGAGATTCGATATTTTGTTGAGTATTTTAAGAAAATTAGAAATCCAACGCGCTCGATATCCCGCTCATGTTTTTGCCCCCTCGGCTTCTAGCTCAACAAATATAACGAGCATTTATCGCTCAACAAATTATTTTTTTCTTTTAAAATATTCTTGCCATTCACTAGTTCCAGCAACACCGGAACTCAACTTTGCACCATACTTCGGTATTTGCTGAGTTTGGTTGGAATAAAATTTGAAGTGTTGCTAGCTAAAATAATAAATTGAATATTTAAATATATTTTAATTAGTTATTTTATTGAGTGTGGTTGGAGATACTCTAAGAAAACATACATTTAGATACTATAATAGTAGATTTATTTTTATGTCAAATTAACTTCATATGAAGGAGTAACCACTATCCGTGTTCCTATGTTTACAACGAATATAACTAGCATGATTGACTTTGAGGAAAGTAGTAACACCTCTCCCAAAGTGTTGCACCAAGGAAAGAAGCCTAGTGTGAGTATCCCAAAAGATACGAGATATGAGTCTCTCATAAAGAAAGAGATGAAAGTTGAAAGAATGGTTGATCATAATTTAAAAGTATATGTTAAACGAATATGTTAATAATCTTGCTCAGACAAATACTTTGTTGAATCATCTAATCTAATTCAAAGTAATGACTTAGACATTCTAATTCATTATAAAAAGAATCAAAAGCATATTCTACTTAGCACACATTGGTTTGTGTACTTTCTTATTCTCATTTTGATATTACAAATTTTAGTTTGTTAACTTACAACAAGAATTGCAACATTTTGAACTTATTTTGAGAAATTTAGTCAACTAGGATGACAACAAATCATATGGGATAAACCAAGTATAATTACTTATAATAATACTTCAGTTCTCATTTAAAAACTAGAGGTGTTAACAGGGTAGGTGGCTCGAGCCCGGCATGAAGCCCGGCCTAGTTCAACCGTGCTTGGCCCGGCACAACACGATCCAAAACCGTGCCCGAGCCCATGTCGGGCTCTCTCTCGACATGACTCGTGTCATGTCATGTCGAGGATAATCAGCCTGCATACCGTGCCAGGCACAACCCTAGTATATGGCGCATGAGCATGGCATGCGATGACGAGCAATGCGGTGGTGCCCAACGGACGACACAACAGCATGACGCATAATAAGCAATGCAGCGACGGTGCGATGCCCGACGGACAATGCAATGAGCTGAGCAGGTCAGCGAAAGCGCCTGCTTGGTTTTGGGGAAAGCCCATATCCCCAAGTCCATGCAATAACAGGCTTGAAACCAGGCAGATTTTGGATGGCAGGTCGTGCCGGGCCTACCATCCAGTGAACCGTGCTATGGCAAGCACGAAATGATTATTGTAGCTTGTCTTGCCGTGCACGGCATGTGAGCCTGTTCAGACCTGGAAAAAATGGATAGTGCTAGCCCTACACATCCCATTTAACACCTGTATTCAAAACATTAAGATAAGCCAAAAATACTTGGGTTGTAAATGTAGATGATAAAGATGAAACATGAATGAAAAATTCATCAACCTAAGACCAACTAATAGCAAAAAAATTTACATAGACAAATAGAATTCACTACTAAGTATTTCTTAGTAGTGATTGTGATCTTTCTTTTTTTAATTCTTAGTTTGGTTGTAGATTATTATTTTTTATGATGCATTACACATGTAGGCTGTGTATCAACAAGATGAAAAAAATATATTTCTTAGTTGTAATCTTAGAAAAAAAAATTTATACAACCACTAGGATTTTTTATTCTTGGGAACTTAAGTATACGATGTATATTTATGAATAACCTTTACAACCTAAATTAGTCTCATGGGACATAGTTAAGAAGATTTATTTCAACACTTATTATTTTTGGTCTTAAGAAATGCATGTTAGACTATTCATACTTTTTTTGATATATATCATTAAATAAAAATATGATATTAATAGTATATATCAATAATATTCTAATTATAAGAGATAATCAATTAGTTATATTCCAATTAAAATTATTTATACCGACCAAACTTCAAACTATAAATTTAAGATATATTAGGTACTTCTCAGGGTCTTGAGGTGAGATACCCAAGAGACATACTCTTTCTTTCTTAGAGGAGATATATTTTAAATATTTTATCTAATTTCAATATATCAAGATGTGCATTTTTTGACTAGTCACTTATTCTAGGTATAGATATCTAAAGATGTTAGTTCATTAGTTAAATTCATTAAATATTAGATCATAAGAAAACAAAAATTCTAACAATGACTAGGTCATATATCACCTATATTGGTATAATTAATTATTTTTTATATTTTCATAGATAAATTCATATTAACATGATGCTTAAGATTCTCATGTATATGAAAAAAATATTAAGACATTAATTATATTTATAGACTATAGATAGCCATATAAAAAATATTAATATTTTAATTGAGCTCCTACCATCACAAAAAAGAGGTGTGCCACATGTTTTTTGTATATTTTTTACAGGTGACCTCTCATTCTAAAAAAATAAAAGAAAAATATTTTTTTGAAGGTTTCATGTAGTGGCAGAGTATGAGACTAACATCGGGTACTTGTGTGCTCGAGTAGAACTATTACTCCTTGCAAGAGCTTTACATATCAATTGAAAATATAATAATATTTTCTATGATAGCCAAATAGCCCATCATATTAATGTCAACCTAGTGTTTCATGAACAAATGAAATATATTAAACTAGATTATCATTTTATTCAAATGAAGATCTAAGATAATTCTATTGCCAATAACTATGAACTTATCGATAAATAAATTATGGACATCTTCATGAAAACTCTCGATGGACCACGAGTTACTTTTCTCTCCACAAAGCTGCATGTTTGTGACATGTACATCCTACCTTGAAAGGGAGAACCCAATGTGTGGGATGTACACAAAATATATATATATATATATATCATTTATGTAATATATAAAAAAAATTTCAAATTAAATAAATATAATTTTTTCTACTTTTCTCTTCATTCTCTCTTTGGCATCACTCATTTTTCTAGAAAATACTATGACTGGAATCATAATTCTATCACATCAACAATATTTAAATATAATTTAGGTGTGATGGAGTTTGTCATGTTGTTTTTATTGTTTTTACTTTTCCTTTCCAATTTGATAGGAGTATACAACTTATGTGGGTTGTCCCAATCACATTGTCACCTATATAAGGTACTTTTATCGGTGTTGTTTCATAATAGAGTTGTATGAGATTGAAATAAGTTAAATTGAAGTTTATAGTGTTGTTGTCCTTCAGGTTTGTTGGTTCTTTATGTTCCGCATCAATTTGTAACATTGTATTATAATCAAATCTTAGGAAACAAAACCTAAGTCAATGTGTGATTAAGTTAGGATTGTAAATCCTAGAGAAAGATGGACTCTTCAACTATGCATCACCCTACCATTGTACCCCATCAAGTGCAACAAAAAAAATAGAAAACACAAAAAATAGAATGTTTGTCGCATGCCTAATAGGTTGGACAATATCCCACACACCCAACTTAAACGAATTTGACATGTCAAACCCACCCAACTTAGTGGCTACTATTTTTTATACCATTTTAATTGGTGATCGAAATTCAATGTGAACAACATCAACTTTAGCAACCTAAAAACTCTAATTTAGAGTAAAGGATTTATAAATTCTAAAAGTTAGGATTCCAAAATTATTAGCAGTAATTAGGTTCTCAATATCTTAATTCAGGAGAAATAAAATTTAATTATGACAACATATTTTGAAAAGCCTGATTTTGATCTTCTAATTTATGCTTTTTAAATTAAGATTTTAATTTGGGAAACCATAAATTCTTATTTGGGCAAAACCTAATTTCTTCATCTATCCAAAAGCTTCTTGATGGGGTCAAATGATATTCCCAACTTAAACAACAGCTTATTAAAGCTGTATTTTATGGTAAATCTATCCTTTGCTCTTGAATATACTGAACAAAGTTGAAAAAAATTCGAGCAATTTTATGTACTATGAAAGTAGAATGTGTAAGGCCCAATTAAAACATTGTTGCTAAAAAATAAATTCTTAAAACATGACAATGACAATGACAATATCAAATTGTATGTTACTATTTGTATATATAAAATAAGGATAATAAAATTTGACTCACCATGTAATAATGGCATGATAAAAAAAATATACAGGCTAGTTATATCATCATTTAAAGACATAATAGATAAATTTAGTAGAATTTTAAATATTTTAACAAAAATAAAAACTTGTATAATAATATTAAATCTATAATGTGACTCTGAAATTATTAAAGTATTCTATTACTTTCTAAATAATATAAATGAGTATCATTCACAATAACTCTTTTTCTCAATAGAGATTATTATGTCACTTATTCTTAAGAAAGGTGACAACATTCAATTTTGATGATAATTTTGAGAGTTATAGTTCCTGTTATATTGGGAAAACACATTATACTTTCAGATGACCATGTGGTTGAAGATAATAAGAATGTTTTAGAAATATTGTAACTTTTTAAAACAAATATGAATGATGATCTGTAGGATGCAGAGAAACCCAAATTAGATGATAATTTTTTACAGCTTGATAATACCCTACCTCATTCTCCGATAATTGTTAAGTAGATTTCTCCCTATTTAGTAGGTTGTGTGATATAGTTGTATAGCTTTATATATTTTTTTTATTTTATGTTTATACTTTTGATGAGAGTATTCAACCTATGAGATGTCGCATATTCTTTTTGCTCGGTATATATGAGCATTAGATATATAATATTTGTAGTGTTATTCGTATTATTCATTTTATGTATGAAGTTATACATGATGTCAAAACCAAACCTTAAAAAGAAATAAAACCATTAGTGCGTAATTAGAATAGTAAACCCTAAGATTAGGAGGGGGATATGTTCCCCATGATCAGGAGGAGGATATGTTCCCCATGATCAGGAGGAGGATATGTTCCCCAAGATCGGGAGGATATACTACAACTCTCACCTTATAGAATCTACCTTCTCATCTAAACTTGTCTTCATAATGAACACATGCCAGCAACCAACAGCAAACCTACCCAAAATTCAAGGTGTTAGTTCCCATGTATAATTAGAGTGAAAAGAATACATCTCTTCCATCATTACTTGATACTTTTCTAGATAAGATTATACTTCACAAATAAACTTGAATATTCTAGCATCATCAAAATAATAATAATAATAATAAAATAAAACAATAAACAACATATTAGTCTGGTTGACAACTTTGTTTAATGTTTTTACCCTAGGGTCATGGGTTTGATCTCCAGGAATGCTGGATATGCTCCCCAAGGTGTCAATTCACTCTATCATATTATTGCAAGGCAGACCTTACATACTATGACCCCAAGGCCCTAAGGTCCATATATTAGCCGAGATATATCATGACGGAGGGGGTGGGCGGGTGGTGTGGTGGGGGGTGTAAAAAAATAAATTTATGATACAATTAGTGAAATTAGAAGGTGGGTACAACTCATGTCATTTTCATAGAGCGGTCAAAAAATTAAGATGAAAAAGATTTACTATATGATCATTTTGTGAAATTGAGTGTAGGTACTAAAAATCTAATGTATAATCTTATAATTCATATAATAAGTTCTAAAACAATCAAATATATATTTTAATACATTATCATTTCTTAATTTTTAAAATTTTTATCAAATTAAATTTTCAACATTTTATAAAAATCTAAAAACAAAAAAAATATGTGATATACGACAAAAAAATATAAATTATATATATCTCTTGTAATCATCAATTAAAATGATTAAATACATAAATTTCTCTCTTGTTTTATCTCTATTATATTCTCATATATCTGAGAATATCTTATAAAGAGTTTTCATATTCAACTAGACAAACATGTATGATAGGTAGCTATGATAAATTTTGCTTACTGACATATTATATACTCTAGAGTCAATATATCCTTAAGATTATGATAAAATATTCTCAACTTAGTTAGTCAAGAGTAACCAAACTAAATAAACATAAGTAAATGATTAAAAATACATACCATCTAAAGGTAGTAAGATCTTACTATTGAAGAGAGGATACATAATTTACCATACTCAATACCAGACAAAATCAACTTCAAAGTCTCTTAATATTACAAATAAATATTAATAAAAATAAAGAAAAGATCAAAATAAATTAATAAAATAATCAAAAATAAAGAGAACATATGACAATGAAATATATATATCTAATAGTTTCAAATATTTATTACAAGTAATAACATTTGTGAAACAAGAAAAAAAAAATGTAAAAATTATGGTATGATTACTAATGATATGAATGTTATTTTTTATATCAATAATTTAAGAATCTAAAAAGAGAGTATGAGTAAAATAGCTAATGATATCTGAAAGAAAAAAATAATTTATTATTATCTTACAGAAAAGATCTATATAATTTTTTCTATTATGTGTAAATATCACAATAAATAAACTATATGAAAGCTCATAGATTGCTCTGGTGTTCAACCAATATATGTGTAGTACTCTATATTTT
This sequence comes from Sapria himalayana, assembly GCA_029783825.1. Lineage (NCBI taxonomy): Eukaryota > Viridiplantae > Streptophyta > Magnoliopsida > Malpighiales > Rafflesiaceae > Sapria > Sapria himalayana. The sequence continues at coordinate 691,309 of JAREIK010001701.1, forward strand.
CTTTCTGAAAGAACACAACGATTATCTCTGACAATGTTCATCCTATTATAGTGTATGTAGTATGAATCACTCCTATGTCTATCACTACTATGGAAATCACTCTTTATACTCAATACGTTAATTAAAATTAAGATTTCCAAAAAAAAAAAACATTATAGGAATTACAATGATCATCTTCTACCAACAACTATGTAAGCCTGTTATCATCCACTGCACTTGCCTTCTGTCACCACCTTGTGTGCATGTTCCAGCCACAATGAACACGTGCCAACTGCCACCACCATGGACCATTGCTGCCAACCACCGTGCATGTGTGCTTGCACATAAATAAATAACCAAGCATCACACACAATGGACATGCAACAACTATACAATGTGGTGCACAATGACTATGCACCCTTTTTCCAAAACATGCATTCATGTACATTGCTAGAACAATGCATACAATTGTGCACTTAGGATTCATAAAACTCACCCACAAACATACTTTAGGGTTTGGATCTGATACCAAGCTGAATTTTGGGACACATAATAAATAAAAAATATAATTACTCTAATAAAAATATCAAACAAGCTAGCTCTTTAAAATATGTAAATAGGATTTGGGGCACCAACTGGGTTGGTAGTCTGATTGGAAAGATACTGAATGTAGGCCCCGATGAGGTTACGAGTTCAATCCTCACTAGCTACTAAGTATCCCTAGGACAATGAATCAACCTCCTGAAGTACATGTGGTTTGCTGCTGGGCTAATTTGAGTCAAGAGGCCTCACATGATTAAAAAAAATTAAACAACTCACATATTATATGCTCCTATCAAAAGACAAAATAAATAAAATAAATATAAAATTGTAAACCACAACAGAAGAAAAATTATCATAGTAGTTCAAACTATTACCCTACAGCCAATCCTACGAACTAATAAAAACATACCTTATATTTTAATGTGTGACATACCTAACCAACATTACAAAAAATCTCAACAAAATCATAGTCCACATTCGAATGAATCCTTGAAGCATCTAAGATTTCATGGACAATATTCTAATGAGGATTAACTATTGAATTATTAAAAATATTCAGATCTTAAGTAATTCGTATCAACCAACAATTACATGATATGTGTGTGTGTGTGTGTGTGTGTGTGTTACAAGCTCTAAACTACAATATAATCTATCTAAATTCATCTAATCATATGGGCAAGTCATTGAAAATCAAGATGACTAATACCAAATAATAATCTAATAACATCATATACTCCACTAAACACATTTTCAAATCACTCAACAAGTGTGCCTTGATAAAAAGGAGTGCTCCACTCACCTTGACGGCAACAACATAATTGATAAAATATGTTTGTGTGCCCGATTTCAAACTTCACAACAAATCTAGGATTGGCTGCTCAAGCCAAGGAACGATTTCATTCAACAATAAGCCTATATATTAGCAGTCAAGCCAAGGAGTGCTCCACTCTTGTTTGTCAAGAATATAGACAAACAAGAGCACCAGCTAATGAGTATATATGCAGTACAGATACAGAAAGTCACTAGAGGTTTTCTCTAGCACTCTTATGCATCCAGCTTACATCTTTACTTGATATCAAGTAATAGGTAATTCATTCTGATTTGCAAGACTGAATTCTCAACTTCCGCAGGTGCTTAAAATGTTCAAAACAATACTGAGATTCTGATCAGAATAAAAATAAAAAAATAAATTGATCCCTATCCTGAATTGTAATATTAATCTAGAGTTAATGGTATTTAAATAATTAAAAAAACAGTCAAAATCTGAAGCATATAAGGTAAAATAAGGCATTAGTACTTACTTGTCTTTCTGTTCCGAGAAATCCAGGCATTAAAAAATCAAAAAGAGACCATAAATCCATGATGTTGTTCTAGAAATACAAAGATAAGGTTCACAAAAACTGCAATGATATTTCAAGTCATCATCATTACACTGTAATCTCACCTGGATCGGTGTCCCACTGAGAAGTAGACGATGCTCTGCTTTCAACTGTTTTACCGCAATAGTAATTTTGGATTTCGCATTCCTAATGATGTGACCTTCATCTAAAATACAGTAGTTCCATAGGAATTGGCATAGATGATCAATATCTTTTCGAACTACATCATATGATGCTATAATGATATCATACTCAACAAATTGATCATTAAGAGACAATCGCTCATGAGAAGAACCAGTGTATTGCAGGGTCTTAATTACTGAAACATCAATATACTTATCAATCTCAAATGCCCAATGCCCAACAAGCGTTGATGGACAAACAATTAAAGATGGATTAACATAAGCATTGCTTTTCCCATTCCGCCTCTCTACTATGTCTGATGCCATTATTGCTGATGCTTGTAGAGTTTTACCAAGCCCCATATCATCGCATAAAATTCCATTAAGTTTGAAACATTTTAAGAAAGCCAACCAGTTTATGCCTTCTTGCTGATACCTGAAAGCACATTCATATAACTAGAGTAATAGAAAATCTTTTATTTCAAATGGATTATGAAAACCATAATGCAAATCATGGTTGGGGTTAAGAGTTATATTTTACTAATAATTGTTTCCTATACCTAACAAGAATTATTTATATGAATATCACAATACAGGTTACAAATGCTTTAAATCATGCATCAGATTTATCTGAGACTCCAATATTTATAAACATGATTAGAGGGTCAAGAAATCCTGATCCTATTCACTCAGAAAAAAAAATAATCATCTTTGTTGTAGTTTAAGCTTTTATTTTTTTTATTTTATTTTTTCTTATTAAATCATTAATGAGAATACTCAACTTATGAGCTACACTAATCTAATAAGCTTATTATATAAGGGTTTCTCCGATATAATTTATTTATTGAGTTACATTTGATATTAAATATTTAGTGTTATATTTCATAACATAACAACTTTTGCTTTTTTCAAAAATTAATATTTTTTTAGTTTCTCTTTATTATATTTAGAGCACACAACTTATAGGCTGTACCAATCATATTTATCAATTATATAAAATCATTAATTATACTTGAAGGACCCTAGAGGGGTGTGTATAAGTAAGGGATGCAAACTCTTGAAGGACCAACCATATTTACTGTGTGACAACCTTCACAATCACACACCCATTGTATGTGACATAAACCACTAATTAGAGGCATAAGAGTCAATGCAGGAGGCATCATTATTTTATTCCAACAATGGGAAATTTTAAGTGTCACCAGAATTCTGATGATAATTATTTAAATTCACAATAAAAACCCTAAATTGAGCAATTTACTTGGACAAAAAATAGGGTTTAAGGAAACCCAATTTCAAAAAAAAAACCATAATTTGGGCAACCCACTTGAACAGAAAAAGGGTTTGGAAACCCTAATTTTGATGAGTCTCTTTTTTGGGGGAATCCAAAATTTTTGGCGAAAAAAAAGGAACGAGAACAAAACTACTTCTCCCTAAGTGGAGATATATTTTGACATTAAAATATATATCAGGACAATCAAATACAAAACAAATATATTTAAAAACTCTGAAACAAAAACTAAATAGTCTCTCTCTATTATATAAAATCTAAAAAAATATATACTGAAAAAGAACATAAGATAGTTTCTAAATGATCATTTAGATTATAATTAAAATTGTATCTCCCAAAAAATATTTTGGGTTACTCTTTACAAGTAGGATAATTCGAGGCTCGAATCATCGCAATCAAATATTTATTCTTCTTTTTAGTTATCATATTTTGACATTAAATTATATGATAGCACGATCGAATACAGAACGAATAAATCAAAGAACTCTGAAACAAAAACTAAATAGATTCTCTATAAGATATAAAATTTAAAAAGATATAAACTAAAAAAAAAACATAAGATGATTTCTAAATGATTAGCTAGATTATGATTAAAACTAAATCTCCCAAAAAAAAATTTGGGTTGTAGTTTGCAAGTAGAATAATTCGAGGCTCGAGTCATCTCAATCAAATATTTATTCTTCTTTTTAGTGATCATATTCTGATATTAAATTATAAGACAACATGATCAAATACAAAACAAACAAATCTAAATACTCTGAAATAAGAGCTAAATAGATTCTCTATAAGATATAAAATCTAAAAAGATAAACTAAAAAAAACATAAGGTGATTTCTAAATGATTAGCTAGATTAAGATTAAAACTACATATCCCAAAAAAAATTTTAAATTGCTCTTTGCAAGTAGGATAATTCGAGGCTCGAGTCATCTCAATCAAATATTTATCATTCCTTTCAGTTATCATATTCTATTGGGGTATATTAATGCATAAAATCTAGTTTATAATATCATGATCCATATAATAAAAGTTAAACTGATCTAACATGTATTTTAATTTAATATTATTTCTTAATTTTTTAATATTTTTAATGAATTAAATTTGTATCTTTTTATGAAAAATCTAAAAAATAAAAAAAACTTGTGATCTATCATGAAATATATATATATAGAGTAATTACAAACAAAGATGATCAACTACTTAAATCTCTCTCTAGTCGAATCTATACTAAGTCTCTATAAATCTATGTTTATTATATCAAATGGGCCCCTGCCAACATAATATTGATGTGTAAAGGAGATAGATTTAGACATTTAGTATGAATTATTAAGATACAGACTCTTTAGTGGCCAAAATGATCTTAGTGCATATTCTTATTTTTCTTACAATATCTCACAATTAAAAGATACAATAATTAAACATAAAGAATATATTTCTCCACAAAAACCCTAATTAAGAGGACATGTATATGAAGCAATTACCATAATTTTGAGCAATACAATCAGATATAATTTATAAATTACGAATAATATTATATGACATGAAATAATTACTTAAAGTGTAATTTGCGGGAACTTATGAGCAGTCATTTCATTTGGGTAACACATAAATAATATTGATTTTTCTCTATTTTTCTAAAATAACATGATAAAATAATTTTATTGATTATCTATGTGGATAATATTGTGATTATTAAAAATAAGAAATTAGATATCACTCAACTCAATAAATATCTTGAAACATAATTTCAGAAGGATCTTTTAAGACTCAAATAATTTTTTGCCACAAGAAGACTTATTCTACGATAAATATCATTAAGTTATATAAAAAATATGGACTTAATATTATTGCATAATTTTATCTTTTGGATTGTTCCACTAGATATTAATCCATATATTGACTTTAATTCTAATGATAAACAAACCAGATATAACATACATTGTCAAATTACTTGGTCATTAGCTAAATTCTCTTTGACATATTTATCTTAATGCACATCTTCACATGTTTAGGTACGTGAATAAGTCTCAATGACTTAGAATCTCTCTAGGAGATCATAGATACTTTTAGTTACCTGAGTATTTAAATTTGACTTAGGTATCAACATGCATCAAGAAAAAATTTATGAAAAGATTTTGTATTCTTTTGAGACAATCTTATTTCTTGAAAAAAAAGAGAATAATTATTCTTAGGATATAGTACATAGATAGAGTTCAAAATGATAATGATAGTTATCAGTATTATACTTTGGATACAATATTTATTCGAAGATCGAGTATGTACTTTTTCTCTAACTACTATTTACTTTGATAGTCAAGTTACAAAGTAGATGTGTCAAATAGGCCGGGTCAGGCTGACCCAGGCCCGGCATGGCATGCAATAGTGTCATGCCTGAACTGGCACGACATGTTATAGTGCCGTGCCCTAGCCCATCGTGTCGTGCCAGGCACGTGGGAACGACAAGTGTAACCACGCACCAAACGTGGACAAAACGAGCCGATACCGGACAGACGAGGCACGTCGAGCCCCGAAAGGCTTAAAATGCGTAACAGAAACCCTAATTTTAAAAAAAAAATTAGGATTTTTTCTGACCCGAACTGGACTGAACCTAATGGTTTTGGGCCATGGGCCCGTGCCGTGCCAGACCTCCACAGTAATTGTGCCAGGCCAGGCATGGCACAGTAACTATATCATGTTGGACCAGGCATGACATGGTTACTGTAACTTACTAGGCCATGCATGGCACATTTATTGTGCCATGCCATGTCTGGAAGGCACAGTAGCTTGGTTGGGCGGCCAAAATCTGGGCCGAGTTTGGCCAACCCGGCCCATTTGACACATCTATTGCAAAGCATATAGTCTCTAATCTATCATTTCATAAGCAAACAAAATATATTAAAGAATGATTACTTCTTTCACACGGAGAATATTCAAAATAAGATAATTATTATAGTATACATTCATACAACATAATTAAAATAAATATCTTTATTAATATTTTGAAAATATCTCAGTATTTTTCACTTCTACAAGTTGGTCATTGTAAACTTGTATGCACTAACATGGTAACATATATTGTTCTAATTAATTTCACCATTTTTAAAATAATATTAGATGTATAGCATTTGATATTGAGTTTTTTATTTATTTTTTACATTCTACAGGGGTAACAATAGGTTCTATTGTACTCTTATGTGATCCATTCTTTTATTTCTTTTATTAAATATCTTAATGATACAAGGAAACATAAGTCTCCTACAAAAATATTATATTAATTAGAATGATACTATGTCATGAAGGAAGGAATGCATGCTCTTCACTCTAATAAGAATAAAGAAATAATATCACAAACTTCAATAGGATCTGTTATTGGATGCAAATGAGTGTCCACCATTAAGATGAATCCAGATGAAAAGATATAATGCTTTATGACAACATTTGTAGCAATAATATATACTTAGCCAATTGGTATTGACTACCAACATACATACTCTACCATAGCTAAGATTATGTCAATATATATTCTTATTTCTCAAATAATATCTCATAATTGAAAATATAATAGTTAGATACAAAAAATATATTTCGTTATGATAATCCTTATAGGAGAGGTGTATTTAGAGCAACCGCCAAGATTTTGATAAATACATTCATGTGTATTTCTAAAATGTAGAAGATGTCATATGGCCTCGGGCAATAACTAAGAGCTTGGTGTACAATGTTTTACAGATAAACACAATTTTAAATACACATCTGTGTTATTGAGTTTTTTTTCTTCCTCAAAATTTTGATAACAAAATGATTTCTTTTATCAAAATGAATGATATTTTGAAAATAAAAAACAACTAATTATGACCAATGAATAATTTTAGTCATAATTTTAGAAGAAAAATTATGTGAAGCTCAAATATATTTTTGGCATACATGTAACAACTTCTAAGAGTAACATTATCTTGTCACAAAGAAAATTTATATTTAATAATCTTTTAGAGATTAATTTTTTGAATTGTGCTTCAATAGATATTCTAATTAATTCAAGTATAAACTTTACTTTTATTTCGACTCATCTATTTGATTTTACTATTTATATGAAAATTATAAAAAAAATTAACTACCTAGTTATTATCAGGACATATATATCATATGACGTCAGTATAATTAAAAACTTCATAAATTCTCCTCAATAAGTTAATCATGATGCAGCTCTTACAAACTTGAATATATAAAAAATCTCAATGACTTAGGATCTCCTTCAGTAATCATAAATATTTGCAATTAGTCAAACTAAAAAATTCAAGTTGAGCTCAAACATACAATAAGAGAAAATCTATAATAGGGTTTTTTAGATTTTGAAGAGGTAACTTTTACAACTTTATTATGGTGCTCAAGTTTTAGGATTCGTTAATATCTCAAAAATTCATTGGTTGAGGATTTATCATCCAACTAATCTCACAAATATACAAATTATACAAGTAGTAAAGTAAACTTTCTTCTTGATATTAATCTAATATTAATTATATAAGTAGTTTGATCAACTAATAATGAATCAACTAATACTCTAGTTAAAAAAATAAAACTAAATTTTTGTTAATACTATTAAATAAAATGGTTAGTCCATTTAATTACACATGATGATTTATTAAAATTACCTTATTGTTACCGTTGTGTTATAGAATGAATATTAGATTATGGTGAAAATATATTTATCCTACTAACATACAAGATGATAATTTCCTATTGGGTTCTCTTCAATAATTATTCATTAATAGCCATCCATTTAGTACTTAACTATCAAAAAAATAAATTATATTTACTCGATAGTCATTCACAAATTCATGCCTTTTATGGAACTCATCACCGAATCTTGATAGTTGCTTCGTATATAAATTTTTATTTTACGGCCTCATGTGTATTAAAGACATGAACTGATATACTACTTTAAAAATATTTGTATTTTGAACTTTATTAGTGTCATACTCACATAATTAACATAAGATATCTCTCAAATCTCATCGGTATGAGTCATACGACAAAAAATAACTTATTGAACTACCATCACTTTATGAGTCATCTCAACTCATGAATATCTCGTTGCTTATATATCACCGTTTATCATGACAACATTCAACATTCATACAAAATATCATACAAAATGGGTGTATGATATTTTATAAAACTCTAACATTAATTAAGAGTTAGTTCGTCTAAGATTTGGATAATTGGATAGCAGTATTCATGTTTTAAACTTCATAAATATAATACTCACACAATTAAAATTATCTCAACATCAAATTTTAGCATATAAGTTTGTCTTGTATATCATAATTAAAAGGGATATCACTTTCATCCAATTATTATGCGTAAGTATACTTCATGACTTACCTACCACCATCCACTACAATAACACGTACAAGTCTACTAATAATAAAATCATAAATTCAATTTTACATAAATATCATATCAATTAACAACCAAACCACAATATCATTCAAACATAAAATATATTAATTATACACCCATTAAACAAAATAAAATACATTAATCCTAGATAATAATTTAGCTTGATATTGAATAATAATACACATGAGATGATTAAAAATATATCTCGTAGAATTTGAAATTTTAAATGGTAATCCACAAGAGTATCGAAGAATACTCATAATTCTCATTTATCCACAAGAGTATCGAAGAGTATCGAAGAATTAATCATAAATATCATAAACCCTAAACTCATAATTCTCATTTATGCACCTTGGATTTGCCCCTAAGAGTTGAAATTCACACCCCCTAGGATTTAAGCTTGTGATTTGCATTGCCTCTTTGCTCGTGAATCTCCGCTAGGTTTGGATAAATTTTTGCTCCCAAACCCTAGTCTTTAGCTTCTCATTTCATGTCTAACTCCTCTCTATTATTTTCCCTATTTTTGCACTTTATACTAGAACGACTTCATGTGATTTTAAATAAAAAGTTGCAATGCTAGGGAATGATCATGACTTTGATTCTGTTTCTTTGTAACACAAAGACACAATACTGAGAATAAATCATGACACTAATCTCTTTCTTGTGATAGATTGCTATGATGTTGAGAATTATCACGGCTCATGCAATATATCTATGTAAGATGGTCCCAGAGTTGAGAATAGCCACGAATGTGCATTTTTATTTCTATAATACAAAATTGTAACACTAGGAATGACTATGCCCCGTGCATTTTGTCACTATAACATGAAGATATGATATTGAGAATGATCATGACTTATACATTTGATCTCTATAACCTAAAGTCACGATGGTGAGAATGATATAAGAATTGGTTCATTTTGCAAAGTCAAAAAATTTTGACCGTAGAAATGGTAGCAGCTCGAATAAATGACCTTTGTAAGTCTTTATAGCAAAAAGTCATGATGTTGAATTAAATATCTAGGTCTTTGTAACTCCATAACGAAAAAGTCACGATGCTAAAAAATATTACAACTTTTAATATCAGTTGGATAATTATTTCATACAACATAAAATTAATATCATAATCATAAAAATTATTACGAGCTAATATGACTATGTTTGTACGAAAGTTTTATAACAAAAATTAATATGTTGGAAAATAAATAATTATGTTAACGAGATGATAACGTCATAGCACATAAATTTTACTACTACTATTTATGAATAACTTCGACTAAGAATAAATATTAAAACTTAAATTATATGCTCCATGAGATATAATAAAGTCATAACACAAAGAATACTATACCTTTATATAAATTTTTGATCACATTTTACAAAAATTAATATATTAGATAATAGACAATTATGCTAAAGACATGATAATGTCATAGCAAATGAATTTTAGTACAATAATTTATGAATAACTTCGACCAAGAATAAATGTCAAAACTATTATATATGCTCTATGAGATATAATAAAATCATAACACAAAGAATATAATGAATTTATATAAGTTTTTGCTCTCCTTTTACTGAACAAACCCATGAAAACTCATATTTCACAAAAAAAAAAATCATTAAATTTTACTAATATTCATCATAATTTTTTTCAAATATATTTTTATAAAATATTTCTATTGAAAGCCCATTTATATACAAATATATCATGCATAACTATCAAAATAATTAATATTATATGACATTTAGCATATAGAACAATAACATTGTCTAATGAAAATTATTCATTAATGAGAAATCATCTCTTCATTACTTGAGTCTTATCTAAAGACAATAGCAGTTGAGCAGCGAAAAACAACAATCAGCACTCAATAGTTGGCACTCAACAGTGATTGTAGAGCTTGAGCATGAGCTCTAGACCTAACTACTAACTAGTAAAAGTAAGTATTAGTGAATTGAATATTGATATTGCTAAAATATTGAAATATTTATTGTTATTAAATTATTAAATTTAATAATTTAACAATTGGTAATGTTATTTTAAATTGTTAAATTTACCTATACTACACAAGTCATTATAACACTACAAAACTACATTATTGTTAAATTGTTAATGTTAGTATTATTTTTGTTATGTTGTACTATTATTACTATTTATAAATTTATATTGACTTTCGCTACCCAATATTAATTATCTTTATTCATTTAACTTAATAATTAATTATTAACAATCATAATTTCGCATCGGCAGAGATAGTGTTATTGATTATTGATATCCAGGCAACCAGACCTCATTACCTCAAAGCTAATAATCAAGATGTCAAGTTAGTGTTAGGCAATGTGTTGGTATTTATAAGTTTAATTGATATTGCGATTTAATTAAAAATTTTGTTAGTTAATTTGTATTATTTATAAATTCATTGTTTTTTCTCAAATTTTAGGTTATTTTGATTTTACATTTTATTATTTATAGTTCTAAAGTCATATTCCTATAATCATTATCATAATGTTTTTGTATTTAATTATTTTTTAGAGTTAAGTAAGTTTGGAGATATCTCATTTAATCCACCTTCAATTGTAAGTGTCCAAGATAGTATAAAATTTGAGAATTACCAACTATGATAAATTGAAATAAAATTCTTCCTTTTGTGGCTCAATGTGTTGACCAAGTTGGAGTTGAAAAAAGAATATTAACTTTTATAATATGGAACTACAATAAGAAATAAAAGATTGATAGAGTAAATGAGATTATTTATAATTATCGTAGAAAAAAATTAGATGATAAAAATAAGAAGGAAATAAAACATCTATAATCATTTTAATAGATGTCCATTATGAAAATAAAGAGATATTAAACAAGCATGTATTCTCATGGTTAAAAAATATTAGGAAAGATCTTGCAAGTTTGATTATTTTATATGAATATCCTCTTTCAATAGTTAATCATGTTGACTTCAGAAAATATTCCAATATCTTTTAATCATTGTTAAAATAATTTCTCAATACTCTAACAAAAATGATATATTAGAAATTTATGATTATGAGAAATCAAAATTAATACATTTGTTGGGTAATAATAGAAATAAAATTGTAATCACCATTAACATGTGAGCTTCTAATCAAAATAAAGATTTCATATTGATTACAATTATTTCATTGATCATTCTTGGATACTTCAAAGTCGAGTAATGTGATATATTTTAAATTAAAAAATTTTATTTTTTTGTATATTATTATAATTTAATATTTTTATAATAATTTTATTTTGTTTTAAAGTTGAGTTAATAAATGTGTCTTGTCCACGTACATCTAAGAAACTTAGTAAAATTTTAATAGACTATTTATTTAATTGGAATGTTGATCACATATTATCTTCTTTAGCTATCCATAATTATACAACTAATAATGTTTTGATCAACATTCTTTTAAGTAAACATTTTAGTATCTCACTTATATTGAATTTAATAGTAAAAAAATGATTGAAAGTAATTAAGGAGAGTGTTGACATAATTCGATTGAAAATTACTTTTTGGACAATTACACATAAGAGATTGGAAGTGTGTTTAAATTTCTTATCAAATAAATATTTTTTGTGATAAAAAATCAGTATTTGATCACAAGATTAGATAGAATTCAACATTCATGACGCTTAACAGTGACATTGATTATAAGGATGTCTTTCATCATCTAAGTCATAAAGAACCTCAATATAAATATTTTCCTAATAATTTAGATTAGAATTTGGCCTAATAAATTTGTAAAATATTGGAATTATTTTATAAAATTATTAAAATTTTTTCTAAGACAAAATATCAAACATCCAATTTGTATTTATCAAATATTTGTAAAATAAAGTTGTACATGTACAACTAGATTGGATCTCCTAATATTGAGATTAGATGTATGATTATAAATATGATTAAAAAGTTTAATAAATATTGAAGTGAAATTCATAATTTATTGATTCTATGAAGGATCCAAATTTTAGGATAAAGTTATTTGAATTTTATTTTCCATAACGTTTTGGAAATAAAAATTTAGTACATGAAATTGAAAACTTTCAACGAATTTTTGATGAATTCATTGACGAATATAAACAAAAGTATCATTTAATTGCGAATATCAGCCAATATTCAATTTCAACTTTTCAATTTGAAATAACTAATAATGCTTGCGATAAAAAAAATGGAGGCTACAGATCTTATGCAAGTTTTACTGTACATATTTATAGTACTACTATTGTTAATACCAGAAGATTAGATATTGTTACTTATCTAAAAAAATTTATCTTGTCTAATCAAATGACTTTGATATATTATCTTGGCAAAAAACAAATTCAAACAAATATACACTTATGAAAATAATAGCCAAAAATATTTTAGTCATTCCAATTTCCAATATCTATAATAGCATTAGAGTCTACATTCAATATCAATATTAAATTTATTAGTCCATATGAAAATAAATTTCATCCAAAAACTTTGAAGATAATGATGTGTACTAAAATTTGTTTGTGAGTTAAAATGCATGATATAAAAAATGTATTTACTTATATATCATATTTATTAATTTTTATAATTTATTTTGTGTAAACTATTTTCATCTTATTGGTAGATTTTGAATTTATCCTTTTTAGTTTTACTATACAAGAGATATGCAAATATTTGTCTTACCTTTTATTTCATGATAAGATGTGTAATATATTATAAATTTGAATTTTAGATTTAGTTTGATTTGGGTGATATGCAACTATATATTTTGCTTACTATAATAATTTAATTATATTGGATATAATAAAATTATTTCTTTAAAGAAGTTAGATAAATGTCATATTTATTAATATATTTTTTTTAATTAGGAATAATTTTGTTATATATTGATATTTATTTTTTCTAATAAAAATTATTAGATATATTGTATAATTATGTAATATGATATTTATTAGTTATTATAATGTATATGTAATATGTTGCAAAAAATAAATATTTTTCCATTTTAGTTTTGGGATGACATGTTTTGTTAATATTTTATCTAAAAAAACATATTTTAAAAAAATAACGTTATAAATATGATATATGTATATATTAAAAAAATCATATTTTAATGATGTGATATGTATTAAAAATTGAATTTAATGATGTACAATTTTTTTTTAATATTTTACATAAAACAATTAATTAAAAGCATATAAGTATACATTAAAAGCTAAAATTAAAAAAAAGAAAGTAATCGATAAATGGAGCAATTGGGCAGGGATTGCTTTGCCTCGCCCCATTAACGAAATTCTCCACCCAACCTTGCCCCACACAAAGCGAGGCATGAAGTGGGGCTGAGATTGCAAAATCCCTGATGGTGTGGCACATAGAGAGTCACCCCAACACTGCCCCACCCAGTAGGTATGTCTTATTTAAGTCTATATATCTCACTATCAATGAATTATAGTGAAGAATAGTCAGATAAGTACATGAATAACCAATCTCTCCAAAAAGGTACTAACACAAATTATCTTTAACAAGCAACTGCAACCATAACCCTAAACTCTTTCTTTTTATTGAATCTCGAAACAACCATATGCTCTTGCTTTTTCAAAAAGTATGATTGCCTTATAAAAAACATTTAATAACTTATAGTAGATCTCTTCTATACATAAGCTAGTACCCAACTAGAATTAAATACCCAACTAGTAAAAGATACTCATGATCACTAGATTAAATATCAAGATCTAAAGATATCGTTATATGTTTAAATATGTGAAAAACTATATTAAAATAAATTAATCATGAAAAATATAAAAAATAACTAACTATTTTAATAATATAAATTACATCTATTTTAAGAATAATCATTTAATTAAGTTCACCTACAATTAGAGGTGTCAAACGGGCTGACCCAGCCCAGCCCATTTTTTAGAGCACAACCCGGCAGGGTTTATAAAAGCCAGGCCCGATCGGGCCTAACCTGGCCGTACGGGCCAAACAAGGCCTAACGGGCTAGGTAAAATTTTTTTTTAATTTTATAGTTTTAAATTTTAGTTTAATTATATAAAATATTAAATTATATATAAAATTATAGATAATGTATAATATTATATATTTATAATAATAAAAATGTTAAAATTTATTAATATAACAAAGTTTAAATTTTTTTTATAATATAATATAAAATTAGTTTATAATTTATTAGAATTATATAATAGAATTATAAATTTTTAAATGAAAAAATAAAACAAAAGAATGAATAAATCAATAAATTTTATTAAAAAAAATAAAAAGTAAAAAAAAACATAAGCAAACCAAATAAAAAATGACCAATCAACCATTAGATATCGAAGGTCCGAACCAAACAAATTAAAGTTTCAACGTAACATATCAATAAAGCATAAAATCAATAAAAAATAAAACATCGAAATCAAAAAGCAGTAGATCATCATCAATCGTCAATCGGCATATCATGATCATCATCAGCCGCAACATCAAGATCAGTATCATATGGATCATCATCATCAGCAATCAACTCCTCCGCTATCGCAGTGGGTGCGGCTGCAGTCCCTGTCCCAGTCCCAGCTCCAGCATGATCATGGATACTAAACATCGAATCCTCTCAATACTTCAAACAAGCCAATGCATCAACAATATATGGACGTAATTTCGATCTCCTATCCAAAATCACATTCACTGCAACTGAAAAAGCAGACTCTGATGCTACGCTAGAAACCGGAGGTGTCAGTAGATCACGTGTCATCCAAGATAGCACGGAAAAGGTGAATTCATATGATTTTCACCACTGTAATATATCAAGATTCTTAGTAATAGAATGTGATAGGATTGAGCAGTAATCAGTATCTAAGTGCCGAGAACGCTCGCTCCTATGTGATGGTTCACCCCTACGTTTCCCCCTCGCTAGCTGAATGAAAAAATCATCTCTGAACAAGGTACCCATGTCCGTAATCACAATCTCACTATTACCACCACCATACCTAGTATGGTAGTATGTGAACAGTTCAGTCAACTTCTCGTGAATGAACCCTTCAGGTGGCTCTTCCAGGTTCATGCACGAAAAAATGTAGGTCAGAGTGTTTTTTACCCCTTCCACATTAACCCTAAGGTCTATGCATGCAGCGAGGCAATAAAGAGATGGAATGATAGACCAGTACTTCAAATACTTAGTTTTCATCTCTGCAACTATATGGCTAAGTGTCGGGTCAGCTCGATACTTCCTAAACATGTTATTAATGTTGCAAATACACAGGAGTGCAATGCAAGTCATGGGCATATAAACCGACAAACACATGTTCGTCATGTCATTAAAAATCTTCACGAATTTCATAAATGAAATTCCAGAAGCCCAGTCAGTGTCGTCAATAATAAGTTCGTCACTCTTACTATTGACGTAGTCGAATATCACGTGTTTGTATCCAACACATGATTCTAACATCATGTATGTATAATTCCAACGATGTCTCACATCCGATAGAAATTTCTTCTTCTTAAGATTCGTAGATAAATAGAGACTACTAAACTCTTTTTGTCTGCGAGAAATGCGAATATATTTTAGTACATTACGTTTATTATCCAACGTGGGGGAACACACCTTCATACCCGCTTGAACAATAAGGTTAATCACGTGACACATGCATCTGACATGAAAAATCTCTCCTAATGGTGCGTCTCTAATATTCCTAATAAACATATTAATCGCTACTCCATTATTAGATGCGTTATCGAATGTGACATTAAAAATTTTATTTTAAATTTTATATTCCCTAAAAATTGTTATCATACACTCAAAAATGGTCGGGCCATCATGAGGATGAAGAATCTCAGAGAATCCTAAAATTTTTTTATTCATAGTCCAGTTAGAATCTACATAGTGGCTGGTGAGGTATGCATAAGATGATTCATCGTGACTTGTCTAGATATCGGACATCACGGACATCACTCCACTATATGCCATAAATTCATTAATTATTTTTTATTTTTCTAACTTATATAATTTTAGTATGTCTGCATTATGTGTACTACCCTTGGATCTTCCGAAAATATGATCAGAAGACCGATCAATGTGATAAATCTGATCATACGGTCCCTACTAAACTCGCTAGAGTATATGAAGAGAGTAAACTTTGAGACTGTACTCGATCCAGTCTCAAAAAATACAGTGCCAAGTTGAGTTTGCCTAGGATCTAATGGACCATATTTTTTGGTGCATAATTCAGCATGCCTCATAAGGTGCCCAGTCTCAAACGAACTCTTACATGTTAAAAGTTTCATACAATATTTGCATTGTATTATTTCTTCTTCACCCCTAACATTTTTTTATTATATTAAAATGAGTCGAAACTACATACGTCCTCCTTGTTTTTTGTTTTTTAGAAATTTGGGTTGAGACGACTGGAGAAACCAAAGTTTCCGCAGTCTCAGACCTCTGTGTGATATTTTTATTTTCTAAATTTAAATATGTTTCATTAGTATTTGTCATTTTTTTATGATTTTTGTTAATCAAGACACTTATTTAGAGACTAGATGATAGATTTTAAATTTATCTATTTTAGGTCCAGAGAGAGACTAGAGAGAGAAAAAAAATAAAAAAAAAACTTAAAATAAATTACCCGATAAAGCAGTGAGGTCGATTACGTATACGGTGCACCACGGTATAGCTCAAAATTCAAAACTCAAGTTGAGATTCCCGAAAAGCCAAGCCAAATAACAAAATCCCGACTTCCTGAGTCTCGAGAGAGATGAGAAAGATTTTTGAGAGAAAAAATATAAGATTTGAGAGAAAAAATATTTATGAAAAACATAAATATTATAAAGAGGGGGGGTGAAATTTATAGATTAAAAAAAATATTTTTTTTATAAATAAAGTCATTTTTTTGATTTTTTTTTTTATTTTTTAGGAGGCAGAATCATGAGGGTCGTTGGATTCTGCTCTCTAGCCGTTGGATTCTGCCTCCTAGCCGTTGAACGCGAGATCCAACGACAACATTTTAAATTTTTTTTTATTTTTTTTTGCCCATTGGGGGGGGGGAGGGGAGAATCAGGTTGGCTTGGGGGACCGTGACTCGGGTCTAATTGGACCCGACCCGCGGTCTTTTTGGTGGGAAGGGGAAAATCCCGTGCCTACGGGCCATGCCACGGGCCACCAAACCGTGCCGAGTCAGGCACGGCACGAGGCCTGATTGGCCTCGGCACGGCACGACACGAAACGTGCCTTACCCGGGCACGGCACGGGCCCGAGCACGAGATTTTCCCGTGCCGCGCCTCGTGCAGGGCCGGGCTAGCCCAGTTGACACCTCTACCTACAACAAAGTTAGTATCTAGTTAGAAGAGTTGTAATATCTAAAAAGTAAGTATAACCTACTTCCTTACAAGCTAAAAATTAATCATAATCTTTTCTAGTTAGTATCATGATAAGACAACTTTGTAAAGATTCCTAAATAAATTTAGTAGTCTATTCTATCTTTAAATTATTTTTAACACCCTTAGTATCTACCTTGAAAATAACTATTAATATCTCTCTAGTATATCTTTTAGTTTTACAATGTGTGCAATATATGAAAAATCTCTTACATCTCCATGAGAGTAAAAATTCATGTACCTCTTCTAAATACTTACTATGCCTAGACACATTAAAGAATACATCGGGGATATACTAAGTGTATATTTTTTGGTACTAAAGTAACTAAAAAAAACATAAGTATCATGTATGCCATCCTATTACACCATGTGGAGAAATCCCAAACTCATAATATACTCAACTCTTTTGTGAGGTAAACTAAATAATTATGTAAACTAAATACTCTAGCATTACACACATAATGCATTTTGTTTTTCATTTGTTCTTTGTTTGAAAGAGTATTGAGGTGCTCCCACTGTAGTACTGTTGGAATGAGCAAAGATAATTATGAAAGCAAATATATTATATTTTGGCTGCCATTTAATGTAATATCTACCAACATGAAGCATACATAAATTATTCAAACCTCCTTAATATCACTTTCAATCTAACATGAAGCTCATAGTCTTCTATCTGAGAATTGTCAAGTAACTGTTCCAGAAATTGTACATCTTTGGCATTTCTAGTCAATTTTATGTCATCCAGTCCACTTGGAGGAGCCAATCCCCGTGCTAATGGAAGAAAAGGAACAAGGGCAGCAAAACTGTGCATGACACTGTACCTAATGGAATGATCACAATCTCCCATACACTTCAGAAGAGGAACAATAAGTAAAGGAGAATAAGGTACCAGATCCACTCCCAGACCATGAACCAGAAAATTTATCAGCATACCAGCACCATGTCTAGCATGGAATAACGTTATGTTACCCAACATTGGGAGAACATTCTCAATTACAACAGCCATGACTGGATTTGTCATTGATTTGGCCATCGAAGTAATACACATGGAGGCTGCTAATCTCACAGCAACATTGGAGTGACATAAATAACTGAAAATAGATGGGAGAAGGGCCATTAGCTTTGGTTTCAATGCTGGGTCCAAGAATTGGACAATGGAACGTAACACCTGAACATCATAAAACTACAATCAGATGCAATGATATATATCAAATAAATAATCAAATATCAAACAAGCACCAAATTGATGTATCCTTGTTTCATGTTGATACATATGAATTATTGCTGTATTTTCATTTATATTGTTTATGATTATGATATATTACAAATGAGGATGAACCAAAGAAGTTAGGGGGTGCTCCAATGCATCAATACTTGTACCACGTTGATGTATCCTTGTTTCATGTTGAATCATATGAATTATTGAAGTATTCTCATTTAATTTGATGATGATTATCATATATTGCATGTGAGAATGCACCCAAGAAGTTGGGGGGTGCTCAAGTATAAAATAGAAAGTACACCTTAGACATTAGAGTGCTCCAAGTCCATTCTCATGACATATATTCATCAATGCATATATATTTTTTAATATTAGATTATAAGCAATAATTATTGTTGAATATTGCACTCAAACTTTTATATGTGATTACACAATTATTAATATATCAGATCTCAAAAGAATATCAAAATTAAAATTATGTATCTAAAAATTATACTATAATAGATTTATCGACATAAAAGTTCTCGTATTAGATACACGTATTAGAAATCATTTCTTAGCAGGATTATAATTGTATTCATCCAATGACTATAGATTTTGAGTCAAACTCATCAGACATGTTCTCTACAAATATTAAAGATAAAATTATAGAAATATTAACCTCTCATAAATCTAGTGTTAAGCTGAAACTTGTATATTGGGTACAACCAATGATAAAAATTTTTGATATATCCTCCGATATATCTCTGATATATTCGTAAATCTTAATTATCGATATATTCATTAAGACCGATATATCTATCCTTGATTGATACTCGGGTATAAATACACACCGGTATATATTCGATATATCCGTAAAATCCAAGTACCAATATATCCGTAGAAATCTATATTTTAATCCGTGGGTACAACCTCCAACCTTCACTATTGTACTCTTATTATTGATAAATCTATACCAAACATTCCAAAATTAAAAATGAACATGGTGATATATCAGCCACCCTAACGCAATAAATCAAAAGTAAAAATAATTATGGCATCTCTAAGTTAGTTATCATCAAAAACAATAGATATACAAAGATAAAATAAAAAAACTTCAACATCTCATATCAATTTAATGCAAATGTCAAGTAAAACAAAATTAAAGGAAATGTAAGTAATCCAAATTTTCTTAAAAATCTGAACATATATTAGCACATATTATACCAATGAACTTAACATATATATATTTATCCAGAAAAAATAATTAGCATTTATGTATTGCACCCGTTCTTGAAATAATATACTAGAGACTATATGCCTAACTACCAACTATCCAAGTTATAGAATTACAACATGATGAACTTGTAACTAAAATAAAAAATAAAACACTATAATTAAATAAATACATAACACAATTTGGTAATCACCAATCTAAATAACACGCAAAGAAGACATTGTATAGAAGAAAAACTGATCGAGACAACACACATATTAGGTACTCTTACCAAAATAAAAATTAACGTATAAAAAATAAAGATACAAAAAACTATAAACTTTAAAATAACTAAAATGACTGACAAAACTATATAGTACTAAGAGAAGTGGGTACCAAATATTATACAGAAGGAAAATGAACGAAAGTATCTCATAAGTGATAATTGTAATCACCAACATCTTTACCACTTCATAGGATCTTGAAACTTCCATTTATTTCTTAGTATTCTAAGAAATGAAATTACCTCTAAGAAAAATATAAAAATATCATAATAGATATTAATTCTACACAAGCTGATATCAAACTAAAATCTAAAAAATCAGCTAGTTAGATGCATCCATACCCATTGAAATAAATAGAAAGACTTAAAATTGTTTTACATACAATTATATGATAAGAACTATAATTATTTGATAAGCAAGACATATTGAGGTGAAAAAATTTTTTGAGACTTAAAACACAATGCATAATTAAGTGAATTTTTTTAACACATAAACTACCTTATATATATTTCATTAAATACTATATAATTTTTATATATATACATATATATATATATATATATACATATACACATATATATACACATACATATATATATATATAATTGTTATTTGAGGTACAAGATACATCGAGGAACAAAAGTCTTTTGAAACCTTAAAAAGTAAGGCATGATTAAGACATTGATTTTTTGTGAGGTGCACTCTATATAAAAATTATATATTTCAGAAAATATTATATATACATTTTATTTATTAATGAAATATAACCAAATAAATAAAATCAAATATAAATGGGGGTTCATTTTTGTACATACATACATATATATATATATATATTTATATATGTACATAATAGAAAGGGCAACATAGTACCAATGCTTAAGACACATCATTAGTAACTATGGTAATAGAGGTATAAAGGGGCTAGGAAGCCTAGGCCCAGCCCAACTCAGTCATCCCTAGGCCGGCACGGCAAGGTCTTGTCCCATTCCAATGTCATGCCTAGGTCAACCGGGCTTGTGCGGGGCCAGGTAAGACATGACACCCTAGCCTAGAGGTGTCAAACGGGTCGGGGTGGGCCGGCCAGGCCCGTTTTTTTTTGAGCACCTGTGTGCTTTCATGCCTAGCCTAGCACGGGTTTAAAAAGCCGGGCCTGGCCAGGCCGTACGGGCCAGGCAGGTCGGTAAAAAAAAAATTTTTTAAATTTTTATTTTATTTATATAAATTATTAAATTATATATAAAATTATAGATAATGTATAATATTATATATTTATAATAATTAAAATGTTAAAATTTATTAATATAACTAAGTTTAAAATTTTTTTTATAATATAATATAAAATTAGTTTATAATTTATTAGAATTATAAAATAAAATTATAAATTTTTAAATGAAAAAATAAAACAAAAGAATAAATAAATCAATAAATTTTGTTAAAAAAAATTAAAAAGTAAATAAAACATAAGCAAACCAAATGAAAAATGACCAATCAACCATTAGATACAGAAGGTCCGAACCAAACAAATTAAAGTTTCAACGTAACATATCAATAAAGCATACAATCAATAAAAAATAAAACATTGAAATCATAAAACAGTAGATCATCATCAATCGTCAATCAGCATATCATGAGCATCTTCAGCCGCAACATCAAGATCAGTATCATATGAATCATCATCATCAGCAATCAACTCCTCCGCTATCGCAGTGGATGCGGCTGCAGTCCTTGTCTCAGTCCCAGCTCCAGCACGATCATGGATACTAAACCTCGAATCCTCTCAATCCTTCAAATAAATCAATGCATTAACAATATATGAACGTAATCTCGATCTCCTATCCGAAATCACGTTCACTACAACTGAAAAAACAGACTCTGATGTTATGCTAGAAACCGGAGGTATCAGTAGATCGCGTGTCATCCAAGATAGCACGGAAAAGGTGAATTCATATGATTTTCACCACTGTAATATATCAAGATTCTTAGTAACAGAATGTGATAGGATTGAGCAGTAATCAGTATCTAAGTACCGAGAAAGCTCGCTCCTATGTGATGGTCCACTCTTACGTTTCCCCCTCGCTAGCTGAATGGAAAAATCATTATCTCCGAACAATGTATCCATGTCCGTAATCACAATCTCACTACTACTACCACCATACCTAGTATCATAGTATGTGAATAGATCAGTCAATTTCTCGTGAATGAATCCTTCAGGTGGCTCTTCCAGGTTCATGCACAAGGAAATGTAGGTCAGGATGTTTTCTACTCATTCCACCTTAACCCTAGGGTCCATGCATGCCGCGAGGCAATAAAGAGATAGAACGATAGACCAGTACTTCAAATACTTGGTTTCCATCTCTGCAACCATATGGCTAAGTGTCGAGTCAGCTCGATACTTCCTAAACATGTACTAATGTTGCATATGCAACGGAGTGCAATACAAGTATTAGGCGTATAAACTGACGAACACATGTTCGTCGTGTCATAAAAAATCTTTGAGAATTTCATAAATGAAATTCCTGAAGCCCAGTCAGTTTTGTCAATAATAAGTTCGTCAATCTTACTATTGACGTAGTCGAATATCACGTGTTCGTATACAACACATGATTCTAACATCAGGTACGTGTAATTCCAACGATATCTCACATCCGATTGGAATTTCTTCTTCTTAAGATTCGCAGACAAACAGAGACTACCAAACTTTTGTTGTCTGCGAGGAGTGCGAATATATTTTAGTGTATTAAGTATATTATGCAACGCGGGAGAACACACCTTTATACCCGCTTGAACAATCAGGTTAATCACATGACACATGTATCTGATATGAAAGATCTCACCTAATGGTGCGTCTCTAATATTCCTAACAAATATATTGATTGCTAATTCATTATTAGATGCGTTATCAAATGTGACGCTAAAAATTTTATTTTGAATTTTATATTCCCTAAAGATTGTTATCATACACTCAAAAATGACCAGGTCATCATGATGATAAAGAATCTCAGAGAATCCGAATATTTTTTTTATTTATAGTCCAGTTAGAATCTACATAGTGGCTGGTGAAACATGCATAAGATGATTCATCATAACTTGTCCAGATATCGGACGTCATGGACACAACTCTACTATATGTCATAAATTCATTAATTATTGTTTGTTTTTCTAACTTATATATCTTTAGTATGTCATTTCTACATGTGGACCTAGGAATCTTACGATAAGCAGGTTGAAAATATGTCTGCATGATGCGCACTACCCGTGGATCTTCCGAAAATCTGATCGGAAGACTCATCAATATGATAAGTCTGGTCATGCCGTCTCTATCCAACTCGCTGTAGTATATGAGGAGAGTAAACTTTGAGACTGAACTCGTTCCTGTCTCAAAAAATGCAGTGTCAAGTTGGATTTGTCTAGGATCTAATGGATCATGTTTTTTTGGTACATAATTCGGCATGTTTTTTAAGGTGTTCAGTCTCAAACGAACTCTTACATGTTAAAAGTCTCATATAATATTTGCACCGAGTCATTTCTTATTCCTCACCCCTAATATTTTTTTGTTTTATTATATTAAAATGAGTCTAAACTACAGAAGACCTCCTAGTTTTTTATTTTTTAGAAGTTTGGGTTGAGACGACTGGAGAAACTAAAATTTCAGCAGCCTCAGATCAATGTATAATATTTTTATTTTCTAAATTTAAATATGTTTCATTAGTATTTGTCATTTTTTAGAATTTTTGTTATTCATAATAGTTATTTAGAGACTAGAAGACTAATTTTAATATTTTCTATTTTTGGTCTAGTGAGAGAAAGTAGAAACAAAAAACTTAAAATAAATTATCCAGTAAAAGTAGTGAGATCAGTCACGTGCACGGTGCACCACAGTTAAGCTCAAAATTCAAAACTCAAGTTGAGATTCTCGAAAATCCAAGCCGAATGCCGAAATCCCGAGAGAGATGAGCAAGATTTTTGAGAGATAAAATGAGCGATTAGAGAGAAAATATGTTTATAAAAAACATAAATGTTAAAGAGAGAGGAAGTGAAATTTATAGATTAAAGAAAATATTTTTTTTAAAGGTAATTTTTTAAAAATTTTTTTAGGGGGCAGAATCATGAGGGCCGTTGGATTCTGCCCCCTAGCCGTTGGAGGCGAGATCCAACGGCTGGAATTTAAATTTTTTTTTCCCATTGGGGGGGGGGGGGGGAATTGACTCGGTTCGGGCCTCGGGGGACCGCCGGTCGGGTCCAATCAGACCCGACCGGTGGTCTTTTTGCGGGAGGGGCGAAGCAAGGGGGTCGGGCTCGGGGGACACCCGACACGGGACGAACCCGTGCCGGTGTGCCGTGCCACGGGCACCGAACCATGCCGAGTTAGGCACGGCACGGCTCGTGCCTTACCCGAGCACAAGCACGGACACAAGATTTTCCAGTGCCGTGCCTCGTGCCAGCCCGGTTGAGACCTCTACCCTAGCACGAGGGCACATGAATTCGGCATGACCCTAAACATGCCCCCCATGACTCGCACTGACCCTTTTCCCCGGTGCTAGCCCGGGCACCAGGGTTCCATAAGCCAGAGCTTATGGAACTAAAGACTATTCAAATCGGTTTAGCAGTCAAACCGACCCAAACGATCCAAAAATAAAATATAAATGTTGACTGATGAATTCCCCCACCCCCCCCCCCCCCCCCCCCCCCCCCCCCCGCCCCAAATAGTTAGGAGGCAAAATCCAAGGACACTTAAGGATCTGCCGGATATTATAAAAAAAAACAAAAAAAATTATTTTTTTAAAATTATTTTCAAATCTATAACCCCCCCCCCCCATTCATTAATTTCTATGTTTTTTAGATTGCTCTCTCATATTTTCTCTCTCTCCATCTCCTCTCAACTCTCATTTTTTTTCAATGGCTTTTGATTGTCAAAGTTCAGGACTCGTGTGTGGACTGTGGACTATAAGTGTGACTTTTCGACTGCAGTGCGGTGCCGATATCAAAAATGCAAAGTTATTTTATGAATTAGAATTTATGGGTAATTTTTGATTATTTAGTTAAATTTTATTTTTAAATTATAATAAACATTAGTTTAAATTTTAAACTTTAAAGAATTAATTTTTAGTTTATTTAATATTAATTAATATAATAATTTAAAAACATTAAAAAGAATATAATTAAAAAACAAATAAAAAATAATAATTTAATTACAAAAAACGAAATTAATTTAAGCATAAGAATAAAAAATTATAATATAGATAACAATAACAAGACAAAAAGGTCCAAGACTACCAAAACATTAATTTCTCCAGTCGTCTCAATCCAAATATCTAAAAAATAAAAAACTAGAAAAAAATTAATAAATTAGACTCACTTTAATATAATACAACTAAAAGTGTCAAACGGGACGGACCAAGCCGGCCCGGCACTAAGCACAGCAAAATTCAGCCATGCTTGACTAGAAGAGCACGAGAATGACCCATTCCCATGCCCGTGTCGAGCCTGCCCTCAGAACTGGTCATGTCGTAACGGGCTAAGGGATTTCGGCCTGTGTGTCATGCCAGGCACGACATGAATGCATGGCATGTGTGACCATGCATAGAGTGTGGTCAGTACGAGCCGATGTCAAAGAGCAAGGCTTGCCTAGCACCAAAAAGGGGTGGTGCGATAGTGCAACGGCACAACGGCACACCGTCAAACCCCTAATTTTTAAAAAAATTAGGATTACGGCCCAAATCAAATTGGGCTGAATTCAACAGATTTTGGGTCGCGGACCCATGTCAGGCCTGACCTCCACTGAACCATGTCGGGCCAGGCACGGCACGGTTACTGTACCATGTCGTGCCTGGACAAGCATGGTAGCCTGGTTGGATGGCATAAAACCAGGCAGTCTGGCCCCTTTGACACCTCTAAATACTACAAAAAAATAATGAGTGCCAAAGAAGAATCAGCATAATTCAAAAATTATAAAAAAATTTAAATTATAAGAGTTTATGTGGGACTAAAAACCTTAAAAGGCATGCTGAACAATTACCATAAAATATTATGCATTACATCCGAAAAAAACTTAACTCATCGATGACTTCTTTGAGGTTTGATCCAGTTTAGCCTCAATGATAATCACGTTCATATATCACAACAAGTTTGGGAGAAAATACATGGTCAAACCAATCACCACGATGAGTCTTCCGATTAAATTTCAGAAAATCAAAAGGTAGTCAGTATCAAGAGACCTATTATCAACCTCCATATCATAGGATTTCTATGGTTACAGCTAGGAATACATAAAAAAATACTATAACTTAGAAAAAAAATTTAAATAATAAATTTATGGATTATAATTAAGTGGTATCCGTGACATCGGATATTTGGACGAGTCAGGGAGGTGCATCATATGCATGCCTAATCCTCCACTATGTATATTCAAAATGGACACTAAATATAAACATATTAAGATTTTCAAAGATTATCTATCCTCGTGATGACCCGACCATTTATGAGTACATGATAAAATTTTTAGAAAATTTAAAATAAAATATATAGTATCACATTCGATAATACATCTAACAATGAAATGATCATTAACATACTAGTTATGACTATTTGAGATTGACCATTAAAAAAGATTTTTTACATTGGATGCATGTGTCACGTCATTAATCTCATAGTAAAAGCAATGATTAAGATTATTTTCTCACATTAGAAAACATATATAACTCACTAAAATTTCTTCATAAACATCATAGACAACATGAGTTCGATACACTCTATTTATCTGCGGATCTAAAGAAGAAATTCCAATAGGATGTTAAAGACCATTGGAATTACACATACTTTATATTAGAGTCATGTGTTGGATACGAACACGTAAAATTTGACTACGTCAATAATAAGAATGACAAACTTATTATTGACGATACTAACTGGACAACAAAAATATTAGTTATAAAATTCCTGAAGATTTTTTATAACACGACGACCATGTATTCATTAGTTTATAATCTAACCACTTGCATTATACTTAGATATATATGTAATATTAGTAGCATGTTTAGGAAATTTAAAGATAACCTAACACTTAGCAATATGGTTATAGAGATGAAAACCAAATACTTAAAATACTAGTTCACCATTCCATCTCTTTATGGTATGACTGCCTGCATGGACCTTATAGTTATGGTGGAAATGATAGAGAATATATTGACATACGTATTCTGATGCATAAACCAGGAAGATCAACCTGAAAGGTTCATTCATTAGAAGTTGACTGTGCTCTTTACATATTATGATACTATGTATGATGATATTAATAGTAAGGCTCTGAGTATAGAAATGAATACCATATTGAAAGACGATGACTTTTCTATTCGGGTAGAGAGGGAGAAATGACGGGATAGACCATCAGATAGGAGTAAGCTGTCTCGGTACTTAAATACTAATTATTGTTCGATCCTATCACATTCCGATAATAAAAATCTTGATAATTTATAGTGGTGAAAATTATACGAGTACATATATCTCGTGATATCTAAGATGACACGGGATCTACTGACTCATCTGATGTCGAGCGTAGCATCGGAGTCTACTTTTTCTGTTGAAATGAATGTGATTTCAGATAAAATATTCATATAACGGTCAAATATTATTGAGGCATTAGCATGAAAGAATGATTGAAAAGATTCAAGCTTAGGCATCCAGAATCATACTGAGACTGCAACAAAAACATAGTTAGTTATTGATAATAATTCATGAGATATTGATGATGATTGATGACTGATGACTGATATGAGATTGAGATATTGATAATTAAGTTGATCGGCTAAGCCTACTTTACCACATACGGCCCACTACTATTGATACACTAATATTGATATCAACATTGATTATACCCTACCGAGATTTTCATTTATTATTTTTATTTATAATATTTGGAATGTCTTTATTGTTTTTTTCGTTTTTTTACTTTGAGGCTTGATTTAGATACTTATATTTGTGTAATTTGTATTTAATTGTATTAATGTTTTAATTTTATTAAATTAGATATTATTAGTTTTAAAATTTTAGTTATTTTTTAATGTTTTATTTAAAATAAAAAATAAAAAATTAAATAATTAATAATTTGATTTAAATTAATTATTTAAGTATTAAATAATTATAATTAAAATTTTAAAATAATTTTGAATTTTGAATTAAAAATTTTCCAAACTACCCGAATCCAGTCCAAATGGGCAAACCTCATGCCCAAATCTAGCTCGAACGGGTCAGATCTGACTTATTCAAATACCTAAGTAGCACGGACACAAATACGGACAAGGTGATAAGACTCTGCGAGATACGGATACAAGATAAATTTTGAAAAATTTGGTTACAGATACATTTAGGACACAGCATAATAAAATAAAATAAAAAGAATTATATTTATAAATATTATTCTTAAAAAATATTGATAAAATAAAATAAAATTTATAATTATCTTTATAAATATTAGGTTTTTCATAAAATAAAATATAATATTTTATTTTATAAAATAAAAATATTTTATTTTATTTCATAAAATAGAAATATTTTATTTTATTTTATGAAATAATATTTTATAATTATCTTATTGTATAGTAAAATATAAAAAGCCATTTTATTTGATTCAGAAAAAAATACTAATCTTTTATTTTAATATTTCTTATATTTGTGTTTTAATATGTGTAAAATTAGTATTTATTGTTTTTGTTTATCTAAATTGTTTTTTAAGGATAATATTTATATTTATTTTTTTTATCATGACTTATCCTAACCGTATCATTATCCTTGTTTTTTAAAAATTTATTATGTCTCTGTATCCTGCCATGTAGTATCCCTGTTTCCGTATTTGTGCTTCTTAGATAGGTACTTCCTTCAAAAAACATAAACTACACAATAAGAAGTAAAAAATAAAAAAAAAACATAAAGTTATAAATCTCAACAATTATATTTATTAATGATTACTCATGATACACATGAATAATATTTTTTTAAATTATATCATAAATATTTTCTATTTTTCATATATAGTAAAAATTAGGAAAAAATTATTTTGATAAATACCTTAAAAAGATAATAAATAATAATACATTATAATATATCCCAAATATATTTAGTACTTTATATATGAATCCAAGATTAAATATTTGACTTTTTGTGTTGGCATACTAGCACAGAATAGTGTGACTAAAAAGAAAAATAGGCAACTGATATACATAGATTAAGCACTCCTACTTTAGACGAGTGTTCTAAGATATTTATATAGAGTTACAATTTTAAATCACAAAAACTATAATTTAGTTAGCACATTGTCTTTTAGATAATCAGATTATATATCAATTTGTTGTTTTTTTATCTTTTATTAGTATTTATTTTTTAAGAACACGCATCCAAGTAATATATAATTTATTATGTCTCCCAAAATTTTTAGAAATATTTATTTTGTTTATTATCTCTCATTAGGATATAATACAATAGCACTCATAATCTTGAAATGTGTTTTCCTTTAATACTTTAATATTTAAATAGAAAATAAAATTTTTTCATCATAAACTAATATGATTTTACTTTGTATTAGCATTATCTTTTTTGAATATTATTTATTTTTTATAAGTAAGAGAAGAGTAAGAGCCAACAAGATATATTCATACTCATTACTTTTTCTTACTCATTGGTAGTCTATCCTAGATCTTCCGCAAGGAAAAAGAATTACTTGTATGCTACATCTAAACATGTTAATTCACATTATAATGATACTCCTATAAAATCATCATATATACCACTATAAATAAATCTTGTTGACTTTGAAAATAGTAAGGTTTCACATGAAAAAAAATCTATCAAGCCCATAAGATATGATAACTAAAAATTTAACTTACGTTCAAACTTTTGATAAACTTAAGGCTAGAAAACTTGCTCATCCAAGACTTATAGTCTATCCTATGAGAAAAGAATATACATAACCTACTTAAACAATAGACAAGTCTTTTAAGAATACAAATCATGTTAACTATGCATTCGACCCTTCGGGACTTGACCATCCAATTACTGTCTAAAATGGATCGATGAATTATCCTCAACACTTCATTTAACATGTATATATGCATGTCTTTCCCCTTTGTTGCTTCTTTTACTATTTTTCTTAATGGTGATAGAAAACTTAAATCTCATTATGACACACTATCTCACTTAAGATAAGGTCAAACTATATTGAAAAAGAAAGATATCATTCACTATAAGAAAGTTTAGACTTGTAACAAAAACATTCACTAAGATTTTTGAGGTGCACTATAAGGATTATATCTCCCGAGTAGTCAAGATTACCTTCATAAAAATTCTTATTTCACTAGAAACATCTTACAGATTGATGATATACCAATTAAAAATAAAAATACTTTTGTTCATGATACTTTTGAAAAAAATATTTATAAGGAGCAGTCACAAAGACTTAGTGCAATAAAAACAAACATGATTTGTAGAATGGCGAAGAAACTATATAGTATAAAATAATCACCAAGAACTTAATTTATAAGATATTCACATGTAATCACCTAGGCTGTTAACACAATCATTATGAATTTTTCTTTATTTTTTCATAAGAATCCTAAGGATAAAATGATTTTGCTCATTGTCTGCTTGAATAACAAATTGATTATGAGGGATAACAAGTTTGGATCATCCAATTAAATGAGTTACCTTGGTCAAAGTTCTTAATGAAAGGCCTTATGATACTCAAATATTTACTTAATATAGATATAAAATCTAAAAGATAATTCTCTTGTCGTAGAGAAGGTATATACTTAATACTCTTACATAAATTTTATTTTTAGGTTGCATTCTAATAAATACTCTTATTAATCTAGATGTTTATTTTATTTCAGATACGACCACTCCGATTGACTATGCTAATTATAAAAAAATCAAAAGAAAAATTAATTAATTATAACCTGATTAGTAATATTATATTGAGTATCATTTTTTCATTTTTAAACTTTATCTGTACAAGATGAATAATTTTCATTTTTTCTCAACAATTATTTAATAAAAAAATACACACCAACACTTTGCATGTAATGTCTTCATAAACATATCTACCAACTAATATCTCATGGGAACAAGCTCTATAAAAATGGGCATTGACATACCTGCATGCTGTTTATCAAACTTTGGGGATCAGCAAGAGAATCGACACCTTTAACAGTTTGTTGATCAATATTAAAAACCCCACCGATTAAAACCTCGGTGAGGAAATCCCACATTTTTGGAAGCTTCTCAAATAGGCAACTACCAAATTTTAAGCACAAGTGTTTCAGTCCGAGTTCAGAACCTCTTCTAGAAATAAAACCCTCAGATCTTAGTCTGTCCTCCCCAACACCCAGGGTACGGAGCCTGGACTTTCTTCCATTAACACTATTCCAAAAGATTACATCATCAACATCATTGTTTTCCAAAGAATTGCAGTCTCCAACTTGGGGTGTTTCGCAAGGATCAGCACATGTTAAGCTACATATATTTTTGATCAACTTGTCATTAGGACAAGGCTTCCGCAGAAGACAACGACAAATTAGCTCTGCAAGTGCCTCGGCTGCAATGTCTTGAAGAATCTCCTCCTTTAAAAATTGAGAGCAATATTCATTAGCATCAATAAAAAATCAACTATCACTATAATTTCACAAAACCAATTAAAACACCTGTTCCCTTTTTATTGATGTCATAAGAGGTAAAATAATTGGATTAAGCCGTACAGGAAGATCTGACATCCAAACAACTGAAGCAGCGACTAAAGCAGAGACAGTGACATGCAAATTGTTCTGTAATTTGCAATCAAATAAGAAATGGTTCATTAAGCAAAAAATAAAAGGTCTACCAATGTATTCATCAAGAATCAGAAAACATCAAATGACAGAAATAATGTAGTTCAACTGTTGATTTGTTCAGCATATACAACATGTAATCAAATTGTTATATGTGCACCTATAAATTTAGATATTCATGTTGTTAAGACATTTAACATTTCTTGAATTTATGGCACTTTTTAATTTCTACATTTTTAATCAGTTTAAATCTAAGAAGGGAAGTGGAGAATATTGATAGTTATGGTGTGCACCAATCAAGTCAAGTATATATACACACACGTGCACAGGAGGACAAATGACATCATGCATTTTCAAACCAAGAGAATATGTTCCTATAATTTTCAAGTATACATGGTATATGAGCTGCTAATGTACTCGTGTCTAGATCACCTCGTCTCATAGATGGGTCAAAAAAAAAGATTCATCATTTGTAGCGTAGCCCATAAAACTAATTTTAAACACCTGATTTCAATGAAAAAAAAATTTGCCTCTTGATATCCACTAAGTAAAACATGGAATACAGATATAATTCTAGTAAAATAATTAAGGTAAATATAGAAATAATCTTCAATAAAACACAATAATAATAACGTATGAGTGATGAATATATCAATAAATTAGGACAACTTATATATATCATTTGTTGCCCATATAACAAATTTTAAACACCTGATTTCACTGGAAAAAATATTTTGCCTCTCAAACTACACCAAGTAAAACATGAAGTACAAACATTATTCTAGTTAAATAATCAAGGCAAAAATATAAATAATATTTAATAAGAATCAATATAATAATAATGTATAAGTGATGTTTTTATATAATATATCAATAGATTAGGACAACCTACACACACACACACACACACATATATATGTGTGTGTGTGTGTGTGTGTGTGTGTGTGTGTGTATTATGTACTCATTAAAAATAACAAAAATAATTAATTAATTAAAAAAAACTAAAAATTAAAAATTATAATATCTCCTTCCTCGCTTAAGATAGTGCATAAAGATAAAAAAACATCATTCTTTGAGGAGAGAAAGGTGAGTTAAGTCAACTTCAACACTTTTGATAATAGATGACCTATTATCTAAATGTAAAATAAATTAATTATTTCATCTTGAATATTCTCTTTGAGAAACAAATATTTAATCTTAAGATATTTTGACTATTTGGGACACATGAAATTAAATTTTATATGGCTCATTATCTAATTATCACAGTAAAAAAAATAAAAGAAAAAAGTGAAAACCTAAACTTCTCGAGTAGGTACTAAATCTAAAATATTTTGCAGGTAACTATCACCTTCAAGTATACATATGTATTAGATCTTGACATAACTATTTATTTCTAATTTTTTTAAAATATAACATTACCCTAAAAAAGGTACAAAAACTTTTAGAGAACCTCCTTCAGACTTACTCACATACCAGTATGTAAAAAGTTGCATCAGGACTGTTAAGGCAAGTGGGTGTTAGAGGCATCTAGACATGCCTTTCACAAATGTAAGCATTCTCCCTAAGCGAGGAACCTTAATAGGGGCATTGCGGCACCTAAGCTTTAGGCATGCAGTTAATAATTATGCTCTCAAAGACTACTTCAGGTCATATAACACCTTCGACAAACTGCAAATTACATCTAGTTGGCTATTCTAAACCGAGGTGGTCACTCCAAATATACCTCATGCTCAAGAGCACGGTGAAAAAAATATATTCTTCACTAATAATTGATATATCCAATAAATATGAAATGTAAGAAATATAAAAATTCTTACTAAAATCATTTTATCTACTACATAAGAAGTGTCCATGTAAATCACACCAAACATCTAAGTCAAATTCCATGCAAGAATTTTCACCTTAAGGCAAGCTTTCTCTCCTAGTATAGACTCTAAGATTTTAGTGATCAAGTCTCTTAGTTATATACTTAATATGAGTAAGTACTTGTGAAGACTCATGGATAACTACATCATTTAGGCTTGAAAGAGAACTACTGCCTGAAAACTGACTCTCTTTAAACTCAACAAAATTTAAATTTATTGGTAAAAATAAAAATTTTTAAGAGTAATATTATATTGAGTATCAACTTGCACATATAAAGCACACGAGGAATTCTCTTTGTTAATTGATGGTTTAGGCAAGACTACAAGTAAGAGAGAAAGAATATTAGATCTACAAGTAAATTCATTTTAATAAGTACTTTATTTTGATTCAAATATTTTAATTTTTTATCATTTAATTATTTAGAAAAATTAATTACAAAAAAAATTTTGAGTGAGACAAATATTATTTAAATATTTTATTTTTAATCAATAAAAAATATAATCTTATAAAAAGAAGGAAATATTAAAAAATTAAATATTATTATATAGTAATATATTTTGATTTGATTTTGAATCATTTTGTGTTAT
This sequence comes from Sapria himalayana, assembly GCA_029783825.1. NCBI lineage: Eukaryota > Viridiplantae > Streptophyta > Magnoliopsida > Malpighiales > Rafflesiaceae > Sapria > Sapria himalayana. The sequence goes on from JAREIK010001701.1 coordinate 726,347, forward strand.
GTAAATATAATTTATTTGATATTTACATTATTAATAAAAGTTTATTAATTTAATTTTTCATCATTATTATACTATCTATCAATAAAATTGTTTATATTGAATTTATATGATATATAATTAGTATGATTAATATAATTATACATGGTATTCACATTTCAAAAAATTTTTAAAATTATTTTATTTTTAAAGGTTATAACTTTGAAAATCAGATAAAATCAAAAAAATAAATTATTAAAAAATAAATTTTTCAAACAAAATAAATCATGATTAATACAAAATAAATCATGATTAATACTTTTATTAAAATTCTACTATTTTCTCTTGAAAATACTTTTAATCTTTTTAGCTATTTCAATATTCGAATAAGGTACATCTGAAGACCCTAAATACAAACTTGTCCATTCCATAAGAGCAATTGAAAACAAAATAAGTAAAAATAAAAATTTTATAAGACAAACAAAATAGCATCTATACAAAATATAGGATTTAAAAGGGTATACATAGAGAAATAACAAAAATATATATATATGATTGATAAAATAAATTATATTAAAATTATATTTTCTCAAAAATATTTCAGAATATTCTTTCCAAGTAGAAATCTCAAATAAATCTCAATTAAATATTTAATTTTTTCTTTTAATAACGTCATTCTATTAGATTATGTCAATGCAGAAAGATTAGTATTTAATCTCATGATTCATACAAAAAATATCAAATTTGTCAGATATACTTTGTAATGAATTATTACTTCTTAATTTTTTTATATTTTTATCAAATTATTTTTTTATAATTTTATAAAAAATATGAAATAAAAAAATATATGTGAACAATTTCTAAAGAAATATATCAACATATATCTCAAGTAGCCGTCAATAAAGTTATCAAATACATAAATGTCTATTTGGCCACATCATTACTAAAATCTCATACGTCTGAGGACTCGTTAAAAAATGTGTTCTGATTAATAAAAACAATATTCGCACTTATTTAAATCCTATTAATCTCTGATAAAAACACATATAAGCTCTTTGGCTATTTTAGTATCCAATTAAAGCATATCTGAAGACCCTAAATGTTAACTTGTCTATTCCTTGAGAATGATCGAAAATAAAATAACTACATCTATAAACTATGTAAAACAAGCTAAATAGCCTTTATATAGAATGTAGGATTTGAAAGGATATAAACAAAAAAATTATAGAATATAACATCCAATTGATGAGATATATTAATTTAAAACTATACTTCCCAAAAATATTTCGAAACAATCTTCCAAATTAGAAATCGTAACATATCTCAACCAAATATTTATTCTTTCTTTCAACAACCTCATTCTATTAGGCTGTACTAATGCAAAAAGATTAGTATATAATCTTATCATCCATATAAAAATATCAAATTTGTCTTATATACATGATAATGTATTATCATTTCTTAATTTATTAATATTTCTATCTAATTAATTTTTTATAATTTTATGAAAAATATGAAACATAGAAAAAATATATGATCTATTACAAAATAGATATATCTATATATATATTTCGAGCAATCATTAATAAAAGTGATCAGATATCTAAATATCTCTCTAGCCAAATCATTACTAGGTCCTTATACATATGACTGTTAAAATTGAATAAGTCTCTACTCAGGGGATACTAGCATATGGGATAGAAATCTCTGATAAATTTTCATAACTAATATATTTCATACTTTTGGATCAAAAAACTCTAAAGACTATTTTCGACTTGATTAATAATAAGCGAACAAACTAAAAATACAAAAGTAAATAATCAAACACACTCAAATACCTAAAATGATATCTTAACATTAAAGAGAGAATATATTATCCATATTGCTCAATCTAAAATAAAATTTTCAACAATCTCCTAATATTATAAATAAATATCAATAGAAATAAAAATAAATTAAGAGTTGAATTGTTTGAAAAGACAACTCAGAAAAAATAATCTAATAAGACAATCTAGATTAAAAAAGATACAAGAAAGTAACAAATATTCAAGCTGAACAATATCATATCAATGATATTCGAATATTCCTATTAGCTACAATAATATTTTTAGAACAAATATATATATTAAATAGGTTATGATTATCAGTAATATGCTCATTAGCTTATGTATCAATAATATATGAGTTAAAAATAAGTATACACATGAAACAACTATTAAAGATCCCTAAATAACTCAAGTAGTCACCTTGACTCTCAATAATGTGAAGATTTTGACTTTTTTCTAGATACAATATCCAATGAAGATTTCTAATTGAGTCCATACACCTTTAGTGAGTACATTAAACTCAAGTATTTTTCCACATATATTTGTAGTGATAATTGATATTATACCATAAATCTTTGGTTTCTCCAAAAAAAAAATTAAACCAAATTAGGATTTTTGCAAACTCATTCTTATTTGCAGTGATAAAATCCACCAAAAAATGACTACGCCTTCCTTGCACAAACCATTGCACAAGTACAACTAAAAATAAGTGTGCATATCTATGCCTGCACAAAATGAAAATGCAAACATGTACACAACCATGCATGTAACCCACTTTTTTTTCTAACAAATTTTGTGCACGCATCGATGATACAGAGTATACGCTTTGTTCTTCTAGAGTTCATAAACTCTAACCCACATACACACCCCTAGAGTCAAATTTTTACTAGGAATGGCTTTGATACCATATTATAAAATAAAGTTAGAAAATAAATACAATTAAATAAACTACATGCCTCCTATGTGACAACACAAGGTCTCACTTAGAGTAAGGCACCTCTAAAATTATAACTGGATATACGCTTTTAGAAGTAATTAACAACTCATCGACTCTTATAATTAAAATTTAGTTCAAGTAAACAGCAACCAATCTATCATAGCATCAAAATTACTTATAAAAAATAAAGAAAAATCAATAACATATCTATGTAAAACAATTTAAGGTAACCCCGCCAATGAAAGCCTCCCAAGTTAGATTCTCAGTGACTATTGTAGATCATGAGACAACTTTCATAAGCTAAAAACTATATCCAATTGTTCAGCTTGAGATCTATGCGTTAACATAATATATACATATTAGACATGGTCACCATGAATAAAATTATTTTACACATATAAATGAAATATCCTCCATTAGTGAGGTGTCACTAGTAAAATAAGAATTCTCGTGAATAAACCCTTCAAGTGGGTCTTCTTGGTTCATGCACAAAAAAATGTATGTCAAAATATTCTCTACTCCTTCATCCTTAACCGTAGGGTCCATGTAGACAACCAGACAATGAAGAGATATAATGGTGAACTAGTATTTTAAGTATCAGATCATCTCAATACTTCATAAATATGCTACTAATATTTCATATTCAACTGAGCACAATATAAGTTATAAAAGTATAAACTGATGAACAGATGTTTGTCGTGTCATAAATTCTTGTACCCCAATCAATGATATCAATAATAAATTCATAACTTTTACCATTAATGTAGTCAAATATCAAATATTCGTATCTGATACAAAACTTCAACATCAAGTATGTATAATTCCAATGGTGAACAAACTTCAGTTATCTACGAGAAGTGTAAATATATTTTATTGAGTTATATATTTTTTCTAAAGTAGAAGCACACACCTCTATCTAGAGGTGTCAAACGTGCCGGGCCGGCCCGGCCCTGCACGAGGCACGGCACGGTTCGGCCGTGCCTGGGCCGGCCCGGCACGTTCTTAAACCGTGCCGTGCCCGAGTTAAGATCTTCGCGTGTCATGCCTGGCACAAGCCGTGCCGTGCCTGGCCCGGCACGGGTCCATCCCGTGCCGGTTCACGCAGGCACGCGTGGCACTAGCGGCGTGCCGTGGCGTGAGTCACGACTCACGCCTTGTGACCCATCCGGCCGTCCCCTGCCCCCCCCCTCCAGGTAAAAAGACCGTGGGTCGGGTCCAAACAGACCCGACCCGCGGTCTTTTCTGCCGAACCCCGAGTCCCGACGCCCATAGAACCGATCCGAGCAAAATCCAACGGCAAAAAAAAAAATTCAAACTCCACCGATTTTCAGCCCTTGGATTCGCCTCCAACGGCTAGGGGGCAGAATCCAACGGTCCTCGTGATTCTGCCCCTTAAAAATCGTAAAAAAATTCAAAAAATTAATAAAAAAATATTTTTTTTATTTAAAAAAACATTCTTTAGCCTATAAATTCTACCCCCCCCAATAACATTTATGTTTTTCAAAAACATAAAACCTCTCAATACTTTCTCTCTCTTACATAAACCGTGCATCTCTCTCTCGGGCCTCGTGATTTTGATTTCGGCTTGGATTTTCGTGAAACTCAACTTGAGTTTTGAACATCAGAGCTTCCTGCAGTGCACCTTGCACATGACTGACCTCATTGCTTTTACCGGGTAATATATTTTACGTTTTTTTGTACTTTCTCTCTCTAAAGCTTCTCTCTCTAGAAAAACTTACGAAAAATAAAAAATGACAAATACACCTGACACGTATTTAAATTTGGAAAATGAAAATGTTAGTGTTACACAGACGTCTGTGGCTCCTGAAACTTTGGTTTCTCCTGTCGTCTCAGCCCAAAGTTCTAAAAAACAAAAAACTAGGAGGACTTCTGTAGTTTGGACACATTTTAAAATCATAACACAAGTAGATGTTAGGGGTGAGGAACTTGAAATGGCACAGTACAAATATTGTATGAGACTTTTAACATGCAAGAGTACATGTGGGACTGGGCACCTCAAGAGGCATGCTGAAATATGCTCCAAAAAACATGGACCCTTAGATCCTAGGCAAACCCAACTTGGCACTACATTTTTTGAGACTGGATCGAGTTCAATCTCAAAGTTTACTCCCTTCGAATACTCCAGCGAGTTGGGTAGGGACGGCATGGCCAGGCTCATCACATTGATGGGTCTTCCGATCAGATTTTCGGAAGATCCGAGGGTAGTGCACATCATGTAGACTTATTTTCAGCCATCCTATCATAGGATTCCTAGGTGCACATCTAGGAGTGACATACTAAAGATATATAAGTTAGAAAAACAAAAAATAATTAAGGAATTTTTGGCATTTAGTGGAGTGGTGTCCGTGACGTCCGATATATGGACATGTCACGATGATTCTTCTTATGCATCTCTCACGAGTCATTATGTAGATTCTAACTGGACAATCAATAAAAAAATATTAGGATTCACTGAGATTCTTCATCCTCATGATAGTCCGGCCATTTTTGAGTGTATGATGAAAATATTTAGGGAATATAAAATTCAAAATAAAATTTTTAGTGTCACTTTCGATAATGCTGCGAATAATGGAGTAGCGATCAATATGTTTGTTAGGAATATTAGAGACGCACCATTAGGAGAGATCTTTCATGTCAGATGCATGTGTCATGTTATTAACCTGATAGTTCAAGCGGGTATGAAGGTCTGTTCCCCCGCGTTGGAAAATATACGCAATGCACTCAAGTATATTCGCACTCCTCGCAGACTACAAGAGTTTGGTAATCTCTGTTTGTCTGCGAATCTTAAGAAGAAGAAATTCTAATCAGATGTGAGACATCGTTGGAATTACACGTACCTGATGTTGAAATCATGTGTTGGATACGAACACGTGATATCCGACTACGTCAATAATAAGAGTGGCGAACTTATTATTGACGACACTGACTGGGCTTCAGGAATTTCATAAATGAAATTTCTGAAGATATTTTATGACACGACGAACATGTGTTCGTCAGTGTATACGCCCACCACTTGCATTGCACTTCGTTGCATATGCAACATTAGTAGCATGTTTAGGAAGTATCGAGCGGACCCGACGCTTAGCCATATGGTTGCAGAGATGGAGACCAAGTACATGAAGTACTGGTCCACCATTCCATCTCTTTATTGCCTCGCAGCATGCATGGACCCTAGGGCTAAGGTGGAAGGGGTTGAAAACACCCTGACTTTCATTTCCTAGTGCATGAACCTAGAAGAGCCACCTGAAGGGTTCATTTACGAGAAGTTGACAGACTTGTTCACATACTACGATACTAAGTATGGTGGTGGTGGTGGTGAGACTGTGAGTACAGACACTGATACCTTGTTCGGAGATGACGATTATTCCATTAACCTAGCGAGGGGGAAACGTAGGGGTGGACTTCACATAGGAGCGAGCTGTCTCGGTACTTAGATACTGATTACTACTCAATCCTATCACCTTCTGATAATAAGAATCTTGATTTATTACAGTGGTGGAAATCATATGAGTCCGCCTATCCCGTGCTATCTAGGATGGCACCGGATCTACTGACTCCTCCGGTGTCAAGCGTAGCATCGGAGTCTGCTTTTTCTGTTGGAGTGAACATGATTTCGGATAGGAGATCGAGATTACGTCCAGATATGGCTGAGGCCTTGGCATGTTTAAAGGATTGGGAGGAATCGAGATTTAGCATCAGTGATCGTGCTGAAGCTGTGACTGTGACAGACACTGCAGTCGCATCAACATCCACTACGATGGCGGAGGAGCTGATTGCCGATGATGATGATCCATATGATACTGATCTTGATGTTGCGGCTGATGATTCTCATGATATGCCGCTTGACGATTGATGCTCATCTGCTCTTTTTTTTCGATGTTTTTTTATTTATTTTATTTATACGCTTTGTTTGTACTTTGTAATTTGTACCATACGTTGTGTTGAAACTTATACTTGTTTTGTTCGAACTATTGGTTTCAAAAGCATGAATGATAATTTTTCATTTGTGTAGTTTAATTTTTTTTTAATTATAATTTTTACTAAATGTATTTATTTATTATTTTACGATTTAAATTTTATTTTAAAATTTAATAACTTTAAATTTTAATATATAATTAATAAATTAAAATAATAAAAAAAGCTAAACTTAATTGAAAAAAAAAAAAAATTTCTAATTTTTGTTTGTTTTATTTAATTTTAAATGTTATAATTTTTACAAAAAATTATATTTTTTAATTATTACTAATACTCTAAAGTCTATACAGTAACTTAATAAAAAAATTTACAATTAAAAAAAAAAATTTCTAATCTGCCATTTTGGCATTTTCAGCCCGTGCTCGTGCTGGCGGCTGGCCTCCCAGGACCCAGACCCCGGTTGACCCGGTCCCGCGTTGCGGTGCGGCTCCCGCCCCGGCTGCCCTGCCGGTGCCTTGCCGCCTGGCCTGGCCTGTATTGGCAAGGCGTGCCCGACACGGCACGGTAGCACGACCGTGCTTGTGAAAAACGGGTCGTGCCGTGCTGGGCCGGCCCATTTGACACCTCTACCTCTATCCCTACTGGTTGTATCAGATAATGACGTGACACATGCATTTAATATGAAAAATCTCTTCTAATGATCTATCTCTAATACTCCTAACAAACATATTAATCGCTACTTAATTATTAGATTCATTATCGAATGTGATACTAAATATTTTATTTTAAATTTTATATTTTCTAAAAATTTTCATCACTAAAAAATAGTAAGGTCATCATTAGAATAAAGAATCTCAGAGAATCCTAATATCTTTTTTATTTAATATCTATTTGGAATCTACATAGTAGGCAGTAAAGGATACATAAGATACATCGTCATGACTAATCCAGATATCGAATATTATTAACACCAATCTAATATATTTCCTAAATTCATTAATTATTATTTGTAACAAAGAATCATACGATATATAATCTGAAAATATTTTTAGAATCATAATATTTTTTTCAACTTATTATATTTTAGTATCTAGTTCATAGATATGAACCTAGAAATCCTACGATATATAGGCTAAAAATATGTCTGTATTATACTGACTACCCTTTGATCCTCTAATAATCTATTTGAAAGACTGATCGTAGTGATCAATTTAGTCATGTCTTCCCTCCCTAAGTTATTGTGGTATATGAAGGAAGTAAACTTTAAGACTGAACTAAATTCAGTCTCAAAAAACTCATTGCTGAGTTGGGTTTGCCTAGGATTTAATGCACTATATTTTTTTATTCATAGTATGGCATACCTCCAATGGTGCTCAGTCTCACACGGACTTTTACATGTTAATATTATTTTATAATATTTACACTGTAATGATTCTTCTTCGGCACCCCTCTCATTTTTTTATTATATTAAAGTCAGTCCAAACTATTAAAGTTCTTCAAGTTTTTTGTTTTTTAGATATTTAGGTCGAAGCGGACGTAGAAATCAAAGTTTCGTCAACCTCAAATTTTTTCATAAGATTTTTGTTATCATTTTTTTTAATTTTTATTTTTTTAAGATTTTACTTAAGGATTGAGAGAGAGAGAAAGAGACTAAACTAGAGAGAAAAAGATTTTAGATTAGAAACTTAAAAACTTAAAAACTAATTAATAAAAAAATACTTATAAATCATAATGCGTAAACTTAACTTTTTTTATATCTACACCACACACGCACAACAATCCATACCACAGCACACCCAAGTCCCAAAAAACAAAATGCCAAAAGCAAAAAAGGAAAAGACCGAAACCAAATAAAGAACCTGAGAGAAAAAAAATTAGAGAGAACGAAAGATTTATATTTTATAAACATAAATCTTAGAATAAGATGGAAGGATTATTTTATAGATAAAGAAAACATAATTTTAAAAAAAATATATTTTTTAAAATTTTTTTTAATTTTTTTATTTTTTAAATAGGGGCAGAATCCTTTGGACCATCGGATTATACCCCATAGCCATTAAAGGCAAAATCCAATGTCTTAAATTTGAATTTTAAATATTTTTTTTGACAATAGGGACGGTTCGATCGTCAAACCCTAAGAAGCACGGACACGGACACGGACACGGGAATACGACACGGCAAGATACGGGGACATGACAAATTCTAAAAAACTAGGATACGGATACGGCTAGGATAAGTCATAATAAAAAAATAAAAATAAAAATTATTAATTATAAATATTAGGTATTTTATAATATTTATTAAATTAAATTAAATTAAATTAAAATATTTTATTATATATAATAAATATATATTATTTATTTTATAAAATAAAAATATTTTATTTTATTTTATTTTATAAGATAATATTTATATTTATTTTATTTTATAAAATAATATTTTATAATTATATTATATAAAAATATATATTTTTTATTTTATTTTATAAAAATATTTTATTTTATGCCCTTGCCTCTCCCCTCAAGCACGCCCGCCCGCCCCTGCCTCTCCCCTCAATCACGCTCGCCACTGCCTCTCCTCTCAATCATGCCTGCCCGCCCCAGCTTCTCCCCTCAATCACGCCCGCCTGCCCCTCTCCCCTCAAATCGCGCCGCCCCTGCCTCTCCCCTCAAATCGTGCCGCCCCTTCCTCTTCCCTCAAATCGTGCCGCCGCTTCCTCTCCCCTCAAATCGCGCCCGCTCCTTCCTCTCCCTCAAATCGCGCCCGCCCCCTGCTAGTGGCCAACGTTGGCAACCGACGTTGTCGGACGTCGGGCACTATAGACGTAGATACGGCTGCCGACGCAACCATCCGATACGCCACGTGGCGTATCGGATACGGTTTGTGCAATGATACCCCACGTGGCGTATCGGACACGTATCCATGCCGTATCTGTGTCGTGTCCAGGTGTCGGACACATGGACACGGCTGCAGGGAGCCGTGTCCGTGCTTCCTTGGTCAAACCGACCCAAGTGGTCCAAATTTTCAAAAACTTCGGCTTCTGGAACTAACGGGCTCATGTCTGGGGGTTGCGAAAAAATACCATGGGTCGGTTGCAGAAAAATACCACAGGTCGGGTTACTGGCCTAACAAAAATATCAAATCCGTCAAGGGTTGGCTTCGAGTCGAGGGTGTGGGGCTGAGTAGGGGTACCAATCGGCTCATGCTGAGATACCATGTCCACGAGTCATTATACCAAGCCATGACTGGCCCGAATGGCCTAGGCACGGCACGGCACGAGATATGCCGTGAGCAGGCCCAGCACAGGCACAGGCATGGGTCATTCCCGTGTCAAGTCGGGCCATGCCTAGTGTCGAACCAGGTCTGAGAGAGGGCCGCCCGACCCATTTGATACCACTAACAATAAGTTCTAAATAAGTCTGAAATATGTTCAAATATATTATTAATTCTTAATTTTTTTTAATATTTTTATCAAATTGAATTTTTAAAATTTTATAAAAAAACTAAAAAATAAAAAAACTAATGATATGTCACAAAAGATATATATATATATATATATCTCAAGCAATTATCATAAAAAGTAATTAAGTACCTAAATCACCTTTTGGTCACATCTATACTAAGTATCATATATCTAAGTATATCAGATCAAATACTTCCCTACTCAAACTAAATTGTAGTGTAGGACAAGATAATAAGAAGCTCTAATAATCTTTCATAGTTAACATGTATCACATTTCAGAATCAAAATATTCTTAAGACAATGATAAAATATTATCAACTTGGCCAAAAATTATTGATCAAGTTAAAAATATACAAATAACAAATTAAAAATAATCAAATATCTAGAAAAAAATTTTAATATTGAAAAGATAACATATAATCTAGTCTGCTCAATCTCAAATAAAACCTTTATCAGAATAAATCCTGCAAACAAACTTTGATACAAAGAAAATAAAATAAAGTTTAAGTTGCCTGAAAAAATAATAAGTAGATAATAAACTAATAGATTAATCAAGAATAAAAGATATATAAAAAAGTAATAAAGAATTAAGTTGAATAATATCATATCTAAAAGCTTTCAAATAGTTTTCATTTGCAATAATAATATTTTTAGAACAAAAAAAAAGAGAGCAAATAAAATATAATTATCAATGATATGAGTCTTAGATTTTTACATCAATAATTCAAGATTTAGAAATAAAAATATGGGCAAAAGAACTAGTAACACTTGAAAAAAAAATGACATGTTACTATCGTAAAGAGGAATTTTGTATACTCTCATTTAATAAATATCATTATTTATGAACATTATAATGACTCCAAGACAATGCCAATAATTAGCTTATATCTCTCAACACTGTATAAAACTTTTAACTTCCACTCTAACATATAATATTGAATATCTATCTTTGTTGTAGTTTATCCTCCTCCAGAGGATAAAATGAATTTTGATTCTAATCCATCTTGGATTGATATAATAATCTCTCAATATCATATCACAAAATTATGAGTTTCTTCAAATATAAGAAACAATTGTCCCTAAATTATCTTTATAAAACAATTTTTTACACTAATTAGGGTTTCAACCCAAAACTCTACCATTTCATTCACTATCATGTGAAACCATACTACCTAGAGTTTGTTGATAAAAAAATATCACCACAAACCATCACTGCAGGCCTATTGCATCAAAATGCAATTACCCCCATGGGTATGATGTACTTTTAATAAATCACCACTACTGAAATTCTAACGAAAGAACTACTCCACGATCAATGTCGTGGGGGTCAACAAATACATTTTCCATAGACCATAGTGCATTCAGTCGCACATAGTGGGTGTACGACAATAATGAATAAAAAACAAAAAAAGAAGTGTATTGTTGGCATACTTATGGTTTTCTAGCACATATCCACCATGTCCTAGAGTGTACAGTATAATATCTCTAAATTAATATGATCCGTATCACAAAAAATTATTAATTAAAAAAGATTATTAATTTATAAAACATTCACCTAAAAAAATCAGAAAATATATCAAAGATATTGCATGATTAATCAATGTAAGCCTCAATAAATTCAATATCAATTTCAAAAGTTAAAAATTGTGCTTAAATTAATCAACTTAAATTTTGAAATACTAAAGATCGTGACTATGTTTCCAAGAAAGTTTTCCAGATGTGAAATATCAAAAATTTCTCACTTGAATTATAAAGGCTAATGCATACAACAGTTGAGTTATAGTTTGTCCTTTTTTTTATTTCTTTTTTCTTCCAAAATAAAGCCTATATTTTCTCTGAGTAATGATCAAAATCATAAAATTTACATCATAAAGCAGCAAATCCATTCATCAAACAATCAGCTATTACAAATTGGGCAATGCAAGAATTCAAGCTTTCAAAAGTCCCAATACAAGGAACTATAAATAACATCCTTGCTAAACATCAACAATATGAAAGCATGGACTCAGCTGAACTTACATCTAAGCGTCAAATAGCTGTGAAACATCCTGAACTTGATAATATTTTAGCAAATTGGGTTTTACAATGCCAAGCATGTCAAGCGACATTATCAGGTGATTTTATCAAGGAAAAGGCTCATCAATTTGCTAGACAACTTAAACTTAGAGAGAGAACACTAGAATTTTCAAATGGATGGCTTGCAAAGTTCAATATATGTCATGGATTCAAAACTCAAAAATCATATGGAGAAAGTGGTAAACACTGATTTAGATGTAATTGACAGAAATATACCAACAATAAAAGAAAAATCATATGGAGAAAGTGGATGAAACAGGGTCGAAAAGCTCTTTGGAATCGGGAAGTTCGTATTTCTCTCTTCGAAGGAGAGAACCTCCATTTTTGAGAAAAAAAAATTAATTCTCTCTTCGAGAAGAAAGCATTCTCTTCATCTTCTAAAGGAACCGCGCAATTCTTTCCGATGTTTGAAGAAAAAAACGGAGAGCCGATGGTTATCTTTGAGGCAAGGGAGTTGAAAACGCTCGCTGATGTATTCAATCTTACTCTCGTAGGCAAATTCTCTCATGGCCGACCGGATTACAAAGCATTATATGACTTTGTTGCTTTGTTAAAGCTTCGTCAAATGGTTAAAATTGCAAACTACGATGGAAAGCATACAATGTTACAGTTTAAAAAGAAAGACGACTTTCTCAGAGTTTGGATTCGAGGTACGTGGAGCATAGTAGGCTATCCCATGAGGGTGTTCAAGTGGGCGCCTAATTTCTCTCCATTTGCAGAATCCTCGAAATATCTAGTATGGTTTTCTCAACCTAAACTTCCCCTACATCTCTCAACAAGCAAGCCTTGGTTACTGGATGAAGCGACAGCCTGCCTTACCAGGCCAAGTGTCGCAAGAATCTGTGTGGAGATTGACTTGAAAATCTCTCCACCACACAGAATATGGATAGGCAGTAATCTTGAGGAAGGATTCTTGCAAGACATTGTTCCAGAATCCATGCCTCCCTACTGCCTTAACTGTTTGAAGCTTGGGCATGATCAAGAACATTGTATAATAAGGGACACTAGGAGGGGAATAGAAGATGGTAAATAGCCTAGGAGAGTGAAGGAAGAATGGGTTAGGAAGAGTATTAAGATGGATGAGAAGAACAAGGAAGAGAATGTAGATGAATTAGCATTAAAAAGTATCGGCAGAAGGGAGGATATAGAGGAGTATAGGGAGAAGAGTGGGCAGAAAGATTGCTGGAAGAAGGGCCAGAGGAGAGGTGCAGCTGAAGATAGAGGTGAAGATATAGATAGCAAGAAGATAGAGGTGAATAGAAAAAATAGAAGGCTTCAAAAACATAAGGAAGAAGAAATAAGAAAGTGGCTAGACAGCATAAAAGAGGGGACTGAGATAGGGCTAGAAAGCTGGAAAGGTAAGAAGAGGGCAGCATTTAGAGGAAGGAGAATTGGGGGTATAAGTGCAGCTGAGAGAGAAAATAATGTTGAATATGATTGGGAGGAAGATGATATGCTTCTAGAAGAGGAGCTGGAAGTAAAAAGCTGGTCTGCTGAGAGAAAGAGCAAGGAGAAGGGTAACCCACTGGCCCTCGATGACTTAGGTCAGAAAATGCAGCTCAAGAAGATGAGAAAAGACTTGGAGAAATCTGGCATATTAAAAAAACATGATGCAGCCCCACCGAGTTCAAGCAAGCTGACAAGAAATATAAATAAAACAAACATAAAGTATTACTCTAAATGTATAACTAGAGCACAAGCTAGATTTTCTTAAATGTATAATTGCTTATATTGGAATATAAGGAGGATTGTAAATTCCCCGTCAATAAATAGAATTAAAAACTTAGTAAAAATTCATAAGCTTAAAATTTTATTTTTGGCAAAACCTTAGTTAAAAATAATGGCCTAGAAAAATACAAACTCATGTTAGGCTTTCATAAGGCTTTTTCTAATTCTAATAGCAAGTTATGGGTTATGTGGCATAACTTAGTAGATATTGAAATATTGACAGAAACAGAACAGATAATAAATTTTAAAATTAAAAATCACATAGAGACATTATGCTCAGTAGTATATGCAAAAAATACGAAGGAATGAAGAAAAGCCTTATGGAGTGAAATGGAAAACATAGCCATAAATAATATACCATGGATTATAGGAGAGATTTTAATGTTATTAGAAATATAAAAGAGAAAAAAGAGAGAAAATCACCTGATCCGGTAGCAATTGCTCACTTCAATGAAGCTATTGTTAAGGCTAATCTTATGGAGGCAGAATATATAGGATCAGACTTCACATTGAGTAATAACTGGAAGACCATAGGGCCAATCTGGTCAAGATTAGATCGTATCTTATATAATCCGCAATGGGTAGATAAGCTTGGAGGAATAATGGTTAAACATTTAAGTAGGACATGCTCGGATCATAGCCCAATTCTACTAACTACTTTTAAAAACGAAACTAGATATAAAGATTTCAGATTTCAAAACATGTGGGGATTGCATAAAGATTTTGATAAAATTGTAAGGGAGTCATGGGAAAATCAGGTCGTTGGTAATCCAATGCAAATATTAGCACAGAAATTACGAAATTTAAAATTTGTCTTAGTAAAATGGAATAAGGAAAATTTTGAAAACATATTTAAAAATATTCAAGAAGCAGAACAGAAAGTCGCTCTTTTAGAAATAGAATATGAGAAAAGCTCGGATGGAATATTGAAGATGGAACTTAGCAAAGCAAATGCTGAACTAAGACTAAAAATGCATATGGAAGAAGTTTTCTGGAAGCAAAAATCCAGAATTAAATGGTTAAAAGAAAATGATAAAAATACAAAATTTTTCAACATAATGAGAAAAATAAAAAATCAAAAGCTTAAAATAAAATGGTTACAGAGCACTAAGGGGACATGGATAGATAAGGAAGACAAAATAATACAGGAATTAGAATTCTGCATTAAAGGTCCCTTATGTGATTCAAGCTGCGCAAAAGGTAACAACCAATCACGGATAGAAAATATAGAAAAGAAAGTTACTGTAGAAGATAATAAAATGCTAGAAGAAATACCGAAAGAAGAAGAAGTGATAGAGGTGGTATTTGATGCCAATAAAGATAATGTCACAGGACCAGATGGATGAAATAATGACTTTTTCCAGCTCAGCTAGTCTATCATTAAAAAAGATCTAACTAAAGCAATTGCCTAGATATTTGCAGGTGCAGAAATCACAAAAGCATGGGCAAATTCATATATTGTATTAATTCCAAAAAAAGCGAATCCGAAAAGATGAGAAGATTTTAGACCTATTAGTTTATGTAACTCAGTGTACAAGATTCTTACAAAAATTCTACAAAATAGATTAAGTGGAGTCCTTCCAAATATAATTTTGGTGGAACAAGCAGGTTTTGTAAAGAATAGGCTGATGATGGTAAACATCAACCTTGCTTCGGAAATAATAAGAGAAATAGGAGCAAAAGCAAGAGAAAATAATATAATTCTAAAACTCGATATATTAAAAGCTTTTGATAGAGTTGAGTGTGATATACTATGTTATATTATGAGAAAAATGAGATTTTTTGAGTATTGGATAGATTTAATGTATAGATGTATTTCTAGCTTATGAGTAAAGATTCTAATCAATGGACGGACAGGTGGAGATTTTAAACCACTCAGGGGTCTCAGGCAAGGAGATCCACTTTCCCCGTCATTATTTAATATATATTTAGAGTCATTCATTGTTAATTTTAAAAATAAAATAAGAATGGGTAACATTTTATCTTTCAAGCAGCCCAGAAATACGCCCACGGTGAGTTGCTTGGCATATCCGGATGATGTAATTATTTTCACAAATGCTAGCAGCAGATCCTTAAAAAACCTGATGAATCTCATGCAAAAATTAGAAGAAGAAACAGGGCAAAAGTTAAATAAAAGCAAGTGTCAATTTATCATCGCGAAAAAAGCTTCTGAAATCTTTGCGCAGAGAGTTAAAAGAATTACGGGTTTTGCACAAGCAAAAGATGCGATAACTTATTTAGGATGTCAGATATATGAAGGAAGGGGGAAAAAAGAATATTTAACCTTTTTGGTGGAGAAAATTTTTCTATAAAATTGCAGGCTGGAAAGAGGACATGCTAAGTATGGCAGGGAGAATTATATTGATCACACATGTGTTAGAAAATTCACTAGCTCATATTCTAATGGCAATTAGGCCACCCAAAATTATTATAAATAAGATAGAAAAAGAAATGTCCAATTTTTTATGGAGTAAAAAAGAATGGAAAAATAAGTTTCACTGGAAAAGATGGAAAGAATTGTGTTATCCAAAGAAAGAAACAGGTTTAGGCTTTACTAGTCTAAACGACATAGCCAATGCTTGGGCTTGTAAAAATTGGTAGAGACTGAAGGAAAAAAATAACCTATGGGCAGCATATATAAAAGCTAGATATTGTATAGGTAATAAAGTACTTAGAAATCCAAAAAAGGCATCAAATATTTGGAGACTCATGCGCAAACAGCAAAGTGTAGTGAAAAAATACACAATCCTCACCAGCTACGGGTGGAAATGGTCTTTAACTCCGTATGGAAAATTCACATTAAGTAGTACAAAGCAGCTAGTTAGAAATAGGAAAACACAAGTGAGACTGTTCGAAAGGATATGGGTAAAACAGAACCCACAGAAGATAAATGTTTTTATGTGAAAGCTTCTATCTAAAATCATTCCGGTGGATAAGAATATTCAAAAAAAAAGGGGTAAGGTTGGCTTCTCGTTGTGAATGCTGCCAACAAGAAATAGAAACCAGTGATCACTTATTTTCAAAAGAAAAAATAGCTAAAAAGGTATGGAATACTTTAGAAAGAGAGATAGAATTAGAAGAGCTTAAATGCAGCCTCAAGGATAGATTAAAATGCTGGAATAATAAACATATGAAAAATAAAGTCCTTAAATGGTTAAGAGAATATATACCACACGTAGTAGTTTGGTGTCTGTGGAAGGCCAGGAATGCCAGCAGATTCAATGGTACTTTAATGAATGCTAAATCTATTATAGAAGAAATTAGAAGAGAAATCTCTTTCATCTCGGCATGCAACCCGATTAGGCTTAGGAATTTAGAATTAGAAAAAGATAAGATAAAGGTATGGGACCTAGTAACCTAAAGAAAAAAATTGACAATAATTAGAATAACTAGCTGGGAAAAGCTTCTGCAAGGTATATTGGTGCTTAATACAGATAGAAGCTTCAAAAGAGATATAGGAATGGCAGGAGGTGGAGGAGCGAAAAGCAATGATTAAAATATCAGTTTTTACGGATATATCGGTACTTGGATTTTACGGATATATCAGATATATCAAAGATATATCGGTGTGTATTTGCATATGAGCACCAATCAAAGATAGATATATCAGTCTTAATGCATATATCGATACTTAGAATTTATGAATATATCAGAGAGATATCGATGGATATATCAGAAATTTTTATCATTGGCGATAAGAAATAATGACTGAAGAGTAATCAAGGCTTTCAGAATAAGAAAAATAACTTTTTCAGCATTGCATTCAGAAATAAACACCTTGCACAAGGGGTTGCTAATTTGCAAAGAGAATAATTACTCAAACTTGCAAGTTCAAGTAGATTCGAAACTTTTGGTAGATCTAGTGAAAAATAAAATACAATTATAAAAGTTTGAATCGGAAATTGAGAAAATAAAAAATTTGATATTAGAGCTAAAAGGAGAAATAATACATATATTTAGAGAGGCGAATACATTAGCAGATAAATTAGCGGGGGAATGTGCTAATAAGGGCTCACAGGAATTTGAAGAAAATAATATTCCAAAAAGGCACAAAGGATTAATTAATTTAGATAGAATAGATTACCCATATATTAGAATAAACAAGAGGTAAATTATTAGTAGGCTGAATTGAATAAGGCTAGAACTAGGTAGTAGCATTGAACATTACTCTTTGGTCATGTGGGGAGGTTATTCTTATGCACTATATCTGTTGTCATCATGATGATATTAAATAATATGACAATGTAGAATGTTGATAAAGCTGTTGTCCTGTGTTATTAAACACTATGTATGCAGGAAACCCCGGTCCTAAGGGGAGGTGCAGTATCATGGCAATGGAGCTTGCTTGAGTATTCTCCCTACCCCTGAGGGGAGAAGAACAGCGTATTGTCTTGTGATGTGTTGATTTATGTGCGTCATTATAAGCTTGTGTTACTATATAAACTCATAAGTATTATTTGTTATAGAATTGCTGGTATTGTTCCATTATATGGAGATTTATGTGCATATAACTGCTTTATTTCATTAGCTTCATTGAAGTATTGCAGCTGCTTTAAGTGCACATGATTTATTAGCCTCATTATAATTGTATTGTTTATTATAGAATTGTCTCATTATAGAATTGCTTAAGTATTCGGATCGAAACAAATAAGTATGATCCGTTTTTAGAACAACTGACTTACTTGCCTCATTATAGAATTGCTTCATTATAAGCTTATGAGCATTATTAAATATTTTATGCTGGTATTATTTTGCTTATAATATAAGACTTGCGTTATGTTTAAAGTATTGCAGGATAATGATATGCGTTTTGGTATAGAATTGCAAGGTGTTGTTCTCGGAGTGGAATAGCTGTTATTAAAACTAATAAATGAATTGATTTGATCTACTGTTATACTTATTATATAGATGCTGTTGTGCAGAGTTATAGATAGTAGCAGATGTTCAGCTTTGCAGAATAGTAGGATAGATAAACTTGAAGCATTTTGGTTTGGAAGGGAAGTAACTTATGTCACTTTGGATTATTTTGATGTTGTTGCTAAAATTAATAAATGCATGAGTTATCCTGTCTGTGGTTCTAAAATTGATAAGTTCATGAGTTATATATGCAGATTATTAGCTGGCTGAAACAGGTGATTCTACATTGAAGATAAATTACAGAGAAGAAGTGTAGAAATGGAAGGGAGGTAAAGAATTCTTGAATAAATTAGAATCAGAATTGTCAAATTTTTTATGGGGTAAAAAAGATGGGAAGCAAAAAATACACTGGAAAAACTGGAGGGATATATGTTATCCAAAAGCGGAAGAAAGTTTAGGAATAATCACTTTACAAGATATGGCCACTGTCTGGGATTGTAAAGGATGGTAGAAGCTGATTGAGAATGATAGCCTTTGGGCAAATTATATGAAGGCAAAATATTTAGCAGAAAATAGCCAAAGGCTTAAGCAGGTATCAAATAATTGGAAGGCTCTGAAAAAACATAAAGAGATAGTAGAATCACACTCAATACTGAAAAAGAGTAGTTGGAAATGGACTCTTAGATCACAAGGTAATTTCACACTAAAATCGGCAAAGGAGTTGATTAGGAAAAAAAAACCTGCTAAACCTATATTTAAATGGGTCTGGAAAGCAGGTATCCCACAGAAAATGTGCTCGCTAGCCTGGAAAGTATTATCAAATGCATTACCTGTGGACACCAATGTGCAGAGAAGGGGTATAAAAATAGTGTCCAGATGTGAATGCTGCTTTGCATAAGTAGAATCAATGGATCATCTATTCCCGGAAAGAAAAATTACAGTAAAAATTTGGAAGAAACTTGAAGAATATGTACAAATTAGTAATACAGCGGAGGGACTAATAGAAAGAATTAAAAAATGGAAAAAAGCATCTTCCACTAACCCAGCTAGAAATTAGCTCAATAAGAATTTACCTCATGTAGTAATATGGTGTTTATGGAAAGCTTGTAATAGGAGTAGAATTGAAGGGAAAAGAATGAACTCAAAAGATATACTACAAGAAATTAAGCAGGAAATAACTAACATATCAAATATTAAGCCCATTATAGTTGATAAACTAGCTATAGAGAAGAAAGCAAAAAGGGAATGTGGTCTTAATATAAAAAATACTAAACTATATTAGGCAAAAAATATAAGCTGGGCCAGGCCCCCTGAAGGAAAATTTTCCCTAAAACGGATGAAAGTTTTAATAGGGATACAGGAATAGCAGGGGGAAGTGGGTTAATAAGGGATTTTAAAGGCACAGTCATGAAATCTTTCACTTCGGTTAGTGTAGCAGACTCGGCTCTGCATTCAGAAGTTATGGCATTAAGAATAGGCTTAAATGTATGTAAAAAACTGGAATATAGAAATATTCAAATACAGGTAGACTCGATGTTATTATTTAATTTAGTAATAGGAAGAATTATTCTTTGGAAATATGAAGAAGAATTATAAATAATAACAAAGCTTAAAAATGAACTAAATGCATCAATAATGCATATATACAGAGAGGCAAATACTCCAGCAGATAATTTGGCGAGAATAGGGTCAGAAAAAAAAAATAGAATTCGATGAGGATTCTATGGCGACAAAATTCGATGAGGATGGCTTTTTCTTATGTTAAAATTATAATGGGTGGAGGCTGAATCAAATCTAAAATAAAATTTAGCATCTCTTCTCAGCAGCGTAGCAGCATAAGAAGAGGTTTTTTGTTGATGATTTTTTGTTTTGTTTTCAGAAGTGGTTTGTAGAACATATGTTGATGGTTTTTAGTTTGGCTGCTTCCCGAGTTAATATGGGAGACACTCTCGACTGATCATTCAGTCTTGTGGGTGTTTAACACTTGTAGAGGAAGTGCAGAACGAGAGTGTCTTGCCGCAGTTTGGTTTATACAGAGCACTCATTATAAGGCCGGACAAAGAGAATGAAAGCGAAATTAATAAATGATGTATATGTATAACAAGGGACGAGGGAGAATAGGGTAGAGAAGTTATATTGTAGTCGCGCTTGTTTTCTTTGTATATTGCAAATTCTAGAGCATATATAAGAAGAAGGACGACGGAAGAAAAATACTCGGGAACAACGTGAATATCAAGGCTTGAGACCTGGGGAGACGAGAAGATAAATGCTGAGCTTAAGAAATGGCCAAGCAATACATCGGATTAAACGAAAAGATGGGCCGAAAAGATGGACCGATAACAGTTAAACGCAAAGATGAGCCGAAAATTAGATAAACTAGAGCATCCAGCTTTTCTAGTTTAATTTATGTATTGAATAAATACTTATTTGAGAAATATTATAAACTTCTATATGCTAGCTAGTAGGTTTAAGGTTAGATTAGTGTAAGAGGGCCACGAGTAGATGTAGGTTGTAAAAATGGTATTCCTCCGCCAAAAGAGATGATTATTAATTAATAATAAAACAAATTTAAAAAAAAAAAGAAGGGAGGTAAAGAAGGGACAGACACTGAACCTCCTGAAGCTAAGAAAACGATGGGTAATCGGTACCCATATTGGCAAGAAATGATAAGATTGCAATAGACACAGGGTACACAGGGTAGATAGGTTCGGAGTAGATAAAGGAGATAGATGTGAAAAGTGCTTGTGATATTGGAGGAACAAAAAAGGATACATTTTTGCAATACAGTAGCCATTGTGTATTGCGATATTGTATCGTCATTTATATCGGATATCATAATTGAATATCGCATTGCAGGTCCTCCATTGGAGTACGAAATACGGAGGAAGGGGGAAGTTTACGAAAGCTTGAGGAAGACGGGATAACTTGGGCAGAACTCGGGAGTAAAGATAAGGACCGGGCCAGAGGGTCAGTAATAAAATGATAGACACTGGATGGGCTCTAAAAGTGGGCCGTATATACCAAGTTCATAAAGGGCCAGAATTCAAAGGTCACAAGCATAAAAGTCATTTATTTTAAGACAAAACAAGGAAAAGATCCTATTAGCTAAAGAATTTCAGAAGTCATTTAAATACATTTATTGTATTTAAAATCTAAAGAAGACAGAAACTTAATCTTGTTATTTGCACTTATTTTAGGATTGGGAATAGAAAGGGTGTAAAAGGGTCAATGGTAGATGTAGCTTGTAAAAATGGTATTCCTCCGCCAAAAGAGAGGGTTATTAATAATAAAACAACCTTTATAAAAAAAACGGATGAAACATGACTCTATTATCGCATGGCATCTGATCGAACAATTGCACGATGTCAAATTGAAGGTTCTAAGAAGGACAAAACACGTCTAACTTTTGTAGTTGTTGCAAATGCAGATGGGTCTCACAAAATGGAACCTCTCATCATTAGTCATGCACAAAGGCCATGTGCTTTTAATAAAAAACGTAGAGAGCAATTGGGTTTCTATTATCGTAGCAATGCAAATGTTTTGATGACTGGACTCATTTTCAGGAAATGGCTACAAAAGATGGATCAACAAATGTAAGATGCTAATAGAACAGTCCTACTTTTGTTAGATAATGCTCCCTCACATGTGGTGAGGGATTTGCATCTTACAAATGTTCAAGTTTTTCTTTTTCCAGCTAATACAACTTCTAAAATTCAACCAATGAATGGTGGAATAATAGCAACATTCAAGAGGCGATATAGGCATTTTCAACTTCAAGATGCAATTGATAGAGATGAACAACAAAAGATAGACATCTATAAGGTTGATCAATCGATAGTCATGAAATGGGCTAAGGCAACATGGAATGACATTTCTAACAAGACAATAGCCAATTACTTTAAGCACAGAGGTCTCTTTGAAAGAGAAACTCAAAAAAATAAAGTGAGTTCGAAAGAACAAGATATAGAAAATAAACTTAAAGATGATATTAATCAACTGTCAATTAGTCGCCCAATATCTGTTCATGCGCTTATAAATCCCGAGGAAGAGCAACAATTTGCCCATGAGAAAAATTCAGATGCAGATTTAATAAAACTCTGTCGTCTCAAGATCATGACGAAGAGGAAGATTGTGAAGTTATGGATAAAAATTCTCTCATGTCAACAAAATAAAAATTAAATGTTCTTCATTCTTGTATTTCATTTCTTGATCTTTGAAATTCAAATCATGTTATAGCTCATAAGGTACTTAGAAACATACAATTTGAGATATGAACTATTGAAAAAAAAATTACTTTAGATAAGTATTTTTGTAAGGAATATTGATTTGACGACGCAATATATTTTATCTATGATGTATAGTATTTTTAGATTTATAAGGAATATTGATTCTATAAATTAATATTTTTACATAGGGTGTTTTATATATTGCATTAAATAATAGATAGTATAATTATTAAATTATACACATTCCACGGAGTCGGCGGATTAATTTTTTATTAAATAATGGAGGTTATTAATTTATAGAGTATCAATTTAGGGAGGTTATATTCTATTTTTCTCTGAGACTTTGTGTTATCATCATATTTAAATTAATGAACATAAAAACAATAATAATAATAAATAACATACACCAAATACTAATATATAATGACCAAAAATTATTAGAACAACTTACGGAATAGGTGTTTCTATCAAAAACATAAAAAGAAAATAAATGCTAAATAAAATCAGAACATAAAATATTCTCGATCAGTCAAGGATGACCAAATTGAGAATGTACGTGTAATAAATTAATAATACTCAAACATCTAGTAAGATAACCTATTATAGAAGTAAAAACATACATCTCACCCTGCTCAATCCAAAAGAAAGAATTTCTCAAAGTCTTCCAATATAACAAATAAATATCAATAAAAGAAAAAATAAAATCAAAATTAAATTACTTACAAAGATAACTCAAAAAAAAGACAAACAAGACAATAAGAAACAAGCAAAACATAAGTATAGAAAAAAATAATCAAGCCAAATATTATCATTACATATAAATTTTGAGAATTTATCATTGATGACCATAATATTCAATAAACAAAAGAAAAATAAAGTGAAAAAAATTTGATTACATATAATATACTATCAACTCATTCATTGGATAAAACCTCCAAAAGCACATAGCAAGGTCATTGAATCGAGTAAAGTGAGTAGTGACCTTTTCATACTTTTTAGGTTCCTCTACCTCGATCCTATAAGTTGTGAAAATAGATTGTATATCTATGTCAATAATAATGAGTATATTGATATTGATATCTCCCATATAATATTACATGTAGTGCAAGATAGAAAAATAAATATCAACTCTAACTTAATAGGTTGTCACATGACAATCATAAGACGGGTCAATATATAGTCATTTCTACTTCTCATTGCTAGGAGGTTCATTCATCATGTGGTCCATCATCCTCCAACCAAATAACCACATCCAAACTCTTGTAGTTTACTGCAACTAATTCCTGTGCCTACTCACTAAAAAGTAATTTTTTAAATCTTGACTTCCTCCAAATAAATAAATATACTACATCAAAGAACAAACCAAACATTCACACCAAGTCATTATGCACTATACACCTATACCACACATTTCAATAACTTGGTTCCCAAGGCACTGCACCCACTTGGACAATCACTACCCCCACTGCATCTTCACTTCACACACGATGCAGTTTTTCGACATCAACAAAACATGATGCACAGTGCACAAACATAATGCATCAGTCAAACAATGAGCATTTTCATGCACCTCCACAAACATGATGCACTTACACTGCACCCACGATGAACCTTCATCGCACCCATGCATAATACAGGTTGATGTAGTTGGGATCGACATTCGACCCAAGTGATAGATATAGATGTGTAATGGAGAAGCACGCCCATGTGCTTGTTTATCATACATGCACATACACTATTACATGTGTATGCACGCGTGCATCATGCTATTACATTGCATGCCTCTCTCTAGCTTAACTAAGATTTGCTTCCTCTACCTAGATTTGACTCTAATACCAGATAAAAACTCAAGTCACAAACGATAATAAAAAACTCAATAGTATCATGGAAAATATACAAATACAATCCCTACAAATATAGGCTAGTTGGATTGAGACAGCCCACTTAATGGAAGCTTTAATCCATTGTATAAACCAAAAGAATTTAAAAAAAAAAAGATAGTCTATAACAATAAGCAAGCACCAGCTTATGAAAGGTGATATGCAGTATTTATAATAAACAAATATAATTATGAAAACTCACAAGTGAGATACTCCAATCAATAATATAGTATGCAATAAAAAAGATTAAACAAATTGATATATATGTAAATACTATAACAATCTTTATCAAGTTAGTGTGTAAAAGTTGAGAACACCAAACTTTAAAAAACAAATAAGTTTAGAACTCTTTCAGGTTTTTGTGAAGATGTTTGTTGAATGTTTTGATATCTAAATATATATTTAACAATGAACTCAATTTGAATTTTATTCAATAATCAAAATATCATTCACGTACAGAATGAGCAAAATCATTTTCTAGAATGACTTAACGAAAAAATAAATAAAATCCATAATAAAATTATATAAATCAAACGATGTGATGAGTTAAACAAATCTAACAAAGCAAACTCTCAATAATCATTTTATGTCATAAAGTATCTTTCACAATCTATAAATTATACCTAACTACCCTACTTTAAACATAGGTGGTTGCTCAATATACACATCCTACTTAATATTACCTTCAAAAAAAGCATTTGTTATATATAACTAGAAGAGAAATAATAATCCATATAGATAGTATATTGGCTACTAGAGAAAAACTATTCTAATAGTATATTTCAGATATTTGAATAAATCTCCTGGTTACGAGTATCTATTAATACTATCTACCCTTTTATCTGAATGTATTTATAATGAATATTCATTTGAAACCAATAACATATATTCCTACAAGTCATGGTATAGTTCCCAATCCTATAAAAGTGAAGGACATCTATCTATTTCAATATAAGCTAGAACCATCATAGGAGATATTATATTTCAGAAGAAGACATGAATATCCTAACATTATTAAAGAAAAAAATAACAAAAACAAAAGATGAGAGAAGATGAGTATACGATGAAAACTTTAAGATCAAATACTAAGTACAAATTTTACATCTCGTTTGAAATGTGAAAAAAAATGTCAAAACCTGAAGGATCAGGTGTATGATCATCTGACTTCGTAATAAACTCATCATAGATTTGAGCATATTGTGTATATCTCCTAAACATATTATAACTCTTATGATTTGGATTATCAAGTTTCCTAGTCTTAGACTCATCATAAGTATGAACTAGAGTAGACTCATGAGCTATTCTATCATTTGGACTCAATGAAGAATTCTTCTACTGAGAAACCTCAATCTCTCTGAAGTCCACATCTATAATTATTGGAATATATGGTGACTCCATAAGATCAAATATGGATAAAAAAGTTCAGATATAATAGATAGATGGACTTTCTATCCTAGCAGAAGGTTTAAGTTAACTACTAAGGAGTAAGAAAAAAAATGAATTTAGATATAACTTCAAAATTTATTTTTTCTAGGCTCCCTAAAAAACATCTCAAAATGATAACGTCGGCACTCACAAAAATCCAATGAATCTCTATCAAAAATATGTGTATCATCTAAGATTAGTAGAGTATCAAGAGAAAATAAATCTCAATGCCTTAAGTACCCACATATCTCATTATGAGAATAAAGAAATAAAATGCTAATTAGAATATCTCATTATCAAGAGAAAATACACCTATAAACTCTAGGAAGCATTGATAAGTAGAAATTTTATATATATTTTTGGTTCATTGTTAACATAATTAGTATGAAGAATATCTGAATTAAAACGCTAATTAGAGAGATTTTAATAAATTTTGATATTTTGTAGGTTTTATTTGAAAACAAAGAAATCAACAAGAAATAAAAATAAAAGTGATCAAGAAATAAAATCACAACTCAAAAGTCTTAATCATGACCACATTCTAGAAGAGAATAAAGAAACTCGAATGTGGTAGAATAAGACATAGTCATGATAACATTTTGTGAAAATTAGTTGAATGAAGCATGATATCATATTTATAAGTCATGATATTTATAGATCACAACATAATACATATAAGTTTTGTCATTCTCAGGTCATTACATAATACTTTTAAGTCATGACATTCATATGTAGCAAAGATATATCTCTTGGTCAGAACATTAACCGACACAAGCACGCACCAACATTTTAAATTGTGAGACTCAATAGGTGAGTATAAAAATGAAAGATTCTAATTAGGAGAATTGAGAAAATAGGAAGAACTAGAAATGAAAAGAGGAGACAGAATCCAAAAATGATGAGAAGAAAAAAATTGAAGAACAAACAAAAAATTGTCAATCTACAA
This sequence comes from Sapria himalayana, assembly GCA_029783825.1. NCBI lineage: Eukaryota > Viridiplantae > Streptophyta > Magnoliopsida > Malpighiales > Rafflesiaceae > Sapria > Sapria himalayana. Next base: position 753,623 of record JAREIK010001701.1, read on the forward strand.
ATTTGATCCTAACGTTGTAGAGCAGCAGTAAAACTAAATCAATTATATCTTAACTATTTTGCTATAGTTTTGAAAACATATTTGATCATCATTTTTGTTTGAATTATTCCTCATTGTTTGGCTAAATCCTTCATCTAGGGTTATTTAATAGAGTTACAAAGGACTATTTTAATGTAAAATTGCAGTTTTGAACAAGGGATTGTAGTTTGTAAAATTGTTTATATTTGTTGGGTACTAAATATTGATACCTTTATTTTAGTAAGGATTGAGAAAGCACTAGGATGTATTTAATTAAAATGTGAAATTATAATTTAGGTATCAAATAGGTTATGCTATGCTGGCAAAACTCATTTTCGAGTAGTCCAGTTGTGCCACCATGTCGTGCCGATCACGACACAAAAAGGATTACACCTAGCGTAGCACAGCCTATTTGTCCTGCAAAATGTCAGGATGTGTCGAGTCATACTGGGTTGTACCGGGCTATGACAGGGCATGTCAGGCCATGCCAGTCCGTACGGGGCCATGTCAAATCATTCAGGACCATAACAAGACGTACCGATTCATATCGACATGAAATGGATCATATTGTTTTATCTTTTTGGAATTAAATTTTTAATTCAAATAAAATATAACTTTTTTATCAATTTTAATTTGTTATTAAATTATTTTTTAAAAAATATTACACTTAAAAAATAAAAATAAATACAAAATAAAAATAAATACAAAATTAAAAAAATTAGATATTCCACATTCACATCTCACAATCATGTTTGGCTAAAATAAAATAATAAAAATGTATTATATTTTATAAACAAAAGAAAAATATAATATATAAATTAAATGATATATAATTATAAAATATGATAAATTAAACATAATTTATAGGATAATAAATACAATATAGTAATAGTGCATAAAGTATAATAAAATAAACAAACGACAAAAATAAAACAAAGTGCATAAATCATTACAACATAATCATATAAAAAAAATAAAAAATCACATAAACCATCAATCGGTGTATATTGTATAGAGTGCATATGCAGATTTAGATCATTATCATTAAATATGAATCTAAAAATATCACTAATGATGATCTCAATATCCTTAATCTCCATGTCTTATAAATCATCATCCATTATAATTTCTTGTGTCTTTATCTTTAATTTTGTCAGTCCTTCATGCATATAAAGGTCTCTATAATATATAATCAAAGTCTTGATCTCCTATCTAAAAGAGCATTGATTGTCACAAAAAAAAATAAACATCAATGCTTAGCTAAGCATCGAATAGATTAGTAAATCATATATCATTTTAGATAATATGAAAAGATAGAGTTGTAAGATTTTCACCAAAAAAAATAATCAAATATGTATTATTAAGATTTGATATAATAGAATAGTAATCAATATCTAAGTATCAAGAAAGTTAACTCTTATTCAATAAACTACATCATCATTTGTCGCTAGCTAACTTAAAAAATAAGTCATCTCCAATTATGATGTTCATATCCGGACTCAGAGTCTGACTACAATAAATATACCTAGTATCGTAATATATAAATAACTTAGTTAATTTTTCGTGAATAAAAGTTTTAAATTTATGTTCATAGTTCATGCATGTAAATCTGTATATCGAATATTTTTTTACTCCTTAGATCTTAACCATATAATCCATAGAATCAATCAAACAATACATAGTTATATTGAAAGATTATTAATTTAAATATTTGATTTACATTTTAATAGTCATGACACTAAATACTGAGTGACCTCTATAGTTGATAAATATGCTACTGATGTTGTGTGCACATAATTGCAATACAAGTTGTTGGAGTGTACACTAACAAACACATGTTCTCAGTATCATAAAAAATCTTAAAAATTTTCATAAAAGAAATTCATATATTTCAGTTTAAAATATCAATAATAAGTTCATTACTCATACTATTAATATAGTCAGATATCACGTATTGATAATCAATTCATGACTTCAACATAAGGTATATATAATTAGAACAAAATTTAATATTTGTTTGAATTTTTTTCTTTTTTAGTCATGTAGAAAAACATAGATTATTAAACACATTGTCTGCTAAGCATCCTAATATATTTTAGTGAATTCTTAATTTTTTCTAATACGAGAAAGATAACTTTCATTCCCTCTCGCACTATCAATTTAATTACGTAACACATACATCTAACCTGAGAAATCTCACCTAATGACTCGACTCTAATGATATTAACAAACATACAAATAAATACTCTATTATTTGAAAAATTATTAAATATAATACTAAATATTTATTTTGAATATTATATTCACTAGAGATTTATGATAAACACTCATATATGACATAATTATCATGAAGATGAAAAATCTCAAAAAATCTTAAATTTTTTTATTAAGTTTATATTTTGAATCTATATAGTCGATGGTGAGGCATTTGAATGATGCATAATCGCTCTATTATATTTCCTAAATTCATTAATTATTAATTATTTTTCTAACTTTTAATAATTAATTATATCATTCCTACTTATAGATCTAAGAATCCTAAAATAAGTAGACTAAAAATAAATCTAGATAATACAGATTACTATAGGATCCTTCGAAAATTTAATTGAAAAACTTATAATAATAATCAATTTTATAATACCTTCCCTCCTAAAATCATTGCGGTATATGAAAGGGATAAACAAAATTAAATAAACTAGATCTAACTTAAAAGACTTCGTTGCTAAGTATGGTTTCTTTGAAATTTAATGCACTGAATTTTTTAGTGGATTAATCAGCATGCCTCGTGAGGTGAGTAGTACTACATGCACTCGGCACTCTTACAAATATATATCATTTAACAATATATGCATTATGCCAATTCTTTTTTAATCGTACAGTATTTATTTCTTATTATTTTAAAATGCATCAATATTAATAAAATTTGCCTAATTTTATATTTTTAGGTAGCAAATGAGCTTGGGTAAAAGTAATTAAAAAAACATAGTCTTAGCCTTGAATCTTTCAGGATGATTATTATTATTATCTATATATACGTCAATTCCAAATTAATTATCATTATATTCATAATTTAATATTTTTTTAATATTTCTATTTATTAAATAAATATTAAAAATAATTAAAAAAAACTCAAAAAAAAATAAAAAAAAATAAATATATCATAATCCATTTGTTATAAAATATTATCTTTTACATTACATTGCACCACTTCTAATCTCAGAGTTCAACTAAAATTTTTAGACTCTAGTTATAATTTGAAAATTTCATCATGTATATCATAGAACATATGGGTACGCATAAGCCATAAAATAAATATTAAAACAATAAATAAAAGTTATAAATAAAACATCACTAAATTTAAGAATTTAAAAAGTGAAGAAAAGAGTAGGGAGGAAATGATTTGAAAAATGAGGAAAAAAAATTTAGAATAAAAATTATAAATTTATTAATCTCTATTTATAAAAATTTGAAAATAATAAAAATATATTATTTTTATTTTTATTTTATTTTTTTAGGCTAGAAATTCAACAATCATTGAATTAATTGCATGTAACTATCGAAAATAATCTGACAACAATAAAGTTGCTATTGTTATCAATGCTATCAAAAATAATAATAAAAATATATGAAAATTCAATGGATTTCATCGGTAGATGCATGTCATTGGTGACTGGCCAAGTAAGACCAACACGACTAACATGCTAGGGGTTTTTTTTAACCCACTGCCTTCGGGCAGTTGCCCAATGAAGTATGAACAATGAACAAATAATCATTCATGCCCGATCATGGGTCATCAGGCTGGCAAACCATGCCACTAGGCCAGGCACATAGATTGTGCATGACCCTACACATGGATTGGCAAACCATGCCACTACCCAGCTCCAGCCTAGCATGACACAAGCCTACCTCGGGTGGAATGGTCCAAGACCAATCATAATTCTAGATCATGTAATGCCATGTGTTACATGCCCAATCCAGGTTGTGCCTCATGTTGTAATCGGGCCACCCAGCCCACTTAAACATCTCTATATTATTATTTATTTTACTATGACTCATTTTTTAACAAACTAAAAAAAAATATTTATCAAAATGTCATACATAAATTAGTTACTCTTCTTCCCTTACATGTGCCTGTCTGGTTCACCAATTGGTAAAAAGAGTTACATATCTATTATATTTAAATATGTTTGTACTCAATATAATATTATTATCATAGAGACATCATATAGACCAATAAATTCACATCATATTTAGTCTGGAAAAAATAAGAATTCTTGAGAAATAATATATCCTTCGGGCTAATATAACATATTAGTTCATAAGTCACTACTAGTACAGACTCATATTAGATTAGAAACTAGCAAATTTTATCACTCAAAACTTAGAGTTTATATCAAAAGAAAGATATATGCTTAACTTGCTCAAATTGAGACATACCTACTACGGAGACAAATAATAAAATATATAATCCCTATAATCTTGACCTTATGATCATTCTCCAAAAAAAAATTTAAGATATGTACTCTATACCCAATTTTACAAGTTTTTCATACACTCATTTTTTTCCTACTTTTATTTCTTCTATTATTTTTCTTAGTAGTATTATAATATCAATGACTTTTTCTGAAATATTATATTATTCAGGATAATGCTAAACCATAATAAAAAAAAACATCACATCTATAATAATGAGACCTTTAAGGAGTAGTAATGTCCAAATATAAAAGTTGATTATAGATAGGTGTTCACTGTGGGGACATATCCATATATGAAAGTTAATCACCTTCAAATGAGACCTTTAGAAAAAGAATTCATTCGCACATATGACATGCACTACCATGACACTTGTTCTCCAATAACTAAATTAAGCTCAGTACAAATTTTTATTTCTATTATTGTATTTCACAATTAAATGATATATCAATAATATGTAAAGAATATATTTCTTTACGTTTACCATCAAGAGAAAATATATATGAAATAGTCACCTAAATTTAAAATAACATAGTCAAATAGCATTTACAGATTACAAAATATATTATATAGCCTAAAATAATCATTGAAAACCTCATTTGTGAGATTTTTATAGATAATCATATCATTTAATATACACAAATATTACTCTTTTTTATATATTGTTTTAGAAAAATCCTATTATAGTAGAAACTACTATTGATCTGAACACTGGCTTCATTTCTGGTGTGAATTATCCAATTGATTCTAATACTTATATAATAATTATAAAAAGGTTAACTATTTGTTTATTATCGAATCAGATATAACATACACAATCAGTATAATTAATTATTTTTTAGATTCTCTTTGGTATATTCACATTCACACATTTTTTCGCATATTATAGTATGTAAATAAATCTCCAAAATATGGAATATCTTTTAGAAATCATGGATACTCCTAGTCAGTTTAATATTCAAATTCGAGTTCGATACTAAATTATGCTAAAAAAATAGACTACTATATGATTTTATATTTTTCTTGGAGATAATATTATCACCTGAAAAAATAAAAGATTATTAATTATTTCAAGATATATTATAGAGAGAGTTCAGAATGATGGTGACATTTACATGTGAGATAGATTAAATGCATCATTACTCTGAGAGATTAAGAATGCACTCTTTTCTCTCAGTACCCTTTTACTATAATAGTTATGTTATAAGGCATATAGACTCTAATCTAATATTTTATAAGTAAATAAAATATATTGAAGTAAGCTCCTTCCTAAGAAATAAAATTCAAGATACAATGATAACTATAATATATATTCAAACAACATTATATTTACCGAACATTTTCACGAATATCTTTAAGAAGTCTCGGCTTAAATTTGTTTTCATAAAATTTATTGTAGTAGACTTGTACACACCATTTGATAGGAATTTTATTATTTTTTTTATTTTTTTTATATTGTTTACTTATTATATAAGAATATTTAAAATATGAATTGTATAATAGTATTATTTACACATATATTTAAACATTATTTTACAACAATGATAAATTTAGTTGGAGTGATCATAGAATATAGAACATATAACCATGTGACTATATTTGTTTCACATTAATTTGGATGAAGCTATTTTATATCATCTCTAAAACTCTTAACAAAACACAATATATATCTAATTCATAATTATGTGACAATAACATAAATGCAATATATCATGGAGGATGCACCCTAAGGGGACCCCTTCTCCACTAGTATGCATAAAAGTATAGAAAAACCAAAATGACGTTTATATGGCCCAATGATAATAACTGCCCACCAAATTGTGGAACAATCAATAGCCTGAAAAAATAAGAAATGCAAAAATTAGTCTATCAATCAGGATGAGTGATAAAAGAACGCTCATCCATGCCAGAAAGTGGTGTTCTAAAAGCAACAAAAGGTGATTTTGAAACAATAATGGGGATGGAGGTATATATCCATGAGGACCACGTTGATAGCATAGGTGGGTGACGGGAAGGTCGGCGACACCACTGCACTAACCATTCTTTCCCATTATGATGAGTAAGGTACCAAGCAGGAAAACACCAATAAGTTAGGTGTGTGTGCATGTCAAAACAACGAATCTCAATGGAGCAAAATCATCAGCTTAAAACATATCAAAAATTGATCAAATAAAACAATTGGAGAGACATTAGAAGCTGAAATTATTAATATGTCAACAATTTCTATTTTCCCATTCAAATTATGTGATAGGTCTACCTGAACACGTTTTAAATATCCTGATGTTGTCAAAAGTTGTTGTTTTGCTAACATGATACTGCCAAAAAAGCTTTGTCTTTCAGATTCATTCCTAGCAGCGATGATATTGGATGATTCAGAGATTTTTGATGCAAAATCGAGAGCCTCATCAATTCTTAAGCTCACTGTATCAATCTTATTAACCATTGACCAGTTTTCTGCCATGCCAGATGATTCCACAGCATGAAATAACAAACGAGCTTCCTGACGCATCTTAGCATAAGTGTGGGAAAGCTCAGAATATGGAAGAAATGAATCCTCAGTAGGAAAAGAAGGATCTGAACATGATAGCAATTCGAGCAACCATCTTTCTATGGGAAATGGAAAAGCAGGCCAATCATCATTCATTCCATTGACAACCTTCTTGATTTCTTTGAACCATGAAATAAGAACCAAAGATGCCACCTAATACAGATTTAAATTCAAACTGAGAGCCAACAAAATATAAAAATTGAAATTCAACAATAACAATAGAAAGGAAAAAACTACCTGTCTGTGGACACCAGACAATGATGTCAGAGCGTTCCACAAGGGGCCAATTACAAAGAGCAATGAATCACCTTGGACTTTGGAAGCAAGAATTCCCAATGCTGATGATGTAATTACCCGAGTTTTTGTAATAGACATATCAAAATCAGAGTCAACTATAAATTTCCAGGTGCTAGAAGAGCTATTCCCGTTTCTTTCCCCTTCCTTGGAACAGATTAAATCAGAACTATTAATTGTGCGCGATGCCTTTTTGAGTCCCACATCCCTCATCTTAGCTACTGATCTAAAATTTGACATTCGTGAAGGAGCTAATGGGCAAAACAACTTGGCAGAATCTAATAGTGAACCATGAGGAGTAGTTGCAAGATCAATCCAAGAAGGCATACAAAAACGAACAACAGCTTCCACGTCACCAATTGGACACTATTACAAACAAACCAGATTCCAAAAAACTGTGAAATAGAGGCAAACATGACTACTATGTTCGATGGTGCTGAGAAATAAGTAATTCATAAATAATGGAGCCACAAATTATCTTATCAAAGTTATTCAAGAGGAAGTTTAGATATTTTTTTTTTCCAATCAATTATATTATAAATCACGTCCATTATTAGCCCTTTACCTGTTGAATTTTTGTTTATAATCCCTGCCAAAATCCTTTTATGCATATCTCTATTTTTTTATTTTTTTTACCTGAATAGTCTCACAGTTTCTAGCTAGTAAACTACTAGGTCTATGTTGGATGTCACCGAATCATATCAAATATTTTTCCCCTAGCTATACAAGTTATTTTCATATTATTCTTTATAATTATATTTTAAATTTTGTACTTCAAAGTCTTACTGCATAATTACTTTAATATTCTTATTTTGCTATCATTATCCTTTAAATATGTCAATAATTTTAAGTTTAATGAATAACAATATTTTTTTTTCTTTTTTTTTCCCATTCCCTCTTCTCTCTCTCTCTCTCTCTCACACAACTAAAATCCAAACACCAAAATCCTAAATTAACATGATAACAACCCGGAAATTCACAACATAATTACACCTCTACCCACATTAGGATTTCAATAAGACCATCAAAAATAGGTTTATTATCCATTTGAGGACTAGCAAAAAACCCAAAAAAAAAAATAGTCTTTATGTTACTTTTTAAGAGAAAAATCTTTTTTTATTGAGCTTACATAGAGTAAGAGTCTAAAAGATACACACACACACACACATTATTTTTTTCTTACTTCTTAATAGTTCTACTTAGACCTCTAGCTAAGATAAAGAGTCACTCATCTTCTACTTTTGAACATGTTACATCATAGTATGATTATATGCCTTTTTAATTATCATATATATTGTAAAAATCAAAGATTATAAATAAAAAAAAGACAAACTTAAAATAACAAACTTCAATACAACTTAATAAAATTATCATATACAAATGACTCTCATATATTGTGCAAATTTGATTGGAACAACCCAAGGACTAGGTTCATCAATCATAAACATTAAAATAAAAAAAAAATTAACAACAAATTTTATCAAAAAACATTCAAGACATCGACATTACAATAATCACATGCCAATTTGAATTAATATAAATTATAAACCAACTAAAATTATTTTTTATAAAAAAAGATAAAGACATTTATAAAATATTCTCTCCTAAAAACAATAAAAAAACTACGAAATATTCTCTCTTAACCAAATTAGAGAGAATAATAACAAAAAATATTCTCTACTGGCTGAAAAATAAAGATAATGAAAAGATAATGAAACTGAAAAATATTCTCTCATAACTGACTTAGAGAAAACAAAGATAATGAAACTGGAAAAATAATGACAAAAACAATATACAAAACATAATACAATTCCCTAGCTGAATTGGGGAGGACTATTATGTGTTTATATTAGGGTTTCTCCCCAAGGTTTCAGTAGAAGGTTTTCCTATGCTGACCTACTTTCTTTTCGTGCCCATATGCCACTTTTTTAGTGCATTTGATACTGTTCATCAAATATTGATTTCTTCATACTTGACCCCATATGAGTTACAATGGCATACAGTGGCAGGGTGATGTAACTGCACGGAAACAATACAGCAAGCCCAAAAAAAAATATTTTATTATGGAAAGCTTGAAATTGGCATGACAAGATTTCAGCCAATCCTAAAACAAATTATTGGAGCCCTAAACAAATGGCATTCCTTGCACAACAGCATGCTTTTCTGTAATTTCGAGTGCCATCTTTGACAAGAAAGCTTGCAGTTCTGCTCTGATAGCTAAGATGATATCAACAGAAATCACAGAAACCCATAACAGAGTTTGCCAACCTTTAACATTTACCAACAAGAAGTTGAGGAATGATGACCATAGGGTAGGACTAACACCTTAAGCTATCTTAAAATCATTTTGTAATGACGTTTTTATATATTTTTGGAAGTCAAATTAACTTCCAGGAGCTAAATCAACAGTTATAAATTCATTGCGTAATGTCAAATAGTCAGCCTTTGTTATAGAGCAAAAAAATTGCCAAAAGAATTCAAAATAGAAGAAACTGGAATTGTGGTCCAAAAACTTGTATGTGCTTTGACAAAAGATATTTTATGAGTAAGCTTGAATCTTGAAAGATCATTTGAGTTGAGAACTCATTATGATGAGATGATGTATCTTGTTCACAGTGCGTCCAATCACGAATCTTTAGCCTACCCGACATCATAGTAACAACACTATACACCATGTCAAAGACTGCTCAGAAGAAAATGAGAATATTCGAATGTTGCAATCCATTGATGGATATGAGAGGTTCATACTCCTCCTTGCAAACAGTAGAACCAGCAGTGAAAAGATTTTGCCATTCAAATAACCTTCTATGACTATCTTCTTCAGCATCAGTTTTATCATGCTGACCAACATATGCACAAGGAAGCATGGTATTGGCTAGTCTTCTTGGAACACATATTCTCACCACATAAGTCTGTCCAAACGTAAGTAGCCAAGAAATAAATAACATTATCATCAATTCTGCTTTAACCTTGTCCAACGCAACAAACAACGCTTTCTTGTGTCTTTTCGTGATAGGCATGCAAATTTTGCAAAGAAATTTATCCAATAGAATGAAAATAATGACCATAACAGTGCAGACACGAATAACAGGCCACATCAGCATATGAATGAGCTCTCTCTGCTTTCCAAATGTCTCGATCAATGCCACCGCCTCTCTACATTCAATGATGATCCATTTTAACAACACATCTACTACAAACAGAGAAATGATGAAAATATGGACGTTTCAAAAGACTGCATTAGCGGAAGCACTGAATTTTTATAAATGACGAGTCTCCCGGCAAAATATGAGATACTGACTGAATCAAATGATAGGCTTTGCTACTCTCTCCATCACTAACAGAACTCCAATTAGAGAGAAAGGTGCCAGGATCAGTGAAAACAACAGCAAAAGTAACACCACAAATAACATTGCCAAGAATGAATGAAAATCAAGGAGAGCAACAAGAATGATAACAGAATCAAGCACGTTATAGAACAATATAGGGTCAAGGTTGTATGTGTATATTTAACAAAGAAAGGAAGAATTTGGCCCTTAGATTTTTTCTACATATCAATGATCAAAGCAAGCTGTTTGACTTTAAAGAGACAGATAGAGTGAGAGAGAGAGAGAGAGAGAGATTTTGACTTATTTTCAATCTGGCTTCCTAAAAACATTAGATATCGGAATAGAAGAAGAGTACAATTATAGACAGCTGAAAAAAAAACGGTTATTATGTCCAACCAAAGCCAGGAGAAAGCACATCTTCCACCAATGACATCTCCAAAGAAAAAGCTAGCACAGTGCCGCAACGACTTCAATAAAACTATAGTAGAAATAAGAAACAGAAACAGCATGGCTCAATTGTATAGAAACAGAAAGAGCTAACATTAGCATCCAGGTCGTATCACTAGCAATACAAATAATGACAACATTTAGATTTTCCACACGCAGTGGGTATGTAACAGTGAGGGAGGGGTGACATGAAGTGAGCACTCACTCCCCCCAAGTGCCCTTGGCCCTTTCCATACATAAGCTTACCAGGATTTCTGGCAGATAGGATAATAAATATGATACCATGAAGAAATTAAAGATTATAAATTAAAAAAAAATACAATTTTAAATGAATATCTTCAATACAACTTAATAAAATCATTTACACAAATAACCCTTATATATTGAACAAATTTGATTGGAATAATTTACAGACTTGTTCCCAAAAATAACATAAAGAAAAATGAAAAATATATAAAAAACAAAAAATATATATAAACTTTAATAAATATCTTTAAAATGTATCATTATTTGTAAAATATAATTTCTTTTCTCACTATATTTTACTATTATAATCAGCTAATGAGAGAAAAAATCTCAAATATAATATTTTATGAATGAATGAAAAACATTAATATAAATTAATTTTTTCACTGGGAAAAAATCAAATATTAAATTATTACGATAACTTATATTCAAAGAACATAACAGTCAAAAAATATCTTCGCAAAAATCTTAAAAAATCATCACCTTACTTTTATTTCTTTCAAACGTGATAATTTAAGATTTTACACACCAACTTAATAGGACATCTCACACCTAACTTGTGAGATGTCCCAAATGAATTTGTTAATTATATAAGCTCATGATATGCTTTTCTTTAAGATTTTATATTTTTTTACTCAAAAATAGTAAGAGTAATACTCACCAAGGCTATGAGAATCATAGCGAGTATAGATTAGATATTCTTTGAAGATCATGTCCATTTTTAAGGATTCCATCCAAAAAAGATGCACAATTAGACATTGTATTGATATGATTTTTCACTTGTCCAATTGGCATCCCTCAAAGAATGACAACTAAACATGCTTAGACAACTAATATTGTTCCATAGCTAGTATTGAAAAGAGTAGTGGGCACACCTTGGTATTTCATCGAATCACAATTCTATTGAGGATTTATGTATCATGAGCAAGGAAAAGACATTAAGAGAGAATGCAAAAAAGAAATGAGATATGAATCTGTTCGAGAGAAGAGAAGTGTTGGTAGACTTAATAATCCAAATTTAAAGATGTATATTAGATGAATATTTTCACAATATTCCCTAGTCGATCCATCTGTTACATCAATTTTTCCATTTTGGTTTGTGAACTTAAATCTTTCAATTATTCTACAAAAGGAACTAATTTTATAATTTATTTAGCATTGTCACAAATGCTTTCTTACTCTCATGTCAGTATCATATATTTTAGCTTTATGTCTTATCTTGATTGTTTAGGGATACTAGATACTCGCTCTGAGGCACCTGGTAATCAAGGATTATAAAAAACTATGTCAATTGAATTAAGTATATTCACATCTAATAATATATAAAAAATATTATATAACCTTTAAGTAAACATGTAATAGGGTGTAAGTGTATATAATAATAACTAAACTTAAAACAAATATTAATCAGTTAAAGGTCAAATTGATAGTAAAGATATTTACACATACATATAATGTATATTATTAGGATTCTTTTTATCTAATAGTCAGATTGTTCACTATTAAAATATTATTTTGTATTTCTGCTTCTCACAAAGAAATTATATATTAATTAGTCAAGAATAATATATTTTTTCATAATTAACTTTAAAAAATATATTTATATGATAATCATCATGTATTTTTGTTCCAAAAAATGGATGTATTGTACGTAGAGTGTGGAAATGTCTTAAGATCTAGAATAATCTCTTAGGGCATAGTTTCAGTCATTTCCATTTAGAAATTACAATTTTAAAATTTATAAAATGTGTATCAAATTATTCTTATTTTTACCAAAGTTAAACAATTGAATAACATATAAAATTATTGGTACATATTGATAATATTCTTAATATAGATGATAATATTTTGATGTAACTCAATAAAAATTATTCTTACAAACTAAGTTCTAGATGATTAATACGAGTTATTTTACATACTTTCTGAATATTAAGGTTGCTTATTCAAGAAGTACAATTTTTTTTTCTTGAATGAGGGATGCTTTATATATTTTATCCAACATTGATATTATAGAATACACAATATTTGACACACCACTTAATTCGAGGATAAAAATATCCACTCGTACTAATAATTTAGTTAATTCTTCTAGATACAGATGATCCATAAGAAAATTAAAAGATTTCATAATTAATTATTTCATAAATTCTCTCTAAAAAAAATCATATAAACATATTTTTCAAATTACTGAAAATAGAGAATATCATAATGTCAAATTTCTTTTAAAATTAATAATCATAATTCATAACTAATTAAAAGTCTACTCAAATTGCAAATAAGCTCGTACAATTAAAAAAACATATAATCAGATTCGTTGAATTTATTAGAGTCAATATTATTACCTTTAGAATAAGCAGCAATGAACATTTCTAAAAGAATACAAAAATACTATATAAGATATCTATAAACTTCAGTGGATCAATCACTTTATGAATGAACAAAACTTATTGTAGAAAGAGAGTGTGTGAGAGCAAGAGAGAGAGTTACTGCTACCTCTTCAAAATCATCAACAGCCAACCCAATGCCAGTCGAAAACACTTGTTGTTTGATATTGGAAAATTGAGGGGCAACCTAGGTTAGCCACCACCGATCAATCGCTACGACTTTCTGTATGTGTACCCCCTTTTATTATTTTATATTCAACACTCCCTCAAGCTGGAGCATATATGTCATATGCACATAACTTATTACAAATATATATAATCCTAGGACTTCTAAAAGATTTAATGAAGATATCTACTAGTTGACCATTTGAATTAACAAAACTCGTAAGAATACATTCTGATATGATCTTGTTATATATAATCGCTAGTTGTCGTATTCAACACTCTAAAGAAGTGACAGCTAATTTCAATATGTTTAGTCCTTTCATGAAAGGCTGAATTGGATGCAATATATAATACGGCCTGGTTATCATATATGAATTTCATCTGTTCATCCTTTCCAAATCTCACCTCGTGAAGAAGATACATCAACCATATAAATTCACATGTTGTGAGAAACATAGCTCGATACTTGGCTTCAACGCTAGATATGGTCAATATATCTTATTTCTTACTCTTCCAATATATTAGATTACCTTCAATAAAAATATAGTATCTTGAAATAGAATGTCTATCAATGGGTGAGCGAGCCCAAACTGCATCTGTGTAATGAACAACATGAGCATTACATTTGTTCTCATACAACATACATTGGCCTGGTGTGCTTTTGATATATCAAAGAATAGGGATTACTGCATCCAAATGACTATCATATGGTGACGGTAGAAATTAACTAACACTTATAAAGATAAGATATGTCTGGACGAATAATAGTGAGGTAGTTCAATTTACCCACGAGTCATTGAAATCTCTCAGGGTCTCCTAAAGGCTCACCCTGTCCTGGCACAAGTTTGACATTCTGATCCATAGGTGTGTCTACCAGTTTATAGTCTAATATATCAGTACCAGAATTTGATTGAGTAATCTTAATTCCCAAGAAATACTTGAGTTTTTTAAGTTTTTAGTCTGAAAATGAGTAAAAAGATGTTGCTTTAGTTTCTGAATATCATCCTAATAACTACTTGTTATGACAATGTTGTCCACATAAACAATCAAATAAACACACTACATAATTGGGCATCAATCTTCCTCTATTGTACGTGTTTAAACTTAGGGATACATGTCTCATGTATAACCTGATGATCCTCATATTTATGTCTCATAAACTAAAGTTCAACAGAGACAAACTAGGAAAGATACTTTTCGCTGCCGATCAATTTCTCCAAAATAATCATGGGAGATCCAGATATGACAAAAGAAAATATGAAAGTTTTAGTAGTCATATCTACGTATCTAGAGAATCAGCCCTAATACAGCTTCAAATGATTGGCATTCAAATAATTCAGAATGCGCTCAAGACACTGATGCAAACTATAGCTGTAAATGCTGAAGTTGAGGGCCAATTTTCTTTGAATGCTTATCGAATAGGATGAAACGTGCTACCTGAAATGCCTTTCAGATTATTATGAGAGATTCTGAAGCTTGCATAAACAGAAACTTTTCTGGTTTAACGTTCCTGTTTCTTCTTGGCACCCTTTGATGGAGAATCAAGACTCGAGATAGGACCGACGATGGCATTAATACCTTCTCCGACACTGATTGAAGTTCCCAAGATCTTGAATCCATGGAGAGGATAATTATGATTTCCAGCAACACCTAATAGGCTGATACTCTATGCTTCTAAATATAAAGTCTAAAAATATCAAACACCACAATGCTCCCATCCACTAAACAGCTAATAATATTCCCGTCTGGACTAATTGCAAGTGAGCCAAATATTGGCACCTTTAGCTCTTGCTGCCATTAAATAGAGAATGAATAATCCGTTAAAGAAAGAGCTAACACGCGGCTAACAGTGGTAGCAACCAAAAGTGCATCATTGGCCAACAGAGGCAGCACAAAATTCCATATTGACGTGGATTCTAGAAGAGGTGGTTGCTTGATTCTGGCGTGGAATATTTACGTGGATGAGCATGGCCATCACGAATCACAAATCAGGACGTGGATGAGGATGAGCGTGGTCAGTTTCTGCCGACGACGTATTGACATGAAATAATTAGATTTTCCTTGAACCTTCATACGATACCATGCAGAAAGAGAGTGAGAGAGAGAGAGAGTTACTGCTACCTCTTCAAAATCACCAGCAGCCAGGCCAACGCCAGTCAAAAACACTTGCTGTTTGATACAGGAAAATTGAGGGGCAGCTTAGGTTAGCCACCACCGATTAATCGCTACGACTTTCTGCATGTGTACCCCAGCTTATTATTTTATATTCAACACTTAACAATCTTAAAACAAATTATATTTTACTTTGATAACCAAGTAGCTCAACACATTATTACACATATGATGTTGTACTAGTTAATGAAACACATTAAGATAGATAATAATTTCACATAAAAAATGATACATAATAATTCTATAACAATAATCTATATTTCTTCCAATAATCAAATAGTATATAACTATGCGAATACACTTTTGAAGACCATGGAATTCTTCATTTTCCTTCATGCCAAGTATTTATTATATGTATACACCAATTTGAAAGAGGTATTGAGATGTATGTAGGAAGCCCCAACCCTAGCCATATATATGGTTCATGTTTTTTTTCTGTTTCATGAAGAATAAAGAAAGCATAGTTATTTTTTACTCCCAAACATGAATAATATATATATATATATATATATATATATATATATATATATATATACACATACACACAAATACTTACCGGATTGATAGTGTTGGAAACCATGTTATGTTCATAATTTTAAAAAGCGCAAGGCGCACCAAGACGCAAAGATTTTTTGGAACCTTGAGGCACAATGCACATCTAAGGCATGGGCTTTTTTGAAGTGAAATATGACTTTAGATGCACATAAATTTTTATTAAATATGATTCTATTGATAAAAAAATAAATGTTCCTATTATTTAAATAAATTCTGATTAAAAAAATAAATGAAATTATATAAATTTCAATATATAATTACAGAATTTTGAGAATAAATATATTTTTTAAAAAAACTATAGTATATAAGGCACACCTCTTCAGTAAGGTGCATGCCTTGGAAGGCATGGCACTATAGCTAGGGAGTGGTTGTGCCTTGAGCCTAGGCGCGCCTTAAGCATACATTTCACAACTATGGCTATGTTTATGTTTTTGTGTTTTTAAGTTTAGAATGCCTTCTATCGTTTAGCTTATTTTTTTTTTCTTTGTTTGTAATAGAGTGTAGTATATATAGGCACAATAAATAACATGAATTCTGAATTGCATTTGCATTATGCATATCCCCAATGTTCAGTGAAATGAAGTAGTGGAAACATATGTTCATTTTTGTTTGTCAATCTCAATCAAGTAAAAAGCACAAAGATTGTACTACACAAATCAGTAAATCTGCTTATGTTAGCAACAAAAGAAACCTGAACAAGTAGCCTCCAAACTCTCTCGGAACACTGCAATATTTCCTCGTTCGATTCAAGTAACAGATTCTGAAAAACAGCACGAAAAGTATCTTTCAAAATAAATGAGGGCCAAAAAGGAATGTCAGATGGTGCAGAAAGGTGCCTTTGATAACCAGCTTCAAGCAATCGCTCCTATAAATTTGGTTTTGCAAATGGAACAAGAAAACAATGTCAGCATACAAGCAACCAATAGAAACGTGCCATTAGAAATCAGGATCATTTCAGAAAAATCAAGTGTACAGGAATAGCTGGTAAAAAAAATCTAAGTGTTCCGCAGAAATGTGGAATACTCATGGATACAGAACAAGTAACAAAAGAAAAAGCAAGAACCATTATTTGTTATGTAATGAATGCATTTACCAAAGTTCTAATTGCAGAATGTCTGACAGACATGATGGTATGCCGCATAAAGGGCCACAACCGAGGTGCCAATGTTGTCAATGCACAAGGATTTTCCTGACTGTGCCCATCTACAGCATCAATAACATCATATGATTCATTAAGATCCAGTATACATTTCGACTTGAATATCATGTTTGGAAACCTCTCCACCAGTGAATAAATTTCCGCTAATAGATTCATCACACTGAAAAGATAATATTATACTTTTTGATGAAATTAAGCCATCAACAAATCAAACAAACATCTAAAGAAAACTCAGCACAAATTAATGTACAAATAATGATCTTATATAATAAACGAATATGATTGAGACATCCCGCATATTAGATTTTCTCATCCATAATGTAATAAAAAAAACTAAGAAAAAAAAAGTAAGCTGAAAATTAAACTTTCAGCATTACCTCTTAAGCTGGTGTTTAAAAATCTAGAACATCAAATTTTGAGAAAAAGAAAGATAAATTAAGCATGTTTAAAGTCATTGAATGAAAGATTACTAATTCAACTACTATGTGGATATAGATTATAATAATAATCACATCATGAATCTTCTAACTAAAGAAAAAATCCATCTCTATCTTTGTTTATTTGTGAAATAATAAATTAAAAATTATATAGATTCTTATTTAATTATCATATTAACAGATAATAGGCGAATAAATTGAATATAATATATCCGTTAGTATATGTTCAATCTAAAATATTTCACATATGACTAAAATCATTGTCATGAACTTTTCACAAGGCTCTCACTTTTACGAGAAATCTGACAGAGATTAATATTTTAATAGCATTATCTCTAAAGTTCAGAGATTACATGTGATTAGTCTCGAATACAAGACCTACCACTCTTTGAAGAAAACACTTATTATCCAATAAATTGCATGAATAAAACAACAAGTAAAGTTTAGAGTAGCTAATTATAGAATTTTCTAGCTTCTTAGAAAAGTCTCATATGCTCTTGTTAAATAATATAATTAAAGATAAAAATCACCCACCAAAAATCAATAATTCTCACGCCAAATAAGTACCAGAGTATCCCCTTACAAAATTAAAAAAATAAAGAATTAGAATAACTCACATGTAAAATACTAACATTCATAATAAATTAAATAGAAAAAAATAAAAAAAAATTATAAACTAAAAATATATTAAAGTTCTAACATATTTTTCTCAAGTTGAAACATAAATATGCATAACATCAAAATTAGATTAATGAAAAATAAATCAAAATCTCTTCAAAACATCCATATAAACATTCACTAACTGATCTTCAATTTGAATATAAATTATAGTAATAGTTACCTTCTAAATTTTCTAACAGAAGAAAAGGCAGTCCTCCTATGTGCACTTCCTCTATATGTGAAATATGATTAGAGATTATATGTCTTGCTACCAAACTATTACAATGAGGATTAGTGAAAAAATAATATGAATATTTTTTTCATCTCAAGTAGGTATATTGCGACTTTTTAAGATGTCAAAACTTCTAATTTATGACATGTTCCTAAAAGCTCAATAGATAATTATCTCTCGTCAAATAAAATTCTATAAGTATAGGAATCATATAAATAATTGAGTTAACTTAATTTCAAATATCGATACTACATAAACAAATAATTTTGTAAGTATAGGCAATTCGATTAATTAATAGTAAACTAATTGTTACACAATCTAAATAAATAGACTTGAATTTTCATAAAGATATTTAGACTCTAAAATGAGTTCATTTCATTATGTATGATGATATTTTTTTAATATTTATGTAATATTATGTATGTCTGTTGCACGAATGATAGATGCATGTGAAAATGTTATTATTTATCTTGTCATACAAGATGGCTATCATTATTGGATTGTCACTACCAAGGATAATTTACTCATAATTGTGTCGTTGATATTACATCACCAAAACTACAAATCATTCTAATCAATAGTATTTTGCATATATAGCCCTTTTAAGAAATATATCAACTATTGTTAATGACTATTTAGAATGTGCATTTTTATTCTCTGATATTTAATATCAGTCAAAAGTCAATTCTTCTAAAATATATATAATGAATTGGTCATAGATACATTAGTGGTTTTAATTTTGCAAGCATCATACTCATAATGATTAAACTTATTTCAATCTTGAATTTTAACTCATAGGCTTATCTCACACATTAAGGTTAGAATGATTGGAATATCCTTATTATCTTATCACGTGAATATATCTAGTGACTTATATATCACCCTCCACATCTGACACACATAATCTAACAATAAAATAAAAACCCTAAATTTTAATTCTAAATAATATTCATATTCATCTACATTCAAAGAATAAAATTACCACATATATAAACTTCATAAAGTCAAATCATCATTACACATGTACATAAAATTATCCTTTGATCTTAATTTAATTTGTTATTAAAAAAGAATTTGCACGAGATATTTTGAGTAACATATCATGAAAACAAATATTCCCAATAAAAAATCCAGGTGAAGCTCAAAGTCTTACAACCTAATCACAAACAAATATTAATCATATTCACCTTTAATTTGCCACTAATTAGAGGTTGAAATCACACCGCCTAAGATTATTGCGAGCTCTTAAGAATTTATTTGAGAGTTGATTTTATATTTTGGGGAATGACATAATTTTTTTAACTAAAAATTATGATACTGACTTGAGGTCGTTACTTTATTATCTCATTGGATCTTCTCTTGAGTATAAAACTTATGGCGATAATGCATTTAAAGTGATTGTCATTCTTAGACTGTCACTACCAAAGTTAAATCACTCATAGTTATGCTCTCAATATTTTATCATAAAAACCAAATCTTATATTATTCAAGGGTTATTCGCAAATCTACTCCTTTTCAACAATACATCATCTATCATTGATAGTTCCTTCGAGTGTTCATTTCTAAAATTAATCTTCTAATGTTTCACAAAATAATTTGATACTAAATATATTTGAGTTTTAGATTTTATGAATGAAATACTCATGATAGTTAATATAAATTTTCCCATGAATCTCACATATGAAAGTCATATAAAAAAAATAACTTATTAAATTATCATCACCATTTGAATATCATGTACTTGCATGTGTCCCATTATATATAAGTCATCATCTATTATAGTCGACACACGACTCACATATTATAATGAAATTTTAAGATTAAATATTTTATTTGACCCTCACACCACTCAAAGATTAATTCTTCTAAAATATGCACAATAAATTGATGATAAGTATATTTATACTTTTAGTTTTGTAAGTATTATACTCATAATAATTAAATTTATTTAAATCTCAAATTTTCACACAAAAGTTTACCTCACGCATTAAAATTAGAATAACTATCTTCCTTATTGTACTGAATGAATGTGTTTCATTACTTATTAATTATACTTTATAAATTTATTTCAATTCTATGTAACATCTACATCTATCAATATTCAAACCACAATATTATAATAAACATATATTTCATAAAATTAAATCACTATTACACAAGTACATAAAATATTCATATGAGATATTATGAAAGGTATTGCATAGAATCAAGAGTTGTCAATAAAAACTCAAGTGTTAATCTAAGTCTCAAAACATAATACCAAATAGATATTGCTCGCATTCACCATAAATTTACCACTAATTAGAAATTAGAATCATATTGTTTATAAATTTGTTGAGTTCATGATTATAAATTCAATTTATTTCTCTTTTTTTCTTTGTGAATTTCTCTAAGTATTACATTAATATTTCATGGATTCATACGATTATTAAAGCTGAAAGTCACAATGTTATGTTAGGGTCATAATTTTAATATCTCATTAGATCATCTCTGTAGTACAAAAGTCACGGATGCAATAAATATCATAACCCAAGTTTCTCCCTTCCAAAACACAATATCACAATACTGAGAATTTCATGACTTAGATAATTTCTATCTGCAATACAAAGTCATAACATAAAAATTGATTGACTTTGATCATCTTTCTATGAATTAAAATATCATGATACTTGGAATGATCACGTCTAATATATTTACTGTATAAAACACAAAGTAATAGGCTAGAAATGAACACGATTTTGATATTTGTTCACTAGAGTACAATATCATTGCATTAAAAATGCTGAGATCAAAATAAATATTCATTAGAACGAAAAATCACAACAAAGAATATTTATGCAACTCAAAACAATTGATATTTTAACTTTATATCCAATAAGTCACTGTACAAAAAATTATCAAAGTTAATTATACTAATAAAATATTTGGCCGTAACAAAGTGAAAATAAGGTGATGGTATTTGGCTCTCCATATACAGTCCATTTTATTTAATTATCAAAGAAGTCAACCATATGATCTAATGATCATTTATATAAATATCAAAGAAAAAGAAAATATTATCACAATATTATTGCTTCACAAAACAAATAATTAAATGATATAATAAAACAAAACACTTGTACATATAAAATTTGTCAAAAAGAATAAATCAACATTGGCATTATCATGCTTTGAAGCAAGTACTGTGGTATCATTGATCAGATCAATATTAGAAGCTCTAGACTCTATAAAAAATAAAGATAATATGGTTACCTGTTACAAAAATATTCACTCTTGAATTTATAGTGAGATAGTGAATATAAAATACAATGAATATAGACATTCCTATAAAGTCTAACACAATAAAATAAAAGATTTAGAACCACTCATTATATAATAACAAATACAAAAGTAAATTATATAAAGGATAAAATAATTGGAGTGGAGCACAAGTTGGATGCTCTCATCAAAGCATAAAAAAATATAAAAGAAAGAAAAAAATAATAAATATAAAAGTTAAAAATCTCAACATTCTCTATCAAACTAATGCATACACAAGTCTACAATACTTAGCATGAAAGAAAGAAATATAAGCTAAAATATCTTCAAGATCTTCATGAAAATATCTATTAGTTTCTAGATTGTCTAACTGTATGTTGCAGTCATGGTCTCGTCTAAATCTTCTCCCTTAGGAAGAAATAGTCAACTTCAATATGTTTGGTCCATTCGTAAAACACTAGATTGGAAGAAATATATCACATTGTCTAAGTGTGACAAAAAATATAACAAGAAAAGATAGTGCATACCTAATCTCTTTTAGCAAATACTATATCTAAAGTACTTTACAAACAATTATTATTATTATGTCAAACTATATTTTTGCACTGGATCAAAAATTAATTATCTACCTCATACTTTTTTAGAAGATAAGGTTACCTTCAAGAAAAATATATATTCATTTGACATATCTTCTTTCAATATGTACCAATACCTAACTTGAATATATATACTTGACTAATTAAAAATACTAATAATCCCTAGAAGAGATTCTTTAAGTCCTTGAGACTTCTTCACATGCTTCAGTATGCAAAGAACTATGTCAAGATAAATTTATAGAGAAAAACCTAGGAAATGGCTAAATATATTGACTATGTAAGATATATTTGATATTAACATAATCAAATAGTCAATTTTGTATATAATTCTGCTATAAATAATATAAGACAACTAAAAATATTACAACAAAAGTTGAGTTAATACCCCAGACAAAAGAAGTAACTATTATAGTACAATTTAAAATATTAATCACTACAAAAGAAGTATCTACAATTCAAAATATGTACAAAATAAAACCAATTGTATAATAAATCACATATTCATCAAGATAATATTTGAATCTTACAAGGACCTTCATATGAAATTGTATAAATATATACTTTTAAAGTGTTATTCTCAACTCGTAATCTATCATAATTAGAATGTCATTCACTTAGAGAATCAACAAAATCATCATACTATCAAAATACCTCTAAATAAATAAAGATTCAATAAACACATATGTAACCAAAATAAAATAATTAGATATAAAAATCTTGCAAATCAGACTCTATGTGACTGATTTAGGCCATACAACATATTTGACAATCTAAAAAGTAAAAACTATACATGACAATACTACTCAAAACCAAAGTAATTTTTCCTTAATTATTTTCTCATCAATATCACAATGAAGAAATATATTGTTTACATTGTTAGATCAGCCTCTTACTTACATTGTAAGTAAAACTTAGCTTTTACAAACAATTTAGAAACAAAGATAAAGTAAAAAAACACAAAAAAAAAACTTATTATTGAAAAAAAAAATTATAACTTAGTGATATGCAAAAGAGACCTCTTTTTTTATATATAGCAAAAGCAGTATCTAAAACCTTGGAAAGTTTTAGACACTCAACAATCCACTAGAAGCTTGAAAGATTCTAAAAAAATTAATCCTCTAAAAATTCCACATTTTGCTTGGAAATGATGATCTCTCTATGTTTCTAAAAGTTTCGTACCCCCCTATATAAATCTCCTAAAAATTATTTGCTTCCACTTGGTGGAGAAAGGCTCTACATGAATAGTTGTGTGACACTAACATTCTAGTGTTGGATTAAGCATCCATTAGGGTGGATGTCATAGTGGGGTGTGTGAAACCCCCTTCTTCCTTTCCAAAATTGAAATTCAGTTGAAATCCCATAAACCCTAAAATAGAAATTGAATCCCCATGTTCAAATTCTAGCAATAAACCTAAAATTACATAAACCCTTAAAGGAAACCAATATTAAATTCATCAAAATTTAAAATGCCAACAAATTATACTAAATTCATCAAAATTAACTAATATTTGAAACCAATATTTAGGATATTGAATTTTCAAATTTAACTCTAATCAATTTTTAATCAGGAGCATAAATTTCATATCTTTCTCAATCCACTAGGTACTTCCAAACCATTAACCAAACAAAAACTTCAAAATCTTCAAATTTCTAAAATCCTAATTTGAACCAAAAATCCTAATTGGGTTTTAAAATCTAATTTTGTCATTCCACTCCATCTCAAATAATTTAAAAAACCCAAGTATGATTACCACTATGATTCCCAGAGTAAAGTATGAAAGTCAAAAAATTAGTTTAGAGAATAAGATCCCACATGTACCAACCTTTTGATAATGAAAAGATCATAACAACGAGATTATAGAATATATCTGTAAATATAATATTAAGTTATAATTTATGCATTTTAAATTTCATAATTAATACGAATTTTTTAAAAGTACCTTAGGATATTAGTATTCTTTACTATGAGAGTCAAATTACAAGACATATAATCTTAAATCTAATATTTTATGAGTGAATAAAATAAATATTAATAAATTATTTCTTTCGCAAAAAGAATATTCAAGATATAATCATTACTATATTTTATATTCATAAAACAAATCAGCCAAAATACATATTCACAAAGATTTTAGATAGGCATCAAGTTATATTCCTGCTTCCAACATAAGTGTTATAGATATTTACGAATCAACTTAAAGAAGATTGTTATAATTATTTGTTTTTTATTTATTTTCTTTTATTATTAATAAGATCACACAATTAATGAGTTGACCTGATTCATTGGCTCATTATATAAGGATATCTCATATATGTTTGATTTATGAGATTTATTAGATATTTTTACTTTTTGACTTAGTGGTTTACACATATAAATATCAAAAAAATATACAGAATTAAAAACTTTTGTTTAATTTTCTAACAGGTCATATAGCCAAGAATCAACTTACTTTAAAAAATGATTCATAATTCATAAGGATGGAAGCAAGAATGTGAGTGAGAAGACATGGCATTATTCTTGTCCCACAAAACAGACCCATATTGGCCCAAATAGTAAATGGGCCCAAATTAATTGGTTTGGATTTGCCCGCTCTAGTTTATGTTATTTTATTATTATGACTGTTATTTAGTAGAGATGGGTATTGCACCCACACTGCAGTCCTAGCTGCAACATAGTATACCGAGTCATTTTGACCTACAAGGCTGGCCACTGTAACCCAGTCTTTTACAATTTTCCCCAACCGTGTGGGCAATTTGGCCAGTTAAGACTAGCTCAGTAACCAAAATTTTCAATCGAGCTGGGTAGGCCCAGTAATGACAGGAGTAAAATGTCAGCAGTGCTGGCAGAAGTTACAAGGAAATCAGAAACAGCAACAATGACACTGCTGGCAAAGATGCTGTCACCAGTGATCAAGATAATGGCATCACCAGCAACAACCATGGTGTTGGCGGCATTGGAGTGAGTAGCAGTGGAATCTTGTTCAGCAACTCTGATCATGTCTAACACAACTAATTAAATTAATTATAGATACTTGTAAATATTACTAAGAAAAAATGTAACATGTGGTAGATTTCATAGCAAAATTTAAACTGTAGTACATTCCATTTAATTACATGAACTGATTCAAAATTTAAATATTATTGCAAATTTATCTGATGTGGAAATCAAAAATTCTACTGATTAGACAGGAAAATTCACTTGAGAACAGAACTAGCTGGCACATAGATATCATGACAAAGCAAAACAACCAAATAAAGTGGTCTGATATACCTGCTAGTGGAAGGACTCAAGTCATCTAAATCAAGCAATATATCCCAAAGTAGTGTCACAATAGACTTCAAAGTAATCTCTGCACCTGAAACAATAGAAGCAGCAGCTGGTATCAAAGCATCTGCAGCAACCGCTCGAACATCATCATCAAGATCCTCTAATCCAGCTTTACAAGCAGGTATAACAGAGTCCAGCAAATCAGGCAGCATCTCCTACAGAAAAGAGAGCCATAGAGCATCATAATAACCAGTTAAAATAACCCATTAGATAAACAACCCATCTTTTTTTCTTCCAAGCCTATTAATGTGCAGAACACATGTATAAACTAACAAAATTAAAAGAAAAGATATTAACATTGCTATATAATATAAATAACTTCATTTTTTTTACATCAGACTGCTGACATTTAAACAGCTGAATACAACCTTGCAGTCCAGCAAGTCGGGAAATAAATATGAACTAGTCAAAATATTTAAAAAAAAAAACACACAGAACTGTTACAATTTGTGTTTGTTTTAAAATGTTTTTATATTTTTTATATTTTATGGATGAGATTGCCCAATAAGTGAGTTGCCCCAACCCGTACTCTAATTTTATATTTCTATTGTACATTCATGATTTATATCAAGTATTCTATTTGAGATAAGATGCTTTATTTCTTGAATTTTTACATATTATCATAGTCAAACTCTAGATAGAAGTAAACCCTAGGATTTGCTTAAGAGAGAGAGAGAGAGAGGTGTACACCATAACTATACTATTCATGAATGCTAGACGTATAAGTGCGTGTGTGCACTATGTGTGCATGAAAAAGAGAGCTACGAGCATGCAACGGCAGATGCACATCACATGTCCACAGTGAGTGTACAGCATGTGGCAGGAGGTGTATCGTGTGTGTGTGTGTGTGTGTGTGTGTGTGTGAGAAATTGGTGCAGTAAGAGTGCACAATGAGTGCAATGATTCTGTACTGTGAGAGCAATGAAGGTGGACCAAATAACCATACTGAATGCAGTGTAACTGTAGGGTGCATAGTGACCTTGTATGCTCATTTGGGTTGCTTTGTAGCATGTTACACCTTTATTCACAAATGAATGAAATCAAGATTCTAGAAATTACTTTAATAAAATCTCAAGCACATAAATTATTTGAAATGAGTTTACAAGAGATCAAACAAAATTCTTCAGTCAGAAAAAAGACGGATCACTAGACGAATAAATCTCTCAACAATAATAAATTGATATAAATTGACTTAAGTCTTTTGATTGATATGTAGTAACCCCTTAAGTTAGGATTGGCATAAACATGTTTGGATTTTTAAGAATACCAAGATTATGAATTTATCAATCATTGAGAATCATGAGCTAGTTATTATAGATAATTACAAGTAAATCACAAAATACAAACAAAAAGATGTGCATCACCAAAAAGTGACAGCCTTGCAATTATTTTTAATCGTGCATAGCTTTCATTAGTCGAATTACTAAGATAATGAATATTTAATTAATATGAATTTGATGCTAACTAAGTCTATAACAAAAATGTTATTAAGACCATATCATTATATGTTGTCTAAGATAATTGAGACGAAAAAATAAAGATATATATTCAAAGTAATCAACAAGGTCAATTGGCATAGTATCTAAAAGAAATAGGAACTATTGGTTGATCAATGAACAGATAGATATATAACTTTTAGTATATAGTGACAAGTAGATCAAAGTCACACAAATGATTATTCATAGTGGTAACGACTCATGAATGATAACCTCTTGAGTTCTAACAAAACATGAGAAATCATATATTCTCATACCATTTGGCCAACAAATAGGTATGACATTACCACAAAATCATAAAAAACATCATCATATATAAGAAAATAAATTAAATCTAAAAATCTAAGTATTTGTTTGAGACCTAGTTATATCTTTTCAATTTGAGCAATTAAATAATTTACAATTACTTGATCAAAATATCATAACAATCCATGTAAAGTAGGTAAATAGACTTATGTTCATTTTATTACTTATATGATCCACATATTTATACAATTATGTTGATTCTCACACACATTCAATGAGCTTTTAGTGGAGTGCCGATAACCATCAAATTTTTTTCATCATAGCAAAATCATAATAAATGTAGCAAAATCAAGTTTTCCATAAACCATAATTCACTGGTAAGTTCAGTACATACGAGGCACAATGAAATCTACTAGAAAGATACTTCATTCAGCATGTATTGTAATAGATAGCTATTCTTTCATGCCTAATATGAATCCTCCGGTAGACTCTAATATATATAAGTAGAGTTCAAGTCGATAACAAAAGTTGCTTGAGAAATGGAAGAGACGAATGCCACGAACTGAACTTTCTGCATGCATTTTCTTCACACTTTACTTTCTGCGCACACTTCTGCACACTTTCTGCACATACTGCCCACACTTTCTGCACATACTGCCCACACTTTCTGCACATTTTTTCGGCCCACACTTTCTGAACATACTTACTGCCCACACCTTCTGCACATTATTACTGCCCACACCTTCTGCACATTATTACTGCCCACACCTTCTGCACGTACTTAATGCCCATGCATTCTGCACATACTTTTTCCACCTCCCCATAGTTCACATCATCATACTCATAGTACCCTTATCCAAGTCAAGCACTATGTCACACATGGACATGTAATGTGAATCTACTATCACACATCCATTCATCTTCTTTTGCACACCCGAATGCACTGTTACAAGTGTACAAACAAAGGTATTGTGCTGTTACAGTGCACTTTTTCACATGCACTCTGCTATTACAGTACACATCTCACCTCTTGCATCCTTTACCTAGGATTTGACTCCGATATCATGCAGAAAAACTAAACAATAAACCTCCAAAACTAAAAAAACCAACATGAATGAATGATGGAAATCCATTCGTCCTCTTTTGCACACACATACACTGTTAGAAGTGTACGAACAAGTGCATTGTGTTGTTACAGTTTACGCTTCCCATACACTCTGCTATTACAGTACAAATCTCACCTCTTGCATCCTTTACCTAGTATTTGATTCCAATATCATGTACAAAAACTAAACAGTAAACCTCCTAAACTTAAAAAACCAACATGAATGTATGATCGGGATCCATTCTTCCTCTTTTGCACACACATATGCACTGTTACAAGTGTACAAAGTGTATTGTTCTGCCAAAGAGCACACTCCGCATGCACTCTGCTATTACAGTACACATCTCACCTCTAGCATCCTTTACCTAAAATTTGACTCCGATATCAAGTAGAAAAACTAAACAATAAACCTCAAAAACTTAAAAAACCAATAAGAATGTGTGATGTGAATCAAGAATATATAACAATAATTTTGCATTAAGGCAGCCCACATATTGAATGATGCCGTCCATAAAACAGAAATAAATAAATAAATATTCTGATAAATTGTAACAAATATCATAATCACATAAATAATACAAAAGCAAACTCATATAACACCTTTAAATTAATTGTTTACGAACTCTGGTAAATAATTTGATAATAAGAAATCCAATAGCATTTGAAGATAAACAAAAGCAGCATCACAAAGGAAGTTACCTTCCCACCACCACTACTCATTCACCATCCAAAATAGCAAACTATATCAACAAACCCAAATTCAGTTGCCATGAAAAAGTACCTGCCGTACAGCTATCAGATACTTGATTCCCAAAAGACTTCCATGACGAATTTCCCATTGTGGCATGCACTGAAAGCAAAAGTAGAAAACAAAAGCAGAAAACAAAAACAAATAAGAAGAAACACAGTTTAAATACCCCCAAGTAGCCATGCTACACAACTTGTGAGCCAGCAAACCCAAGCAATCAGACGACTTTCCCAGTATAATTTTAGCTGCAATTGCATAATTCTTTTTTGTGAAATGAAGCTTATCAACAAAAGACACTTCCTACAATTATATAAATATTCAAATGCATCTAAGCAGCCAAAAAAATTATAAAAATATAATTGGATTTCATCAGGAAGCACTTCAATTTCAATCCTTTTTGTGAGGTTTTTAACTATAAAGTGAGTTATAACCATGAAGTATAATTCACAAGTTTAGTTTTACCATCAAGATGTGGGTAATAGCATCATTCCACATCCTGATTACACAATTACTATGCATTAGGTTCTCAATTTTTTTATATTGCAATTGTTGAATTTTGCCAGGTAAAGATTTTATATGTGACTAAAGTATATCTTGATAATTGTTAATTTTAGGTTTCAACCATGACATTGGGTTTCATCGATTTAGGATTTTTGCCTATGACAAAGAGGGAGAAGAGAAGGAAAAGAGAGAGAAAAATAAATAAATAAAATATTACATTAATTCTAAAATCAAAAAATACGATACATATAATTTGAGATATTTCACAAGTGGAATACTCCCAAACAATAAAATGATAAACAATTATCATCATTTTTCAGTTTTCTTCTCTAGTTTTTCTTTTCAGATTTTACATACAGGAAAGAAATTAGTCAACAATCTATAAAAATTTTTAGAATTACTTCATTTTTCTGATCTCTCTTAAAGACATGATAAAATTTAATCCAAGAAAATAAAAAATTCTTTTTTTTATTAATATCACTCAAATAAAAACAATAAACTGATTATTCATATGAAACTAATAAAATATTAACTATTAATTATGTTTTTTTTGAATATTACTCATTTATTAATGAGTCTATACTATGTAAAAATTTAGAAATAATATTTGAATATTTTATTATTTCTTATTAATCTATGAGAAAAATATACATGAATAACACAAATCAAAAAAAAGTATATTTTGAGACATTTTTTTATATTTAGTGCATGCTAAAAAATATTAATGTTTTAGCAAACTTAAATATATTAATTCATACTTAATCATCTCCCAACTCCCATCCATGTTACTTTTTTAAAAAACATATCATTATTAATAAAATACATGTCAGCAAGTCACGTGTAAAAAAAGGAAATAAAAACAAAAACAAAATATATTTTCAAATATATATACATATATACTAGATGTATGCAGTATCTACGTTCAGTATATACATACTGCATATGTGCAGTATCAATGTTTAGTATATACATACTGCATACATGCACTATGTATATCCATATAAATATGCACATATGCATATATATATATATATATATATATATTTTTCCCCTTCTTTTAACTATATGTTTTCTATTACTAAATTAGAATGTTGTAGTGTGCCAAGACAGTGGAGCTATTCTTTTTGTGGTTAGTTAAAGAGTTGAGTTAGGATTTGAACTCTGATTAACTTTTAGGATTTAAAAACAGTGTAGAATATTTTGTGTGACTGTGCATATAGTTACGCAAAAGGTCGACTTTTGTGCCTAGCTTTTGTGTACCATAATTTGGTGTAAAATTAAGTTACCTCAGGAACAAAATTATAAATTTTTGCAATTATTTTGAAATTTCTGTAATTTTATCCTAAATAGAGTTTTAGAAAACACCAAAATTTAAAGGATAAATTTTAATATTTTCTTTGAAATCTCTAAGTTTAAATGAAAAAATAAAGTATGGAGATATATTTTCATGACAAATGTATCATGAAGAGAGCTTCATTTTAGTATATATATTCTTGGAGGATGATCCACAAAAAAGGTAGATTAATAACCAAAATAGAGGTAGCAAGTGAGCTGGGTAATCCGAGAACGGCACGAGGAACAATCTGACTTAGTCGTGTCATGCCTAGCACAGCACGATCCAGAATTGTGCATGGATCTGGGTCGTACCGGCCCAAGGCATGGCTTGTGCCGTGCTGGGCTTGGGAGTGCCATGTCACGTGCAGGGCCAACATGACTCGGGTGCCAGACCCATTGGCAGGATCGACTTGCAAGGTCCACTTGGCCTATTCTCGTGCCGGGCCCGCTGGTCCATTTAAATAAAATAGAATTTTAAAAAAAAACATCTGCCTTACTTGGTACACGTAGAGAGTTTTTTTTAATGAGTCCACCACGTGGTTGGTTATGGGTGTCCTCGTGGCACGACCCAGACGCACGTGCAAAATTGACATTGCAGATTCTTCAAGGTAACAAATAATTATTCTTTTGTGATGAGTATCCCACATTTGGCAATCCATAGAAATATAAAGTGCTTGGGTATATGATTTTGTAGCTATATAATTTTGTCCAATTTTTTTCTTTTTTAATTAAGTTTCTAATTAAAAAGGTATAATCCTCCAAAATAATTTTTCCATTGTCTCCCCATTCAAGTATTTAGCATGAAAATCTCTATTTAAGATTTAGCAAAATAAATATTATATTATTTTTCTCTTATGATAATAATTATTTCTACATATTTAAGTGTGTTGTATTGTTAGCTTATGCATTATCAAATTGATCATTTATCACTAGCCAAGTTGACAGAATCATACCCCAGTCTCATCGATATTTTTATCAAATGGTGTTAGACATATCAGTTTAAAATATATATTAGAGCAAAGTGGATTATATTCTTTTCTCTTGCTATAAGAATTTATTCTACATATTTGAGTGTGTAGTACTATTTATTTATATATTATCAACTTGATCTTTAATCACTGGCCAAGTTGAGAGAATCATATCCAAGTCTCTAGAATATTTCTATCATAGAATATGATACATATCAATTCGAAAAAAATATCAGAGCATTATATTTTAAACACCAATTTAGTATGAGTAGCAACTCATTCCATTTAATATACTCAAATATTTGAGAACCTAATAAAAATATGACAAAAGAATAGTTTAAGTATTTAATCATATTTTATAATGATTGCCCACTATACACATGGGTATTCCTGTTTCGTCATAGATCATTAGCATTTACTATTTTTTAGATATTTCATAAAATACTAAAAAATTATTTTTATAAAAATATTAATAAAATTAATAAAAATTATATTTTTTTAAAGCAAATGAAATGACTTGCATCTCTGCTTGTACTATTAGGTTAATAATATGACATATGCATCTAACATATAAAATCATACATAATGATCCGTCTCTTATAATCCTAACAAGCATATTAATAATTACTTCATTGTTAGATATATTATCAAATATAATACGAAATATTTTATTAAGAATATGATAATCTCTAATCATTATTAGCATGTACTCATATATGGCAGGGTTATCATAAAAATAAAAATTCTCAAAATTATAAAATCTTTTTATTAAATTTTCATTTATAATCTATATAGTAGGCGATAAGACATTTAAAAAATTCATATTTAATTATTTTTCTAACATATAATATTTAATAATATCATTCCTACATATTGACTTAGGAATCCTACGATAAACAAATTTGAAGTAGATATGCATGATTCTGACAATTCTAGTATCATCTGAAAATCTAATCGAAAGACTCATTAAGCTAATTTATTTTATCATGTTTTCCCTCCCTAAAATATTGTTGAATATGAATAGGATCAAAGAAGCTGAACAAGATCCAACTTCAAAAACTCTCCCGCTCATGCTCAATTGGGTTTTCTTTTTGTTCTAATGCATCATATTATTTGATACAATAATTGACATGTCTCCTTAAATTTCCAGTTTGACACACACTCCTACATATATATTTTTTTTTACAATAATTACATTGTACCAATTTTTCACTGATACCCCTTGCATTTTTATTTTTTAATATATTAAAGTAAGTTTAAACTATAGATATTCTTTTACCTTTTTATTTTTTAGGTATTTAAGTTTATGTCAAGAATATGAAAAGAAATATGGTTTCAATATTGGACCTTTCCATAAGATTATTATTATTTTCTCGTCTAAATCTAAATTAATATCATTTTCATAATACTCGCTATTAGCCATTATTTTTTTTATTAATTTATTCATTTTAACTTTAATATAAAAATAAAAAAAAGTTACCCAGATTATATTCTAGACTAGAAAAAAGACAAATAAAGTCACAACTCACACTTCACTCCCATAGCAATAGGAAACAAGAAAAAATAAAGACTTCAACTACAACTTTAAATATTTTAAAGTTTAAGCTTAAAAAAATATAATAAAAACAAAAAAAACATAGAGCATAGTAAATAAATATTAACAAGTAAAAGGAAAAAGTTGAGATTATATACAGAAATGAGAATAAAAAACTTCAAACACATAATTTATATTTATAGATTTTTTTATTTATTTAAAAATCATATTTTTTTTTTATTTTTTATTTTTTTTTTTGAATTTTTAAATAGGAAAAAACCCTACAGCCTTGGGATTTCTGCCCTAGCAGTTGGAATGATATCCAACTCCCAGGATTGTTGATTACAAAAAAAATATTTTTTTTAGGTTTTGATCGTTGAGGTTGGAAATGAGAGTGTGGGTCAGGTTCGACTCTCGGGAGCTCGAGTGTGATGTGTGTAAGCAATGCACCCCCTGCTCGAGTCGAGCCCCTAGTCGAGACGCGATAGGTTTGGGCTGAGCTTACGATAAGCTCAGCCTAACCCCATCATGTGACAAGGTCAACCAGGGCTAGCGCTAGTTAGCCCAATGCTGCCATGTGACGATGTCGGAGAACTATGATGACAAGGCAATTCTGATAGTAGAAAATGATGAATTAAAAATCATACAACTCAAAGATTACAATTAATTATAATTTAAGATAAACCTTTGTAAACTCAAATAATTTTTTAATATAAAAGTGACTTATACTGCGAGGGACTCGACTTATTATATAGTTAACATGTCCTTGATAATCTTACGAAGGTTTGACTTTAAGGTTTTGTTTCAGTGAATACTCTTATTAATTCATGAACTATTTTCAAAGCTGGAATAAGCTATACAATACAAAATACAACCATATGCGAAAAATATGAAACACATATTCTCGGTGACAAAACAGTATCTCTAGTAGAATAAGCTATATATATACAAAAAAAAATAATTGAGCCACTCAATATCATTCATCTGAAACTATATATGAAGATACTTCTTGAATTGGATAATTTAAATTTCGTCATTTCTCATAAACAAGAAAAATTCTACTTAAATAAATAGCAAAATCATTTTGCTAAGGACTCCTCTGGAAGATCAAATAAAAATTCAAAGATGATTGCATGTGTAACTCAACCAAGATGATTGCATGTGAACACCTTTCAGACTAGACTCTCGGTGATTGCCTTAGATATTACATCTTTTGAAAATAATGAACTTTGACTTGATTATGTTGCTTGAAACCCTGATAATTTCACAAAATACTCCTAAAGGATATTAAAAAATATATTTTTCACATCTAACTAGCAAATCCTACTTTCACGAGATACCACAAAAGACATAAGATCACACATTGATGTCATCCTGATCACTATAGATTATATCCAAGTATACCTGAGCATATCTCATCGCTACAAGCCTCGTCTTAAGGTAATCTACCTTTCCATCTAGACATGTCTTCATAGTAAACATTCACCGACAACCAATAAGAGACCTTATTAAAATTTGTAGTACTAGCTCCTATATCCCATTAGGGTGGAGAGCATACATCTTATCTATCATTACCTGGTGAAATCTTGAATGAAATAATATCTCAAAAAAAAAACTTGAAAATCTTAATACCATCAAGAAAAATAATAAAAGAAAAAAAAATTAATAATATAAGAGTATTACAAAATTTATAAAATCAAATATTAAGTATTGCTCGTTTATCCCTTCTATAAAATCGTCAAAAAAACAAGATAAAAGGGAGTAGTAGTAGGATAGTCTAGTTCCTTGGAAGACTCATTTATAGTCTGAAAAAAATTAGAATGTCTCTCTCTAGGAAGAGACTCTAAATAATGGTGATCAAGTGTCAAAGTTTCCGACTCAATATAAATCTGTACTAATGCAAATTCATTAACTACCGTATCATTTAAGTCTTAATGAGATTTCCTTACTAGAAGAATCTCACTCAATCTAAACTCAAAATAATTTGAATTTCTTGGTGGGTATGATGAATATTGCGTTCAAGAGAATAACATCATATCGAGTATTAACATACTTATATATAGCTCATGAGTATCTATCTCTACTAATTATAGTCCAAGCAAAGCTACAAGTAAAAAATGATAGATAAAAAATGTAAGTATAATATTTAGATTTGTATTCTTCATAGACTCGTTAACAAATAAGTTATAATCAAAATAGATAATAATCATACTCACTAAAATCATATCTATCTCTTATGAAAAATATTAATTCATTCTTTACATGCTAGAATATCCAAGAAAATAAATCACAATCCTAAATATCAACTTATCTCATCCTTGAGAATTATCAAGAACAAAAGAAGTAAATCAAAAAATTTTATAAGGCAAACTAAATAATATGTCTATAATATATATCATCTAAAATGATATGTCATTAAAAATGATAAAAGAGAATATTCAATTGATGAAATAAATTACAATTAAAATTATCTCCTCAAAATTATTTCAAAATATTCTTTCCAAGTAAAAATAACCGAGTCATTTCAATCAGCTATATATACTTCTTTTTAATTATCTCATTGTATTGGGCATGCCAACACAAGAAACCTAGTGTATAATCTCATAATTCATACAAAGAATATTAAATTAGTCTAAAAGATATTATGATGCATTGATATATTTTAATTTTATAATATTTTTATCGAATTAAAATTTTTATCATATTTTAAAAAATTTTTAAAATAAAAAAAAACATGTGAACTGTCAGGAACTAGATATATTCTAATTTATCAAGTAGTCATCAACAAAATTAATCATATTTATAAATCTCCCTATTGTCATATATTTACTAGGTCCTTATGCATCTATGTGTATCATATCGAATAGATCCCTACCAGATTGGTGTGTAGCAAAGGAAGCTCTAGTAAGCATTCCCAGCTAACATATTTCACACCATAGAAATAAAATATCTTGAATGCTAAGATAAAACATACTCAACTTATTCAGTAATAAATGATCAAGCTGATAATGAACAAGTAACAAGTCCAAAATAATCAAATATTCAAAGAAAGATCTTATCGTTAAAAAGAACATAAAATTTATCATGCTCGATTCCAAATGAGATCGTCCTCATAATTTGTTAATTCTACAAGTAAACATCAATAAAAATAAAAATAAAATAAAAGTTAAGTAGTCTAAAAAGAGAATTCATAAAAAATAAACTAATAAGATAATAAAAAATAAATATTACATAGAAAATTAATAATAATGCAAGTTGAAAAGTTGTATATCCAATAAATTTTTAGTATTTATTATTGACTATCATAATGTTTCCAAATTAAAAAAAAAATATAAAGAATAAGATATAATTATCAAGTGATATGAATATTTGCTCATATATAGATATCATGAAATCTAAAATGAGAGTTCGAGTAAAATTATCAATAATACTTGAAAGAAAAAAATAATGTATTTATATCTAAGAGATAAATTTTATATTTTGATCACTAGTAAGTATCATGATAAATCAACTTTATGAAGACTCATTAAGGGGTTTGATAATTAGCATTTCTCTCTCAATACTATGTAAAACTTTTGGTCTCCCCTATAGATATAAAATCCAACAACTATCTTTAATGTCTAGTGTTGTTCATGTAAGCTCATCACACTGAGAAAAGAGAATAAATGAATGACATGTAGTTTGAACAAAAATCAAATTATGTCTCACCAAATAATAAACTTCATAACAAAATAGTTGAACAAATGACCCACATGCATTTTGTGTGGCTCACCAATGCATTTCGTTTTGTGCCAGGCCAAGCAAATGGCCCACATGCTGATAAATCGCATGGAACGGGCTGTTATGCATTACCAGCATGATAGGCATGACACATGCAATGCTCATGACTTCCGTGCTATTTTTTAAGAAAGACAAACAAATGAATCCACTTGCTTTAAATAATTTTACACCAAATGGGAGTGCCTAACATGCACGTGCACCATTTTTAAAAATAAGCCTTTGCAAGGCAATGACCAAATTCAGATAGGTAATAGACAAGACCGCGATGGACGTAGTTTTCCTACAAGTTAAATGATAAAATAAAAAAAAATTAAAAATAGTGTAATATAACAAACATTAGATTTCATTCCAATGGTTAATGGTATGCAAGCCTGATACAAATTATAAAAAATTAATTTTTAATTATAAAAAATATCTATATATAAAAAGATAATATTTATAATTTTTCAAAATCAAATTATAATCTTTTTTTAATTGTATGTCTCGGCTATTAGTTCTCTGAAATATCTAAGCCAATTGTTGTATTTTAAAAAAAAATATTTATTATAATCTTATAGTTATATAAAATATAATGATATAAATTAGGGAATGTTTGATAAAACACTTAAAATATTCAACGCACTAAAAATTAAAATTTTTAATGATTTGAAATTTTAAGTACGTTTAATAAAAAAATGTTTAGAGCGGATTGATTAAAATTTTAAGTTAAAAAATAGTTGAAAACTTAAGCATGTCGAGACCTATTTATCGTGGAATGCTAAAAACGCTCAACATTAGAGATTAAAAAAATTACCATTTTATCCTTAAAATATTTCAGTGTATTTTCATGTTCCGTCTTTGACATCGTTAACACAAACATTCCTTTCTCCTCGTGCAAGGTTTTTGTTCGTTTCGGGTATATATTCGGCATAGTTTTCGGTGAGCATAATTCAGTGGTGGGAATATGGGTCGAGCCCGATGGGTTAGAGTGGGCTGACCCGAAATTTTAGAGGGCCGGGCTCAAAAAATAAAGGCCCAAATAAAATTCGGGCTGCTTGGCCCGGTGCAAATAGGCCCGCAGGCCAATCGGGTTCGGGCCGGGCTAGCCCACCTGGCCCGTTTTTTTTTATATCATTATTTTTTCTATCATATAAATAGAATATTTAGATAAAATTATACAAACCCTAAATCATTTCTTCTGTTCTGTTCTTCCCCTTTTCGTCTACGGCGCTACGCCCTCAGCCCTATCTCTCTCAAATTTTCATTTTTTCTCACCGATCTCTCTCGCCAACCGTCGATCATCTAAGAATCTCGTCGGCCGTCAAAGAAACTTGAATCTGCTCTGCTGATTGTTGAAGAATCACCGAGCTGAACAAATCGTCGCAGTTTCCGACTCAAATACTTGAATCTCTCGCCACGTGTAAGTCACTCTCTCAAGAACCCTTTCCTTTTGGTTTGGTTATTAGCTTTTAATGGGGTTTCCGACTTTACTGGAAATGATTCATGTTATTTTCCATTCTCCTTTTTTTCCTTCTTCCTACTATTATTTAAAAATCTATATATTTAAAGACATGACGTTAAGGCTGATTTTATTCTAGAAGGAGCAAATAATCCAAGGCCAAAATTGTACATCACTCTCACTATTATTTTGGGTGGTCCATCGTTACCTTTAATGGGCATGCTTATGTATAGATATGCTTCCATGAGCAAGTTGTCATTACACAAAAATATAATAAACCTGTCTAAGATAATTAGGGTTATAGCCTTACTTAAATGATAAAAATATAAGACGGGGATTACAGTAGAACCGAAAATCGAATCATTGATAAAACAAAATACTATAATATATAATGTAACATGCAAATTAAAGAGATGTAAAGAAAAAAAAACAAAAAAATCTTCAAGTTGTAGTTTTCCTGTCAAGGACACAATCACACAACTTTATCATTTATGTCTTATATCACTTTTCTATACAATATATATATATATATATATATATATTTCTTTACAAAATAAATTTATAAACTAAATCTAAGTTTTTTTCTAATATTATGTATCTAATATTTTTCTAATTCTTTCTCTTTTATATCAATGCTTTATCTTATTTTACTGGCCTTATTTCGTCTTGCAGGCCTGAATCATTGGGTATTGCTATTGGGGTAATGGGGTTGTCTTCTTGGACTATTGGCAATTATATTTCAGTATTTTAATTTCACATCAGATTCAAATGTAAGTGTATTGTCTTATAAAAGTTTCCAGCTCATGGTTTATTTTGATTGTTTTTCCGTATAATTTTAATATTTGAAATGTAAATTGTCAACCATTAAATTTCTAATTGTATTTCTACAGCATGCATATATTCAAATAGATGTAATTTTTATATTAATTTTTTTATCAAAATTTTCTTTTGTTTTTTTAAATCAATAACAGATTTACATTATGGCATCCTCTAGTGTTGGAAATGAACCAACTTGCGTTAGTTGTGATGATGAAGATTGTGAAATATTGCCAAATGCTAGTTTTGTGAATAACTCTAATGTTGATAAGTGTCATGAGACTATAGAACCACAGACCAAAAGGGCTAAGACTTTGACCTCTGATGTGTGGAATTGTTTTGTGAAAATTGGGGTTGGTAAAGATGGTAAGGAAAAATGCAAATGTAAGGCTTGTGGGAAGGAATACACTTGTGCAAGTAAATCAGGAACTTCTCACCTTGCACGTCACATTCCTAAATGTCACATGGTACCTCAATTTCATAATATAGGAGGGATGCTAATTGATTATGAAGGGAAGTTGAGAAAGAGAAAATTTGACTCCAAGATAAATCGAGAGATATTGTCTAAATTGATTATTGCACATGATCTGCCTTTCAGTATTGTTGAGTGGAGGGTGTTTAGAAAGTACCAGAAATTTTTGAATGAAGATTGTAGAAGTATTTCCAGAAGAACAGCTAAATGTGATGTGATGAAGAAATATGAGATTGAAAAAGAAAAATTGAAGCAACAATTAGGCCAAATTCCGGGTAGAGTGTGCTTGACTTCTGATTGTTGGACTGCATGCACTAATATTGGGTATATCTCTTTGACTGCACATTATGTTGATAAAGATTGGAAGCTTAAGAGTAAAATTTTATCATTTACTCACATGCAACCTCCACACACTGGTCATGATTTGGCATTGAAGGTACTTGAATTTTTAAAAGATTGGGGAATAGAGAAAAATATATTTTCCATTACTTTGGATAATGCATCTTCAAATGATAACATGCAAAACATGTTGAAAGAACATCTATGCTTGTCAAATAGCTTGTTACTTAATGGAGAGTTCTTTCATATTAGATGTTCTGCACATATCTTGAACCTTATTGTTCAAGATGGTTTGAAGGTTGCTAGTGATGCATTGCTTAAAATTAGGCAAAGTGTGCACTATGTAAGGGCATCAGAGAGTAGGAAGAAACAATTCTTTCAATGTGTTGAACAAGTTGGTGGGATTGATACATCAATTGGATTGAGATCAGATTGTGTTACTAGATGGAACTCTACTTATACAATGCTTGAGAGTGCAATCAATTATCGTCGGGCTTTTCATAGTTTGAGTTTGATTGATAAAAATTATAAGTGGTGTCCATCTAATGATGAATGGTTTAGATCAATTTCAATGTGTGAATTCTTGAAGCCATTTTATATAATGACCAACTTGATTTCCGGATCATCCTATCCTACTTCTAATTTGTATTTTGGGGAAATTTGGAGGATAGAACTTCTCTTGACATCCAACTTGGCAAATGAGGATTTGTTGATTCAAAGTATGTGTAGTAGGATGAAGGAAAAATTTGATAAGTACTGGAGTGAATATAGTGTTGTTCTTGCATTTGGGGCTATTCTTGATCCAACCAAGAAGCTTAATTTCTTAAAGTATACTTATTCAAAACTTGACCCACATGGCTATGAAGAAAGATTAGAAAGGGTTAAGAAGACTTTGTATGCACTTTTTGAGGAGTACAGAAACAAATGTGCATCAACTAACTCGACTCATTTTTCTTCTAATGTAAGTCAACCACCAATTGTTGTTAGAGGAGAAAGGGAGAAAGAGAAGTTGCCTACATATGACGTAAGTTTCCTTTAACGAAATCCATTTTCTTTTTTAAATGAAATATTTATTTGTTTAATGTAATATTTATTTGTCATTTGATAGGATTTTGAAGAATTTGATTGTCAAGAAACTAACAATTATGGAAAGTCTCAACTTGATCTCTACTTAGAAGAGACAAGAATTTCCTTCTCTGGAAATTTTGATGTGCTTGGTTATTGGAAAGACAAAAACAATAGATTTAATGATCTTGCAAGGATGGCATGTGATGTTTTGAGCATTCCTATAACTACTGTAGCATCAGAATCCGCTTTTAGTATTGGCTCCCGTGTTTTGAACAAGTATAGGAGTTCTATGCTTGATGAAACAGTCCAAGCTCTCATATGCACCCGTAATTGGTTACTTGGTTTTGTTGGTAAGTTTAAATTTTTTATTGAGGATTCATAATAAGTATTTCCTTTATGCAATTACTTATTATTTATTAACTTATGTTTGTTTTATTTTTAGATGATGATGATGACTCAACCGACATTGATGATGTACATCTTTCTAATGTGGACTCAAATGTTGCTGTTGGAGGTGATGATGATGAAGATTAGGGGAATATGGATTTTATTTGAAAATTTGGATTTGTATTTTTATAGATATTATTTAGTTGTTCTACTGTTTATTAGTTAGTTTGTTAACTTTGTTGAATATGACTGCATGCAATTTGGTTGCTATATATATATATATATATTAAAATATGCTTTATGTGTAATTGAAGAGTATGCAGTTTTTTAGCTTGCTTTAGCCTTGCCATGTTGATGAGAATGAGTTTTTACATAAAAATATGACCGTATTCAGTTTTCGCCTATTTTAGGCTTTTAGCCCATTTGGCCCGTTTTGGCCCACAACCCATGTAGGGCCGGGCTGGGTTTGCTAATTGCTGGCCCGAATAAAAATGGGCTGAAGTGGCCCGACCCATTTTGGCCCACGGCCTGAATGGGCTCAGCCCGAATGGGCTGGGCTAGCCCATTTCCCAGCTCTAGCATAATTGGTGTTAATGTTGTTAATTTTTAGAATTTCTTCGGTGTTTGGGATATTTGATTTTCGCAAAATTAT
This sequence comes from Sapria himalayana, assembly GCA_029783825.1. Taxonomy (NCBI): domain Eukaryota; kingdom Viridiplantae; phylum Streptophyta; class Magnoliopsida; order Malpighiales; family Rafflesiaceae; genus Sapria; species Sapria himalayana. The sequence continues at coordinate 796,809 of JAREIK010001701.1, forward strand.
ACTTAATTATTTTGTTTTTGTTTTGTTCTCTGGATGAAATCCATTTGCCGAATCACGAAGTTTTTCGCGAAAAACTTGCTTATTACGATTTAATATAAAACTACGAATACATCTTGTTTATCGCACAACTTTGAATTCCAGATTGCTTAGAATCTCGAATGCATATATTTTTTTGTGCGAAAAATTTGATTCCCGAATTATTGTGAATCCCTAGTGGTTCAAACTTTTCTTTTATGTACTTTATTTTCATCCAGAATGTTGGTTTTGGGGTTATGTCATGTATTTATGTATTTTGTGATTTTGTGTATTTCATCCCTACTTCTCTAAGCAAAAGTTTTCTTATTTCGTTATTATGTCATGTATTTCATCATATTTAGTGGTTTTATGTATGTTGGTTATGCATGAAAATAAGTTTTATATTATATTTTATGTATTAATGTGAGTTTTGTTGTTGTATAATTTGTTGATATTTAGAATTTGAATTTATTCTCTATTCTTTTACTCGATGAAAGAAATTATTTAAAATAATTTTTGGTTAAATATCTTATGTAAGAATGACTTTTTTTATACTGCCAAAGCAAGTTAGAAAGACCCAATACTAGTTAAATTTTTTTTATATTTATGACTTGATCAGAAAAATATTTTGGAAAAATTGAGAAAGAGGAAGCTTGCATGTTGAATCATGGGATAAAATTTTAAAAACCTTTAAAAAGATAAAAAATTTAAATTTAAATCAAAAATAATTGAAAAACAAATGAAATTATTTAAAACATAAATACATGATGTGGTCAAATTTAATATGAAAGACTAGTCTTGACTATAATTCAGTAACTAATACAATTAACTGGACTTCAGAAGAGTGGGAAGGATATATCAAGATATAACTCATTTCTTTAGTTAATTTTTTGAAAATATAAAATAAACTACAATTGACTATTTACACTTATTTGATTAAAAGAAAATGTTGGATGCAAATCAATTTCGATATACTAGGCTACAATATGCATATAAGATGAGATCACTCTTTGATGGCATTACAGGTACATGGTAAGATTCATGGGATCCATCTAAACAGGGATTGCATAAAAATGATGCCGACAAATATTTATCGAGTACTCAACCAATTATAAAGATTTCTTGCGCACACAAGGATATTAAGCATGAATCTTCACAAAGTCCATCATCAAAAGAAATGGCTTTACCAAAAAGGAAGACTCAAAAGAAAAATAAAAAAAAATCTATATAAAAAATTACAAATTATTTTAAGTACATTTGAGCAATTAATTGGACCTAGCATTGAAGAATGCAATACGAAGTTGGATGAGATTGTAATATTACCTATGGACGACTCATTGTACATTGCAAATTTTAGCATTTTTTTGTGAAAGTAAAGTATACAGAGAACAGTAGATGATATTTTCATAAAAGTCAGAGGCAATCAGAAATACTTGGATACGGATGAATTCAAAAAAATTAGGATTACTTTAATTTTTTTTGCTTCTTGGGATTCAAGTAAATACAATTAAATATTTTATTTAATGGGTATTTTGTATACTTTGTCTGCACATTTGTTTGTATTGATATTATTTCTTTTCTTGACAATATCTTGTAGTTTATTTTGCTTCTAATTGTTTTCACTTTTTTTTATTGATTAATTTTGAAATGTTTAATATTATCAGACAATGTTAACTAAAAAATAATATATTGAAAATCACTGCACTAATTTTAATAAAGAATATAAATAAAAAAAATGACTTGGAAGAAGACAGGATGCTAACTCGACACTGAAAGTTTTTGCATACGTGCAATAAATTTTAAATGGTAATTCAGCACATTATTTAGAAATTTTAAGAATGCATAAGCAAGTATTTTTGGATATTTGTGAGCATTTCAAAAAAAATGATTGAAAGACAATCGTTACATCAAAGTTGAAGAAAAAATGATAATGTTCCTTATGACATTAAATCACAACGTAAGAAATCGTGTTATAAAAAGAAGATTCTATCATTTAACTCAAATCAAACATCACTACTTTCATGAGGTGCTAGAGGTAATGTTTCTCTTGGGAAGAGAGATGATTGTGTCAATCCCAGTTAATGAAGTTATTGAAAATCATTCACATCAACGATTATGGGAAGTATTCAAAATAAATAAAATTAAAAGTTTATTATTATTGGTGTTCATGTTGTAGTTATAATTATTGTTAAATTGATATTTTTTTAATAAATAAGGTGTAATTGGTATAATTGATGAGATACTTGTTAATGATATAATATCATCTGACAAATAAGTCTTTTATAGAGAAAAAGGAAAATGAGAATGTTATCAAAATATTCAAGCAATATATAACTTCAATATAATTTTTACAATTATTTGGGCTGGATGGAAAGACGTATCACATGATTCAAAAATTTTAGCAGAGATTATGCATAATCCAGAAAATACTTTTCCAATACCTCTACCAAGTTAGTATAATTCTCTTCTCGTCTTTTATTAATAAATTCATAATTAATTTTAAAATTATTTTTTTATGTAGATAAATATTATCTTTGTGATGCTGCATAGTCACAAACATGAGGGTTTATGGCGCCTTACCGTAATATATAATATTGGTTGCCAGATTTTCATAATGGTGTTCATCCTCGTACAAAAGAAGAGACATTCACTATGCACATGTTAAATGAGAAATGCCATTGAGAGATCTTTTAGTGTTTTGAAAGCTTATTTTCTAATCTTAAAAAAGATGGCACCTTATCCTTTTCAAGTTCAAAGAAATATTATTATTGTTTGTGTAACTATACATAACTATATCCGGAAATTATGTGTTGCTGATGCTTTCTTAGAGCAGGATGAAAATGATTATGTTGAAAATTCAAAAATACCTCAAAATACTCATGAATATCTACTACAAGTACGAGGGAAAGCTGCACAATCTAATCATATTTTCATGATTAATTTAAAAGAAATAATAACAAATCAACTGGTTGCAAATTAATTTTTATTTACTTTAAAAACATATCTATATTTTTTTGGATTTTATTATATAATAATGAAAATGTTTTTAATAATTTTATTTTAAATAATAATTAACAATAGCAGTGAAAAATCAAACACCACCATGTTTGCCACTACTCAACTCAAATACACCACCATGTTTGCCACTACTCAACTCAAATACACCACCACATGCCCTCAAATGAAAACAATATTATGCGTGTCTATTGTGTACTTGCATGCAGCAATGTGCACTTGTGCACACCACTATGCAGAGACCTAGTGTGTAATTGTGTTCTTTCATATTATTGAATGTGCATTTGCACTTTAATGGTGGAAGGCAAATGATTTATTATTCCAAGGTTGATAAATAATCTCATCTTTATACACAGCTCATCTCTGATACATGATAACTTAAAAATAAATAAACTAAAATAATACAATAATACTCAGCAAAATAAAACAAAAACCTAGTGATTTCATTAAAAATACAAAAAAAAAAATTAAATGACAAGAGAAACACAACCAAACTCATCAAATATATGTAAAAAATAATATTACATTTTTTATTTTATTTTTTTATGTTTTGTACCTTTTATAGGAGCATCCAACATGTAAATTGTAGCAATTATGTTTTTTAATTATATAAATATATTTTTATTATATGGAGATCCATGAAAATCAGACAATAATAAATCATTTTTATCCTCGTTATGAAGATCCATGATAATGTCATTTCTACAACATACAATCAAACAATAAAATAACCAATATACATTTTCACAAATACTTAGAAGAAAAATCAACTTTATTTTATTTTTTCCAAGGTTTATATTCTAAACATGTGTGCTTTAGCTTGATGAGTGATATTATAATTCTATAATATTGAAGTTTTTTTATTCTTTTTTATCTTATACTACTTTATTGAAAGAAGTATTCAATTTGTAAGGTATTCCAATCATATTTATCTGTTATATAAGAATTTTGTTTGTTCATTTTTATTATTGAATATTGATTAGATTGTATTTTTTATTATTGTGTGGCCTAAAAATGAATAATACTCGTATTAGTTTTTTAGGTTTTGATATAGTAGGTACTTACTTTAATCCATGTTCAAATTTCTTATTATATACGACACAACCAATCATCTCTAAAACTAACATAAAAATCATTATAAAATTAATTATTTCACTATTATCAACACAAATTTAGTATATACAATCAATATAATTAAATATTTTATAAATTCTCATCTACATATTTACCTAGATGCAGCTCTTCGCATAATTATGCATGTGAATACGTTTTTAAGAATTTATATCTTTTTAAATGATCATGAGCATTTATAGTTAGTTGGGAATACTAATATTCTGAATAGGCACTAATTTATAATGAGATCAAGTTTACAATAAGTTTTAAATATTTTTCTTTAAAATAATTCTATCTCTTGTAAAGATAAAAAACAAATAATTATTTCAATATCAAGTACTGAGATAGAGTTTAAATGATAATGATCAAAACATACGAGATACTTTAGATCTGACACCTACTTTAAAAAATTGGATATTCACTTTCTTCTCTCACTACTATTTAATATGACAATCATGCAATAAGTTATATAGCCTCGAATTCATTACTTCACGAGCGAACAAAACACAAAGTTTAATTGATTCTTCCTCAAACAAAAAATAAAGAATAAAACTATTATTATAATTTTAAATTCAGACAATAGAGCAACCAATATACATATTCACCAAGGCCTTTAAAATGACTCATCTTATTTGTATTTTTTCCATTTTTGATGTTCAAAATCTCTACACTCGAGGGTAAAAAATGTTGCAATTTATAGTGCTGCTTTTTTTTTTATTTTGTGTTATAAGTAATAGCACTCAACTTGTGGAAAAAACCAATTTGACTAGGCCCATGTATAGGGGCTTAGTTTGTACATGTCATTGAAAGTGTGATTTCATTATGTTAATTGCTTTTAGATTGATTTTTTACAAAACTTAAATACATTCTCGCGATTAACATGACATAATCCATGGGATATATTATTTTATTATAGAGAAGATATTCAATTATTATTACAGAGATTAATATTTTGGATTGTGTTCAGCAAATATTCCGATTAACTCAAATATTACTTTCTTGTCAGATATGCCTCTTCTAATTGAATTTTTACTTTTAGTAAAATCATGAAAAGATGTTTATCTATCCATTATCACACTAGATATAGCTTAAGTGATTAATTTAGTTAATAATTTTTAAAATTTTCCTCAATAAATTCATTTTGACACAGCTTTTCATATACTGAAACAAGTGAAAAAATCTTCAAGCTTTAGGATTTTTTTTAGCGATCACATGCATTTATAGTTGAGCATCCGTTCACATTCAAGTTAGGCATTAGCTTACACATATATTAAATCCACTACATGATATAGTATTTTTATGGAGATAATTTTGTCTCCGGAAAAAAAATAAGACATTTATTTTGAGATCATGCACACAAATAGAGCTCGAGATGATGATGATAATTACATAAACTATACTTTGAATCTAATATCTAATTGCAAAGGTCAAATATATACTTTCTTCTCTCATTATTTTTACGGTAACTATATGACAGAAAAGTATATATCCTCCAATTTATTGTTTCATGAGTAGATAAACACAAAAAGATTATTTTTTTATGAAGAATATTCAATATAAAATCATTACTATAATATATATTTCGACATCATATTAAACAAAAATATTTTCACAAAAATTTTGAAAATATTAACTTATCTTTCTTTTATTCCAAATTTGAATTCATGATATCTATGCATCAATTTAAAAAAAAATATTGAGTTAAAACATTATTTTTATTATTTTATTTTATTTATTACATTAATAATGAGCACATTAAACTTATAAGATGTCCTAATCTGATAAGATCAATATATAAAGGGCATTTCTTGTACACTTTGTTCTATTAAATTTTTCATTGAGATCGGTGATATTTTAGTTTATTCCTCCATCTGTGTAAGTTATGTTTGTATCGCCTATGAAAAATCAAGATAAAAGAAATAAATAACTTCAAAAAGACAATCAATATTAGTAAACTTATCATCAATTTACTATGGATTCTAAATTATCAATATATAATAATAATAAGTTGTTCATATTAAATAGAACATTATATTGTTTGAGCATAATGGTTTGGCAAGGACAATTACCACATCAGCCATTCAAAGTATTAAACAAGCAAGAATTATCTTACATTCTTAAATGATGACAAGCAAAAAAATTGAGTTAGATTAATATGTTTAGGCCTTAGGGTAAGTTCTTTAAACATTGGGTAAATAAATAATAAGAGCATCGAATTAGTTAACGTCTTAAAGTGTTAAAAAGTTAATATAGAATGTTTCCAAGAAACTAAATAAAATGAAAAAAAAAATCTAAGAAAATAAATAGACACGAGTTTTGGAATGTAAGCAAAGTAAAAAATAAAAATTATATTGAAATAATTATGAATGACGACTTGAGAGAATGTTGAGATTAAGAGAACTAAATATAAGTTCATAGTAAGCAAATTAAGATGTCTTAAATATAATTAATACTTATACTCTATATGTAAGACCTGGTGAAAAAATAAATAAAAATTTTTAGTAAGATATAAATTAATTAGTATAAGGTATTCCAAAGAGATAAAAATATCAAAATTAGAGAGAACTAAATGAGCATATACTTGGAAGTAATAAAAGTTATGATAGATATGATTGAGGAAATGAGTTTGGAAAAAATATATATATCTTAGATTTTGTTTTAAGTTATAATTATTATATAAATAATACTTACTTTAAGAAGATAAAAAAATATATTGTGACATTCAAAACAGATACTAATAGAAGTTAAATATTTTTTCTCATAAGAAAAAAAATAAAATAATACATATAGACCATATGGTATTACTAGATAAGAGTTTAATTATTTAACATATATTAATCATAATATATCCATGTCTTGAAAAGTATAATCATAAAAAAACAGCAAATATGCTTTGAGAAAAAAAAAATAATTGAACTTAAAGTAAAAAAAGGATAAGTATTTTTAGGAAAAATTAAATGTAAACATTTATTGATATTTGAACATATACGTGAATATTACATGGAATAAAGTAACTTGTTATATAAAAAAAGATACTAAAAAATATTTTAAGTATGTTTAACAAAAATTGTTTTGCATAACAAAAGCCTAGTAATGAAAATCTAATGTTCAACAAACCATTGAGAAGAAATTAAATAATTTTAAAGAAATACAAAAAGCTAAACGTGTAGTGAATAAAATAAATATAAAGCATATGATGAAATATATGTTAAACTACATAGCTAAGAGGAGGGAAAAAATAGTTATAAGTTTGGTAGGATAAGAGAGAAAATAATAAGATCCAAACATAAAATGAAAAAGTCCAAAAGAAATAGAAAATACATGTTCATAATTTAAAAAAGAAAATAAAAAACTTAAATTTGGATATTAAATATGATAGAGAGCTCAATAATTTTAGATATATAACAAAGATATGGCACACGAAGATTAAATAAGCTCTACAAAAGACGAAAGCAAAAAAATTTAAAGACCCGATGGCTCCCTATTAATGTTTGGAGAATCATTTGTGAGAAAAAAAAAATAATATAATTAAATAAATTATTTAACAAGATCATGATAACCAAAAAAAATATATTTAATGAATTGAAACAAAATATTGCAATTCTCATTTATAAAAACAAATGAGAATTATACGAACTATTGAGTTATTAAACTCATTTGGCACATTATGAAACTTTAGGAAAGAGTAGTTGAATATAGAATAACAAATAGAAACAAGAATTGCAGAGAATCAACTCACACCCATGCCAGGCAAACCTACTATGAAAGTTATTTACTTAGATAATTAATTTAGGAATATGAGCAGAATATGATACAAGTGTACTTTTATTGATTTGAAAAAATTTATGATAAAATCACCATAAACTTAATTGATAGATATTAAGTAAGAATTGAGTATCAAATATGTATATTGAGCTAATAAAATAAATGTATGAAAAACTTATATCAATAATTATATTTATTCAAAACATCACTAATGAATTTGTAGATATTATAAAACTTTAATTAAGATTATCACTCAATCTTTATGTTTTATATCAATTATGGATGAATTGATGAGAAATTTTCAAAATATATATATATATATTAGAATATGTTATTGTAGATGAAACTATTAGATTATGAGACTAAAAAAGGATTAAGCAAAAAATTAGAAATATGGAGAATAACATTTGAGTTTAAGGGATTTATGATTAGTTATAACTTATAATGAGAATTATTATTTAAAATACAAATATAATTATGTTAAGAATATCAATGATTTGGTAATCAAGATGGGAAAGCAAAATGTATCAAATATCAATCATTTTAAATACATAATCTTTATATTAAGTAAAGATATAAAAATTTATAAAGAATATAACTCATTCGATTGAAGTTTGATAGACGAATGGATTGCAACCTCGAGAATATTTTTGCAATTGATGAGAACCAGGAAAATTAAAAGAAAAATCATAAAACAATTATAAGACCAATCAAGTTTCATGAAAATGAATGTTAGACAACCAAGAAGCAAAATATATAAATAATGAGGATATTACAGAAATGGATAACAAGATGAATATATAGTAAGACTATGAAGAATACAAATTAAAAATAAAATTAATAGAAATAAGATTAAAATAACTTTCATAAATAATAAGATAAATAAAAGTTATTTATCTTATATTGTACACCAAGACTTAATAGTACACCAAGAAAGTAAAGAAAAAAAAATAAAAGCAAGCCTAGGAAGAATTAGGTTAAAGGTATGAATAATAATCTAATTAAATTAAAAGTAAAGATAATCTTTTACAGAGTTAGTTCAAAAAGAATGATTTATACAACCAAGCTGAAATTGTTGAGATAAACATATATGATGATGAATAGTGATATTTAAGTATAAATATTTTTATAGTTATTATATTTTACACCAAGCTTGTTATGCTAAGTGTATGAATATTTAGTTGAAATGACTTTGATATACTAAATTTAATAAAAATGTTTTGAGATATTATTTAGAAGATATGATTTTAACTATAAACTATCTCATCAATTATAATTCATCTTATGTATTTTCTCGTTGTCTTTCTAAATCTTATATCTTATGCGATATTATTCAGCTAACCTCTCAGGGTTTTTAAGAGCAATTATTTTATCATGATCCCTCTTAAAAATATGACAAAATGACTGAATAAAAAAATGTCATTAATTATTCATGTATACAAAATGAATAATTGTACGTATTTGCAAGTATTAAAAATATTATTCACTTGAGACTAATAGAATATTGGTTAATACTTATATCACCTTTTTTTAGTATGAATCATTCTTTAAAATATCTAAGTAAAGAAAGGATCAAGCGAACACATCTAAACATATTAGTGTTTTTACTCCTTGGGCATTCCACTTAGGTCTCCAATTACGATAGATAGGCACTTATTAGTTATATTTAAAATTTGTTGGTTGATATTTTGAAATATGGAGTCATTATATATACCAATATGTATAAAATATATTGATTATATAAAAAAAAATATTTACCCAACAAAAAAATCACTCTCAAAATAGTCAATTGGGTAATTCTCAAGTATATTATAATCCTAACTCTTGATGTTATAGGAAAAGAGAGACTTGACCTCTCATTATTTAGAATCTATTATATGAGAAGTAGGAATACCCTATGTATTTAGAGCTAACAGGGGTCTCTCATGAAACAAATTAATTTTGTAGTTGACTCTTCTAATCATATTCATTTAATCAATCTCTGAAAGAAATAAAATAATTGTACTCATCAATCTATTTAAAAAAAACTATCATACTCACGTATTTTTTATTTTTTTTTTCCATTTTACTATATCTTTTGATTAAAATAGGATTTTCAAATTACCTAATAGGACATTATTTCATTTAGAATTACTTCAAGTCATGTTGGAAGGGATTGATAATCTCCAGTCCAATGAGATTTTAGAAACTAGTATCTCAATCTTCAAGAATATTTATTTATGTTTGTAAGTGGGTGTTCAATATAAAGACTAGTCCATGTTAGACGGTAAATCACCTAAATATAACATTTATTATAAGCAAATTTACTCAGATACTTATTATAAATTATCGTGATATTTTCTCTCCATTAGTAAAGATAATTTTTACATATATAATTGACAATTTCTCATAAGAGAACAATATTTCAGCTAAATATATAGTATATGTTATCTTCATGATAATTTTGAGGAGGTATAAATAGAATAGCCACCTAGGTTTAGAACAATACAATCATACTCAATTTGATTACAAAATATATTGAATAGCCTGAAAAAATCACAGAGAGCTTAATATACAAGATTTTTACTAGTGGCCACAAATTTTGAGTTACTCAAACATGCTGCAAATTACTTTTCTTTTTCCAAAAGGAGTTAAAATGAAAGCTTCTGATTTTATACAAAAGTGGCATCATTATTACATAGGACAATTAATTAAAAATTACTCAACTAAATGAGTATCTTTAATCATTGTAACTGATAAAAAATTTTGAGACTTATAGAAGATGTATTGTAATATTACAATTGATATGCATATGGAATAGGAAATATGAGCCTGTGACACAGCTCAAACCATGATGAGCAGAGGTGTTGAGACTATAGTATGACCTTCAAAAGCTAGCTAAGGTATCAGCCGGCCCATGACACGGCTCAAGCCATGATGAGCCGAGGTGTTAAGCCCGAGTACCAGCCCACATAACAACCTAGCATAGCCCGTTAACATCTCTATATACAGTTGAAACTATTGCAAAAATTAATCTTCTAGATTTTATCATACTAGATACTCATGTTTAATCATATGCTAATTTATGACTTTACTTGAACAGGATTAGTTCTATAGGTTGTGCTGCATTGTCGTATGAAAAAAAAAATCAAATACTAATTTATTATTTAAAATAAGCTTTTCAATTAATTCCACAACATAAAAAAAATATAAAAAAAAATAACATCTATCTTCAAATCAATTATATTTTATATAGTATATATTGTTCATCAAATCATATATTCTTCACTATATCTTTATCTTGACTAAATTCTTCGCATACTGGGATATGTAAAGAAATTTTTATTTTTCGATTTCCCTTTTAGTAAACACAAACACCTTCAACTAGTTATTTTTAAATTCAAGTTTAGTACAAGTCTATATAAATATGAGGGTTACTATAGAGTTTCACATTTTTTCTTTGTGGCTTTATGAGTCCCGGTATTGCTAGTTACTTTATCATGGTGAGCAACTAACATGTGGGTTATCATAATCCAAACAAGTAATTATTTATATGAGATTCGTTGGTACACATTTTATTAAGTTTTATAAAATTTAATTGTAATAAATTTTAATTTTCTAACATTATAACCAGACTAGTTAACAAAATATTATTTAAATGAATTTTCAAATAACTAAACACCGAGTACAGGTACAGATAAGTGTATTTGTTTTTATGTGCACTAACTAAGAACTAGTACAGGATCGGTTTAATATCTGATACTTTTACAAATCCTGTTCATTACAACAATACAAGAATAGAATTTTGATCAGCCATTGGCCTCTACAATATATATAACAAAAATTGGCAATTTTAGTTATCACCTGCATTTGTAGAAGGATATTCAGTGTCTGGAAAACAAAAGTGCAATCCATATATTTGATTGCAGCACCTAAAGCTTGAGCACCAACTTCCCGTACTGGTGCAACAACTTGATCAGAAACAAAATCTCCAAAGCTGCCACATAAAATGTAAAAATGAGATGAGTCAATATAAAAGCACAATTGCAAGAATTAATTGTCATTGTGAAAACGATTGTAATGCATGATAAATAGGGGTTAAATATCAAAAAAAAAAAAAACATCAAGCAATCAAAAAACTTACACAGGCCAGACTTTTTAATTGTGATTCAGCAGATACTCTTATCAACCTATATATTGACTTAACTTCTAAAACAACACAACTTACATGAAAATCATATGAGATATTAATTATCTAACTATTACTCAATTATATATAGCATGTGCAGCAAGTATAGTTAACCATTTCTTTCACTCTCCTTAACATGTTCACTTTGATTAAAGTATTCACGTACTAAGACATGTGAAGATATGTAATGGGCTCAAAATCTCTTTTAGCGATCATGTGCACTTGCAATTATCTGAATATCTTGATTCAAATTGAACAACTTGTACTGAAAGTAGATGTACAACACATTTTTATATTTTTTTTACAACAATCATATTTACTTTTAAAAAGTAGACGAGCAATTATTTCGAGATATAATATAAAATTAAAATTAAATGTGATGGCAATTGTTACTTGTGCGATACATTGAATCTGACACCTATTAAGAAAATTGCATATTCAATTTCTTCTCATACTATTCTTTTTTGTGACAATCAAATAACAAAATAATTAACCTCAAATTCAATATTACACAAGCAAAAAAAATACAAATAGATCATATACTTATTGGTGAGAAGATTCAATATGAGAATATTAGTATATTATATATTCACACAACAGAACATCCAACTGGTATCATTATGAAAACCTTTAAAAAACCTCAATTTATTTTTCTTTCCTCCAAATTTTAGCATTTTAGTCTTGTACATACCAGCTTTAGTAAGAATTTTGTAAGTTATAATGGCATACTTTATGTTTGTATTATTAGCATTATGATATTATTGCTGGATGCAAATACTATTTAAGTTACCCCAACTCATTTGCCTTATATAAGGGGATTTGTATATTGCTAATTTTTAAGATTATTACATTTATGCTTGTTATTTTTACACTCATAAACCAAACATATCAAGCTTATCAACAATTATATTAGCAAGAATTTATCTCATGCTTAACAAAAAAAAAAAGTTTCCAAGAAATGATATATCACACAATGAGATAATCCATCAAATAAAAGAAAATTATCTCAATATTTAGATATCAATTACTATTTTATCCTATCACATAATAATAATAAAATTTTAAATATTTTAAATTGATAAAAATCATAAGAATCTAATTATCTCATACTATCTAAGATGACATATAATCTACTAATCTCTTCAATATCTAACATAGCATCAGAGTCTATTTTTTATATAATTGATAATATTATTTTAGATAAAATATCAAGATTATGATCAAATATTATAGAAGCACTTTCATACTTAATGACCTAAAAATATTCATGGTTGGATATTCCAAATAAAGTAAAAGAATTACTAATGAATAATGACTTAAACAACATCAAGGATATTAAGACAATCATTAATACAGTGGAACCTCTCTAATTAATACGATCCGTAGCACAAAAAATTATTAATTAACGGAGGTTATTAATTTATAGAACCTTCACCTAAAAAAATTAAAATATATATCAAAGATATTGCATGATTAATTCATGCAATCCTCAATAAATTCAACGTCAATTTCCAAAGTTGAAAGTTGTGCTTAAATTAATCAACTTAAATTTTAAAATACCAAAGGTCGTGACCATATTTTCAAGAAAATTTTCCAGGTGTGGAATATCAAAATTTCTCACTTGAATTATAAAGGCTAATGCATACAACCGTTCAGTTATAGTTAGTCCTTTTTTTTATTTCTTTTTTCTTCCAAAATGAAGCCTTCATATTCTCTGAGTAATAATCAAAAACTTAAAATTTGTTATCATAAAGCAGCAAATCTACTCATCAAACAATCAGCTCTTGCAAATTGGGCAATGCAAGAATTCAAGTTTTCAAAAGCTAAGAAGCATGAACACGGACACGGACACGGGGATACGACACGACAGAATACGGGGACACAACAAATTTTAAAAAACTAGGATACAAATACGGCTAGGATACGGCATAATAAAAAAAATAAAAAAAAATTATTAATTATAAATATTAGGTATTTTATAAAATTTATTTAATTAAATTAAATTAAAATATTTTATTTTATTTTATTTTATAAGATAATATTTATATTTATTTTATTTTATAAGATAATATTTATATTTATTTTATTTTATAAGATAATATTTATATTTATTTTATTTTATAAGATAATATTTATATTTATTTTATTTTATAAGATAATATTTATATTTATTTTATTTTATAAGATAATATTTATATTTATTTTATTTTATAAGATAATATTTATATTTATTTTATTTTATAAAATAATATTTTATAATTATATTATATAAAAATATATATTTTTTATTTTATTTTATAAAAATATTTTATTTATGCCCATGCCTCTCCCCTCAAGCATGCCCGCCCGCCCCTGCCTCTCCCCTCAATCACGCCCGCCCCTGCCTCTCCCCTCAATCATGCCCGCCCCTGCCTCTCCCCTCAATCATGCCCGCCCCTGCCTCTCCCCTCAATCACGCCCGCCCCTGCCTCTCCCCTCAATCACGCCCGCCCCTGCCTCTCCCCTCAATCACGCCCGCCCCTGCCTCTCCCCTCAAGCATGCCCGCCCGCCCCTCTCCCCTCAATCACACCCACCCGCCCCTGCCTCTCCCCTCAAACACACCCGCCTTTGCCTCTCCCCTCAAATCGTGCCGCCCCTTCCTCTTCCCTCAAATCGTGCCGCCCCTTTCTCTCCCCTCAAATCGCGCCCGCTCCTGACTCTCCCTCAAATCGCGCCCGCCCCCTGCCAGTGGCCAACGTTGGCCATTGACGTCGTCGGACGTCGGGCACTAAAGACATGGATACGACTGCCGACGTAACCATCCGATACGTCACGTGGCATATCGGATACAGGTTGTGCAATAATACGCCACGTGGCGTATCGAACACGTATCTGTGTCGTATTCGTGTCGTGTCCAGGTGTCGGACACGTGGACATGACTGTAGGGAGACGTGTTCGTGCTTCCTTGTTCAAAAATCCCAACACAAGAAACCATCAGCAAAATCCTTGCTAAGCGTCAACAATATGAAAGCATGAACTCAACTGAACTTACATCTAAGCGTCAAAAAGCCGTGAAGCATCCTGAACGTGATAATATTTTAGCAAATTGGGTTTTACAATGCCAAGTATGTCGAGTGACATTATCAGGTGATTTAATCAAGGAAAAGGCTCATCAATTTGCTAGACAACTTGAACTTGGAGAGAGAACACCTGAATTTTCAAATGGATCACTTGCAAAATTCAATATTCGCCATAGATTCAAAGCTCAAAAAATCATATGGAAAAGGTGGCTCTTCTTATTTAGATGCAATTGACAGAAATATGCCAACAATAAAAGAAAAATCATATGGAGAAAGTGGATGAAACATGACTCTTTTATCGTATTGTCTCTGATGAAACAATTGCACGACATCAAATTGAAGGTTCTAAGAAGGATAAAACACATCTAACTTTTGTCTTTGCTGCAAATACAGATGGATCTCATAAAATGGAACCTCTCATCATCGGTCATGCACAAAGGCCACGTGCTTTTAATAGAAAAAGTGAAGAACAATTGAGTTTCTATTATCATAGCCATGCAAAAGCTTTGATGACTGGACTCATTTTCAGGGAATGGCTACTAAAGATGGATCAACAAATGCAAGATACTAATAGAATAGTCCTACTTTTGATAGATAATACTCACTCACATGTAGTGAGGGATTTGCCTCTTACAAATGTTCATGTTTTTCTTTTTCCATCTAATACAACTTCTAAAATTCAACTAATGGATGCTGGAATAATAGCAACATTCAACAGGTGATATAGGCGTTTTCAACTCCAAGATACAATTGATAGAGATGAACAACAAAAGACAAATATTTATACGGTTGATCAATTGATAGCCATGAAATGGGCTAAGACAACATGGAATGACATTTCTAGCAAGACAATAGCCAATTATTTTAAGCACACAGGTCTCTTTGAAAGAGAAACTCAAAAAAAAAAGTGGGTTTGGAAGAACAAAATATAAAAAATGAACTTAAAGATGCTATTAATCAACTGCCAATTAGTCGCCCAATATTTGTTCACGAGCTTATAAATCTTGAGGAAGAGCAACAATTTGCCCATGAGAAAAATTCAGATGAAGATTTAATAAAATTTTCGTCGTGTCAAGATCAAGAAGAAGAGGAACATGGTGAAGTTATGGATGAAAATTCTCTCATGTCACCAAAAGAAAAATTAAATATTCTTCATTCTTGTATTTTATTTCTTGATCTTTCAAATCCAAATCATTTTATAGCTCATAAGGTACTTAGAAACATACAATTTGAGATACGGACTATTAAAAAAAAAACAAACTACTTTAGATAGGTATTTTTGTAATGAATATTGATTTTACGAAGCAATATATTTATCTATGATGTATAGTATTTTTAGATTTATAAGGAATATTGATTCTATAAATTAATATTTTTACATAGGATGTTTGCTATTTTGCATTAAATAATAGATAGTAGAATTATTAAATTATACACATTCCACGGAGTCGGTAAATTAATTTTTTATTAAATAATGGAGGTTATTAATTTATAAAGTATCAATTTAGTGAGATTCTACTGTAGTATCTTGAGAATCATATATGATCATAATAATCTGCATTTGCACTATCATACTACACCAATACATTATTTAAATTTATAATATACTATATTTTATAATTTTATTATTATGATATTTAATATTTTTAATAAATATTAAATTAATAATTCAAAAAAATTATTCGAGCTTTTCGACCGCCAATAACTAGCACAGCACGACATGACCCAAAATTTAATATTAAATAATGGATTTGGCACTACGCAGCATGACCCAAAATGGACTTGGCACTACACAGCATGGAAGTGCCCAATTGTGTGCCAATCGAGTTGTGCCAAGTTGACTCATAATGAATTTGTGTTGGCATGACACGACATGAGAACTCATCTCATGTAGTTTCAAGCACGGCACAGAAGCCCAACCATGCCATAAAAAATAGACACCTCTAATTTAGGTGTTAAATGATTTATATCGACTCAACCCAACCTACTAGACCTCAAATGAGATAGCACGAAAAGGCATGTTGATTTGTTGGCTACCAGGTTTCATATTATGGATGTCAAGTCATATCAATAGGGCACGCACACCGACATGATCCCTTGTAATGACACAAGCCCATGATTAGACAAGGTTTCTTGCATAGGTATGATGATGATCCTGTGATTGGGAATAGAACGGCACAATACCATGCATGGGCATGAGCCCATCACTGGGAATGACACAATCCCAAGCATGGCACCGAGCCCATGACTAGGAAAAGCATGATCTCGTGTCTTGGTACTGGCTCGTTCCTTAGCAATGGCCAGTGGGCATGAACATGCTATAGCAGGCAGTGCAGTCTAAATTGTGGAACAAACCCCAGCCTCCACAATCCACTTAAGACTACAATGCAATGCAATACTTGAGTCCCATCCATGATTAAAGAAATGAAATCTAAATATTTTTAATAAATTCTTTATTTGCATGAAAATGAAAAAAAAAATTCTAAAAAAAAAAAAACTTAATGTTATAATCTTTGGTACTCCAAGTCCTTCAACATCAACATCTTGAACTTCAGCATTAATTTCAAATGAGGTACATATCTTGAACTTTAACATCAACATCTGTCTGGATGTTTAATTTCTCCAAGTCCTTGTAAAATTCATTCACTAAAACATCAAATATGATAAAAAAAAAATTAATATTACCATAAATACTTGAGGAATTAGTAGATCAAATACTATTTTAGATAGTACATATAAAATATACTCGTGAAATTTGTATCATCTTATCATATCAAAGTTTTTTAACTCATCTATAGATATATATAAATTATAATTATTATTTTAATATTTTGAAATATCATAATTGTTGGATATGACAATTTATTGGTTTTCCTTAATTAATTGGATGAAGAATGGATCATGTTTAGATACGAATTGAGTCATAGAACATGGAGAGACACTACAAGTGATGATTGCAGATTTAACTTATATTATTTTTTATTTTATTTAATTTTCATAACTTTGATGAAAGCGCCTAAAACGTGTATTGCTTCTATTACATTTGTGAATTATACAAGGACCTGTGTTATATATTTATTATAAGAATGATATATTTTTTTATTTTTCTCATTTATGTGGCTTAAAATTATAAATTTAACTATTTTAAAATACCATAAATCATAGCAATTGGACAGATTATCTCGTTGCTTTCATTTAACTAATTTAATGAAGAGTGGATCATATATAGATACAATTTAAGTCACAATACTTGAGGACAGAATATCATACTTATTCTCTAATTATTTTAATATATTATATAATTATTTATAGGTTAAAACAAATAATTGAGATAAAATTTAATTGATAATAATGATAATTTAATTATTTGCATATCTTATCAACTAGTTTAGATATTAGGTTGGTACATCTGACTATAAAACATAAAATATTATTTACATATATTACCTTAAATTTCAAATCCTTACAGACAAGTATGTAAGCAATATAACAATAAAATATTCACTCAATATTAAATAAAATTTTTTTCCATTTCTATATATATTTTACTAAAAAGTAGATTATTATATATTCTTAAAATAAATAATTCAAATTGCATTTACATATAGATGCAATGTGAGATGTAATAGTGTGTATTGAAAAAAATATGTAAATAGTATAATAAATCTTAAAGAATTTAAAAATATCTTTCAATCATTTTAACATATTAAAATATCATATGTTTTATTATTCAGGAATTTCAATATAATATTTTTGTAGTTAACATAAGACTTCAATATTAAATATAATGAATCCTAAATTTTAGATATCATATTAAAGATTTTTTTAAGATTATTACTTAATATAAAGTTTAAACTTTTTATAATGAGTTTATTATAATAATAAATTTTATAAAAGTTTGGATAGTTTTTTTAAGTATGAAATTAATTTTAATTAAGCTAATATCATTTAAATAATAATATAACAAATATGTCTAATATTAAAATTTTTAATTAATAGATCTCAAATTATTTGTACAAATAAATTTATGATTACAATAGTAATTCTAGAATTATCAAAAGTAATTTTATTTTTTATTTTTAAATTTATTTTTTAAGAGTCATGAAATTATCATATATAATACTATTATCATGATGATGAAAATTTTGGAAAAAACATAAATTTCTTGTGTTCAGTTTGAATCAATATAATAATCAAACATGAATTAAATATTATTTTGAATGTCATATATCTGAGGTCACCAATACTATGTCACTATGATTTGTAAGTTATTCAATAATAAATTAATTTTTAAATTTAAATATTTTATCATATCATTGCAATAAAATTGATATTGAAGTCTTATGATAAGTGGTTTGGACATAATTTTAAATAAAATATACATACATAGGATCTCCAAATTTCATTGATAAACATATACAAGTAATTAATGTAACATTTTAAAACAACTGGATGCTTTTGACTACAAATTATGATAAAAAGGTAAAAATAAAGAATGTCTATGGACAAACATTATGTGCAAAAAATATGATAAAAATCTAAAGCTCAAGGATGTGAAGAAAAAATTGAGATTCACACATATGGAATAACAAAAAAAAAAACAATGATGCATAATATTACACAAATAGACTCAAAATAAGTATGGAATGAATCAAAAGATACACAAAATAAAAAATTATGTATCCCCTTAATAAAGCAAAAACTTGGGGATCATAAGCCCAAGTCACTTTTCTTCCAGAAAATATGGAACAAATACATCCTACCAAACATATCTATATTCATATAGAAGAAGCTAAAAAAAAAGATTTCAAAAGGCAGACACGTACAATGAAAGGGTATCAGACTAGCTTCAGTATATCATTGTTGCTTAAATATCTTTGAGAGTCAAAACCACTTTTTTGTCCACAGAAACATTAGCAGCACAAATTTAAAAATTATATAAATAAATATTATTGATCCATGGTCAAAATAATTACTCTTTCACATAAGACTAAATTTATGTTGGAAGAAACAATAAGAAAATATAAATTAGAAATGGCTATCAAATATACTTCATTTAATAATTTATTGAGAATTATGAAAAGCACAAAATTAATGCATGCATAATAACATTCCAATGAACAAAAATAGAATCCATAAAAACACTTAATTATTTTAGACATATCAAGAGGCACACAAGTAAAATCTAAGAGAGATGAACGTGACTTGAATCTTATAAATAATTTGAATCTCAAATTACACATAAAAATAAAACTTTAAAAGTCTCAAAAGGTTAGATCAGAAACTCCTTCAATGGGAAAGCTTAAGTTAAATGTACATGAAAGCATAAAAAATAGCAAGGTAAGAGTAGGAGTAACCCTCAAGGATGATGAAGACATGATCTGTTTTGAAATCAATACATTAATCAAGAGACTAAAATTATTTAAATAATACACAAGAAAATATTGAAATTCAAGTTAATTCAAATAACTTAATGAACATAATAAAAAATAAAACATAATTATGAAAATTGAGCATCGAAAACATATTAGATAAAGAATTATTATCTTATTTCGATGCATCTATTGTTCACAGATACTGGGAGAAAAATCGCTTAGCACACCTAATAGCAGGACAACAAAGAACTCAAGTGAAAATAATATTAGATGCAAGGAAACCTCTTTCAAGAAGAACCAAAGGAATTTCCAAACTATGAAGAAATAACATTCACTACTTGAGGATATAAGGCATCAAAAGCATGTCAGTTTATATACCAAAACTTAAGTTTTTAAAAAAGTTTACTTGTATTCTAGACTCTACTTTATGTATGTTGGAAATTTATTTGTATTCATTGCCTCATAATATGCAAAAAGAACAAATATAAAAGATATACTGCCTCTCTCATTAAAAAAAATTTAAATAACATTTCACTTATAAATTTATGATTTAATATTAAAAAAAAAATTAAAGCAAATTCAAGTTCAATCATTATAATTGGAATTTACTTAAGATTTAATAAATCATATTTTTAATACATTGTTTGACTTATATTCTAAAAAACCTAATAGTTTTTATAGCTCAATTTTTTATAGCTGTATATTTTATAGTTTTTTAATTCATTGCTACGACTAGTTTTGTAGCTGTGTATTTTTTATAGTTGTTATACTAAGCAAAATTTTTTATACTTTTCTAATAGTTTTTTTTATTACATTTATGATAGTTCATACCATAAAGTTTTGTTTATTACTTCAATTTATTTACATGAGAAGTCTTAGGAAAGAAACTAGATATGGTGGACATATCTAAATCTAAACCCTCAAAAATATTAAAATAATTTTAAATACTTATATCATTTCTTTGATATTAACTCCTTTTAACTTTTATTACAAAAATAAATTTATCAAAACTAATGACTAAAATAGATTTCAAGACAAAAGAAAGTAATTTAAAAAAATATATAATTATTTTAAACTTGTCTAATGATGTAGACTAATTACAAGATCAAAAATATTATTCACATGATAACCTTCTCACCTAATAACTTTATGTAATTTATGGTTCAAATTTATGAAAATTTAGATTTTATAAATTACTTTTAAAGTTAATGATAAGAAAATAAATTTTTAACTTAGTTGTATTATAAATAATTACGTTAGGTTAAATATAGTAAGAAGAAAAAAATAATTTTTTTAAAGTTAGGCAAAATTTGTTAAGTTGCTTACATTTATTTTAAGATGTTTAAATTTGTTAAAGAACATACAACTATCCAACAGTGACGTTGATTGTTGCATTGCTATTATTAGAGAGGATTCAATTATTACCAAATTTTGCATTTTTTCAAACTGGATCAAGTCATGGCTAGTGCCTAGGCATGAGTTCGTATCGTGCCCGATCCCAAACTTGTGCCACGACATAATTCCTACAGGTACACATACATTGCCGACTCAACTGGCATACGAATCACGAAACCCATTGGCCATGTGGGCAAAGTGTCAAGCCAACTCAAATTTGAGGCATGTTGAGCTATGCCAATAGAGATGCCCATTTGACATCTCTAGGCATAGGCAGCACACGAGCCACCTCTTCATGATAGGCATGGCTTGCACCTTCAGAAAACACCAGCCTGAGCCATTTGAGGAGCTGGGCTTTATAATGTCGAAATCTCCACCCTGCGAATTGTGCCTTAAGATGGGAGTGGCCTACCAATCCATTTTGACATTTCTAATTCTACATTGTGTCATAGTGCACCATGTGATAATGACTAAATGAATCTTATTTTTCTAAAAGACAAAATTTAACATAAAAAAAATATTTTACTATATGATGATATAATTGAACTCTGATTTATAACAATTGAACCAATTGAAATCAACTAATACCAATTAACCAAATATGTAAAGTAGCTTTGAAAAAAATATCAAGTATTGGTTTCATTTTCACATATCCAAGTACTTAAAATCTATGTTGCACGGACACGGACACACGACACGGCAGGATACGGCGATACGGCAAATTCTAAAAAACTAGGATACGGATACGACTAGGATACGACATGATAAAAAAAATAAAAATAAAAATTATTAATTATAAATATTAGGTATTTTAAAATAATTTAAAATTCTGTATTTTAAAATAATGTAAAAAAAATTTAAACCCTCTAACACCCCTCCCCCCCCCCCCACCACCCTCCCTTTACAGTTTTGATTTTCGAACTCTCCCCCTTCCCGATACAGATTCCAAAACTCACCCTTCCCTTTATAGAATTAGGTTACATTAGGTATTGTCGGCGCCTCGGCGGTGTGCTCCTCCCCTCCCCGTTTGACGCAATGACAATTGACAACTATTTCTCGCAATCGGCTTGTCGGCAACTCACCGTCGGCAGTGTGCTCCTCAATTTGTTGGAGATTTAGGAGTAATAGTTAATATATAGTATATTTCCGACGTGTTAGAATCGTAAAAATGCGTCAGTTGGTAAACGATGCGTCTGTTGTTAACGATGACTGTTTTCGAACAACGCGTCGGATATGTCTCTGACGCATATCCGATACGCCACGTGGCGTATTGGACACGTATCCGACCCATGTCCAACCCGTGTCGCCGTGTCCACGTGGACACGGCAGTTCCTAGGCGTATCAGTGCAACATAGCTTAAAATAATATCTAAGTATTCTTGTTTTAGAAATCTATGAAATAAATAATTATAATGCTTTGATAAATAATATTTGATCTTTTTATAAAAAAAATTGAATTATTATCAAGTGAATTACTTACTAAAGTACAACCCAACAGATGAAACTCATATAGGCTATCAAAAGTGTACCACCATTGTGACAAAACTATCTTTCTATCTGAATTATAACTTTGATCTCAAGGAGGGATCGATAATGACCAATATTCTCTATTTGAATCTGTCTAATGGTGTGAGTTCAATTGAAAAATATTCAACTAATTATTTCTAGTAATAATTGTAAAATTTAACACAAAAAAAAACTTAAACTTCTTAGAAAATAACATACAAGAAATCTCTTCATATAATGGGCAAAATAATTGGGCATCCTACAAATTGGATGCTCCATCGAAACAAAAAGCAAAAGAAAATAAGATACAAAAAAAAGAAAAGAAATAAAAAGATTTAATTATACACTCCAACCCTTAAACTATTGCATAAAAACTCATAGTATCAAGATTGAAAAAGAAACAAACTACGATCTAGTTTGAACCAGAATTAAACCATTAAACAACTAAAAAATGAATAAGTTTGAACCAAAACCAAATCTAGTTTGAATTTAAATCAAACTATGAATCAGTTGAAATCTGGATCACTTTAAATGATATTAAACAGTTTGAATTAGAACAAAATAATGAAACAACTGAAATCTAAACCATTTTAAACCAAAACTAAACTTCATTACAAAAATAAAAAAAATAAAAAAAAATAAAAAACAAAAACAACAAAATAAAACAAATAATGAAAATAATAATAATAATAAATCTAAACTTCATTACAAATACAACAAAGGGATGAGTGTAAGGTGTTACTAAAAGAAGTGGAAGCCTGGTGAGTTTTCATCTGCACAGGCAATTGTATCTGACTGTCCATGCTATTTTTTATCTGTAACATTAGAATCAGTTCCAAAACTAATGACATCTACATACTCAAGCACAGGCTTCATAGCATGTCCAGCTTCATCTATGAAAAGATTGAGTTGTAAGGCACAAATATGATATGCTATTTTTTTCATTAAATATCAATACTTCTTGTCAATAAAACTAATAATAAAGCATAAAATACAATAACCCTCTAAGAAAATTCATATGTCAAGTATCTCTATAAAATGAATAAAAATGATTGAGAAAACTCACAAATCAGGACCTCTAATCAAAACTACAAAAAACAAAAAACAAAGAAAAAATATTAAGACTCCCATCAAACTGGTGTATCGAAGTCCACAACACCAAACATGTAAAAAAGAATTAAGACTCCCATCAAACTGGTGTATCGAAGTCCACAACACCAAACATGTAAAAAAGAATTATGATTTAGCATCTTCAAGATCTTCATGAAGATATCTACTAGATACTTTCATGTCTAAAGATATGTTGTAGTCATATATTTAGACAATTCACCTCTATGTATTTCAATAACTTTTGAAATATTAGATTTGATTTTATATATCTCATTATTTAACTATCACAATAAAAAATAACAAGAAAAGAAAGTAAATACAAAATTTTCTTGAGCAAATGTCACAACCAAGGTATATCACAAATTACATTCATTTTTGTTTTGAAATCTACTTCTGCATTAGATCTCATAATACCTATTTTTTCTTGCCTTTTCAAAAGACAACGTTGCCTCAAAAAAAAAAGCAAAATCTTGTCGTCAAACTTCTCTGCGTACATACTAGTGCTCAACTCAAGTCTAAATATATGACTAACTATAAGTATTCATAATTTCTAAAGAGATTCTAAGTCCAAGCTTCTTCGCATACCTCAGTAAGCAATGAATTATGTAAAAGAGAATTTATTGAAAAGAATTTAAAAAACATCTAACTATATTAACTACGTATATTATATTTGATCTAGTCAAAATCAAATAATTAATTTTTCTTATGATTTTCTAATAAGTAGTAAAATTTACTAAAATGATTTTATCATAAATAAAATCATTACCTAAATCAAAAGGAATATCTATATGAGTACAACCCAAAAGATCAACCTTTAAAAAAATATTAAATACATATCGTTCCTATAGCAATATGATATTCATCATAGAATAAGCCTTCATTATGCTCTTAGTTATATGATGCAAAAGGAACAATGAAGCACAAAAAGCCTTTTGAGGTTTGAAGGTGCAAGCACAATTAAGATATATATTTTTTTGTCAGACACGCTTTACCTATATATATATATATTACACTAAATATTGTGAATATATTATTTATGTGAAAGATGATTTGAGGGGACTTTGAGTTAGGCATGCTTGGGTGAGGATATGCTAGCACCTCTTGCACCTTTCACAAATCCTCTTGATTTTAACTAGGCACGGTGGCGCTTGGACTTTAGACACGCCTGAGACATGCTTTAATAATTAATGGATATGCTAATAAAATATTTAAGTCTCACAAAATTATTTATATGAAATTGTGCCTAAAAATACTTTTTAAATTGAGTAATCTTCAAATCTTCATCTCTCATAATCAAAATATCATTCACATAAATAATAATAAAAAAAAAAACACTCTATCAACAGAACTCCTCTAAAATAATAAAAAAAATCAATAACACATTTGTGTAATGCAAAAGAGATTGTTCCCTAATAAAAATCTCATAAATCATGCACTTTATGACTGTTTCAGGTCATATTATATTTTTATGATTTACAAAATATATTTAACTTTGATGCTCAAAACTCAAATGATTATTTTATTTAGAGTTTTGCCACAAGGTCATCATGAAAAAATATAGTATTCATGTGTAGTTGGTATATACTTAAATTATAAGATAATGCGAAAAAAAAAAATTTACTAAGATTATCTTAACCACTAAAGAATAAGTGTCCATAGTCCACATTGAATATTTGAGTAGATACACTCACTACAAGTTTTGTTTGAAGGCTATTTACATTAGAGTGCAGAACATGTATCTCTTTCATCATAGACTAGAACCATCTTTTATGATATAATATTTCAAAGAGAGATCTAAATATCCTAGTATCGATAAGAGAAATAAAAATAATAATAATAATAATAATACAAGACTATGGTAATACTTGTGAGATCAATTGTTGAGTACAACTTTTATATATCTTCTAGAAAGTGACCAAAATGTCAAAATCAAAGAAATTAGTTGCAAAATCATTTGACTTCTTGATGGATTCATCTCGTATCTCAATAAGCAAGGATTATCTCTTTTTTTTGTATAGACTCTAAGCCATAAATGATCAAATCTCCTAATTAGTTAAGCCTCATATAATATTATATCATGTGGGCCTGAAATATATCTCTCTACCAAAAAAATATCACTCTCTCTAGACTTAATATGATATGAATTTATTAATAGATAGTACGACTTTATGAGAATAACACAATAATTAGTACTAACATGCTCAAACATAACCAAAGGATGACTATTAATCTGTGGTTTAGGATTGGTACAAGGAATAGCAAAAAAATAAATAGATCTATATGCAACATTTGAATTCACTCTTCCAAGATTGGTTAAAAAATTAGTCATAATCAAAAAATTATAATATTTGTGCTCACTAAAATATTACTAGTATCTAATAAAAAATATTTGTACCTTCTTTGAGAAATACAATATCCATGCAAATCACATCTCAAGACCCGATATATCAACTTATCTTGTTTGGAAGAGTGATTAATGTCAAATAAGTATATTCAAAATCTCTTATAATTAAGTTAAATAATCTTTCTTCATAAGGAATAATCTAAAAAGATATACTTTGACAAATGGCAAAAAAAAAATTTGACAAATGCCATTTAAAACCACATTTCATTAAAAAAAATTTTAGAATATTATTTTCAAATATCAAATTTATATCTCATCTGTGACAAGATGATACTCATCATAAAATAAATCATCATGCTATAAAATTATATAAGTCTCTCACTGTCAATCATATGAAACTATACTTGAGGTTACTTCTTGTATTGGGTATTGTCTAATTTGTCATCTCTCAGTATCAAAATCTCATTTACATTAATAATTAGTAAAATTATTTTACTATTAGGACTCTTCTGAATATATAAAAAATTATTAACATACATATGTAACCCAAATCTATAAACTATGTAACCCAAATCTATGAAAACCTTACAAATCAAACACTATGTAATTGTTTTAGTCCATATAATATCGTCCAAATCTATAAACAGTATAAAAATGTAATGCTCAAAATTTTGGTGATTTTTTCATATATACTTCCTCTTTATGATGACCATAAAAAAATATATTTTTCATGTTTAGTAGGTATATCCTCCAACTATGAGATACTACAAAAAAATATGAATTTATATTAAAATCATCTTAGCCAGAGGAAAGAAAGTGTCCTGATAATCCATATCAAATGTCTAAGTGAATTCCTTTAATATAAGTCTTACCTTAAGATGATCTTCTATCTCATTTGAATATATCATCATAGTAAATACTCATCTACAACTAATATAAGTCCTTGTAGGTCATGGTAGTAGTTTCAAAATCATATTAGAGTAAAGGGCAAATATCTCTTTCATCATGAAATAACATTATCCTTTATGAGATAATGTCTCAGAGGAAAACTATGTTATCATAGTATTATTAAAAATAAATAAATAAATAAATAAACAAGACAAGAGTACAGCAATAACAATGAGATCAATTGTTGAATGCAATTTTTATATCCCTTCCAAAGAATGATCAAATGATTAAGATCAAAGAAACTTGCCACAAGATATTTGCTTCTTTATTGACTCATCTCATATCTCACCAAGCTAAGTATGTATCTCTCTCTTAGTATAGACACTAAGTAAAATTATACAATATTATGTCATCAAGGTCTCAAGTAGATCACCCTGCTTAAGAAATATAATTTTGTTCAAACTTAACATTATCTAAATTTATTAATATATATGAAGATTTTATGAAAGTAACATCATATTGAGATCTAACATGTTTAGTTGTGCTGATAGTAGCTCTTAGTAAAAAATAATATTCTCAATTGTAGATTTTTCATACCCTCTTATAGGACTGAAATATCCAATAAAATCATATCTTAAAACTCAAAATATCAACTTTTCTCATCCTACAAAAAATCGATGACAAAATAAACAAATTTAGAAACTTTATAAAGCAGGCTAAATAATCTATCTAATAAAATATACGCTAATGAAGAGTAGAAGGGTATATTCAATTAATGAAATAGATTATGATTAAAGCCATATCTTAAAAATATTTTAAATCTTTCTTTTTAAGTAAAAGTATTTAAAGTTTATCAATCAAATATCAATTTTTTTTCTTCCAACAACTTATAGTAAAAATCTAACCATTATCACTTAATTTTTTTATACGGTTATAAAAATAATTTTTTTATTATTTTATGAAAATACTAAAAAAATAAAAAAATAAGTTGTAATATATTTCAAAAGAAATACATCAATGTATATTTCAAGAAATCATCAACAAAAATGATTAGATAGCAAAATTTCTTTATGATTACATTTATACTAAGACCTCATATATATAAGTGATCAGATCGAATAAATTGCAACTCGAGTTAGACTCGCTTGTAAGATTATAAGTTTTGGTAAGCTTTCCGAACTGACATATATCATACTTTATGATCAAAATATCACTAACACTTAGTTAAGTATTCTCAACATGGTCAGTGTTTAGTCACCAAGCTGAGAATATACAAGTAATACATCTAACATATTTAAATATTTAGAAATAGATCTTAACTTCGAAAAGAAAACATACAATCCCTCAATTCAAAATGAAATCTTGCTCAAAATTTCATTATTCTATAAAAAAAAATATCAATAAAATAGAAACAAAATCATAATTGTGTTATCAAATAAGATAACTCACATATAATAAATTAATTAAAAAATTAAAATAAGACAAAAAATAATAAATACTCAAGCTAGAGACAATTATGGCCAATGATTTTTAAAGATTTGCTATTAATTACAATATTATTTTCAAAACAAAAAAAAATAATGTTTACCAAAAATATGAGTATGAAATCATACATTAATAATTCAAGAATATAAAAAAATATATATAAATTGAATAACCAATAATACCTTAAATATTAGAAAACAACATTGTTATCTTAAGGATGAATTTTTTATACTCTTTCTATCATGTACAAGTGTCGGAGATAAATGAATTATGTGAGAATCCCCTTAATGACTTCTTTCTATTATGTACTTTTCTCAATATTGATGTGTGGTTCATGTCTATCTACCTTAGTTGCAATAATCTATCTTCATATTATGCTAAAAAAAATTATTTTTCCTCCAAATAAAAACTACACCCAATTAGGATTTTTTTTTCAAAACCTAATTTATTTTTTTACTAATAAGTTGAAAGTCTAATTAGAGTTTCTTCCCAAAAATAACACTGTGCACCACAGTGTTTCACCTAGGGTTGCTACTCAAAAATGTCGTCGCATGGCACCATTAAGTGAAACCTTGCACCACCTAGGGTTGCTACTTAAAAATTCCATCACTGCTAGTGACAGTGATGGGTGCACATGTTGTCATCAACCATAAGGAAATCCATTGCCACCACCTTGCACATGGGCTGCCACCACCATGCATGCCTATGTAACCACCATCAGGCACCCTCTGCTGCCAACATCAGGCATTCTTTACTGGCACCACCTCATAAGTCTGCTGCTTACAAATTTTTGTTCTATTCTAAAACAACTCTAATACCATGTTAGAAAAGATAATACTAAAAATATAAATAAATTATACTATGTAAAGATTTATATATCAAATATCCGTATATAATAAAAAAAAATTGATTGTGACAACTCACGTGTTGGGTGCAATCATCAAAAGAACAAAAAACAAAAAAAAATAATGTTTAAAAAACAAGAACGTTAAACAATAACAATAATATTCAATATAAAAAATATACATCACATAATTTTTCTAAAATGGCAAAAAATAATTTGATAAACCCACAAGTCATGTACAACCATAAAAAATATAAAAAAAAATAATCTGGTTAAAATAAAAATCATAATACTTCCCAACAAATTGGTATATACAAGTTCATAATATCATGTTTGAAAAGAAAAAAAAAATAAGCTCAGCCATCTTATAAGTCTTCATGAAGATGTCCGCTGACTATTCTACTAGCTAAATATGTGTTGTGGTAACTGGTAATGGTTTAATCCTAAATATTGTCCCTTAAGAAGAAGCAATTCACAACTATGTATTTTGTCGCTCATTAAATACTAGATTAGAGGCTATATGCATTGTTGGATGATTATCATAAAAATTTAACGTGAAACAGAAAAATACATATTTGGTCTCCTCTAGTAAAAAATATATCCAAAATATCATATAAATAACTGTCATCATCAATATAAATTATACATCTACAATGAATCTCAAAACAATTAATTATCTCTTACTTTTCTAATAGAAAAGATGCTTCGAAGAAAATTATGAAATCTTATAATAGATATCAATTAGGTACATATTGGTACACATCTGAAATCTAAATATCCATCTAACTATAAATTTTTATAATCATTAAAATATATCTCAAGTACTTTAGACTTCTTCACAAATCTCAATATGTGAAAAATTACAACATGAAAAACATATTGAAAAAAAATCAAGGAAAGACCTAACTATAGTGATTGTATATATTACATCTAAAATGGTTATAATTAGATATTTAATTATTTATTTAATTTTTCTATAAATAATAGTGTCAAATAGAGAGGTCATGTCAAAAGTGAAGTCAATCTAGATCAATAAAAATAATTGCAAAAGGATAATCTAAAAACCCTACATCTGCAAAAATATCAAAATTATATCTCCTCTTTAACAAGATAATAGTACTCATTAATTAAGATATCTCTATGCCAAAAAAATATATGAGCCTCCTAAAATCATTTATCTAAAAATATATCAAAATTATTCCTTGAATTGGAAGATTCCTAACTCATTATCACTCAAAATATGAATATTATTCACATATATAATCAATAAAATTATTATATCATCAAGGCTTATAAAGAAAAATAAAAAAAAACTAGGGACACAACAATTATAATCCAAACAATGTGACTCTATAAAAATATCACAAACTAAACTTTCAATGACTACTTCAGACATACAAAAAACTTTTGTATTTTGCAAACTATACCTGAATGTGCTATTCAAAATCTAAGTGACATCGTCATATGCCCCTTTTCAAGGTCACCATAAAGAAATATACTTAAAAAAAATGTTTGTCCTCCCCTCAATCCTCTCTTACCAACCCCAAGATAGATGCAATCATACTGATAAATCATATCAGTAGTAATCATGACTAAGTATAGGTGTGTCAAATGGGCCGAGCCAGCCTATTTTTTCAGGCCCACTCGAGCTCACGTGTTATGTCTCGCACGATATGGTTAATTAGAGGGAATGCCCGGCATGTCACACAGCCCAAAATCAACCTGGTTTTAGGCTGGTTCGAGCTGGTTTGGGACAGGTCAGGATAAATTTAGGTTAAGTTAGAATTTAAAAATTATAGTTTGAGACCAGCTCCGCCGTGCAGCCATCCCCATCGGGCCTGGCGAGCCATGAGCCAACCCGGTATGGGCATAGGCACGGGTTTGCACCTTGCCCTGCCAGACTAGGTATGGTCGAGTCGGGTCATGACTTGGACCGAGCCCAGGCCGCCCGGCCTATTTGACAGCTCTATGACCAAGTATATTTAACATTGAAGTTATTATGAGATCCAGTATATTAGTAATAGTTTAAAAGAGATACTATAAAAAATATAAGAATTAACACTAAAGTTATCATGTTCATAAGAGATCATCTCGAAGAAATATACTATCTATAAAAGATACTAAAAAAAACATAAGAATCAACACAAATGTCATCTTGTTCATAAGAGATTAAATGTCCAGTAGTACACACTAAATATTTAATTATATCACCTTGCTACAAGTCTCGTATTAAGATTATTTATATTCCCATTTGAAATCGTCTTCATAGAAAATATAACCAAAATCAACCAACAATGTATCTTTCAAAACATCGTGATACTAGTTCACAAGCTCTATTAGAAAAGAGGTCATGCAACTCTTTCATCATAGTTTAATGTCTTTTTGAATGATATAATATCTTAGAAAAAGAATTAAATATCTTAAAATAATCAAGAAAAATAATAAAATAAATATTAAAAAAATAATATAATAGTACGACAAAACTTGTGAAATCAAATAATGAGTATAAGCCTCTTATTCCTTCTAGAGAGTGAACAGAATGTCAAAATCATAGAGATTGATTGTAGAATCATTTGACTTTTCAATAGGCTCATCATTAGTCAAAGAAGGTTGTGTATGTCTATCTCTCTCTCTCTTTTCTTGTATAGGCTCTATATCATGAATGAATAAGAGAGAGGTAATGAATAAGAGTTGGTAATGAATTACCAACTCAATGTGAATCTCTACTACTGGTAATAACTACTAGATAACTGTAACATTTGGGTCTGGATAAGATTTTTTACTCGAAAAATCCCTTTTCAGACTCAACATAATCTAAATTTATTGATAGTTATGACGACTCTATGAAATAACATCATGTCGAGTACAAACATACTCAGATATAGATGACATTCTCTACTAACAAATGGTCTAAAAGTAACTACATATAAGAGAGAGGTAATGAATGTATATATAACATCTTGATTCATTTTTCCTAAGCTATTAAAAATAAGTAATTAACAAAAAAGATAATATTCGCACTTACTAATATCCCTCTTATCTCTGGTATAGAATAGTTGTACCCACTTTGAATACTAAAGTATTCAAAGAAAATATATCTCAATAATTTAGATATATATTTATTTCGTCATGACAAATAATAAAAAAGAAAACAAGTACATATAAAAAATTATGAGACAAGTTAAATAATCTCACTTAAATATGTCGAATCTAAGAATATATACTAAGAAACTATAAAAAATGATATACAATTTATGAATAAATTATATTTAAAATTACTTCTCCCCAAAAATATTTTAGAACATGTTTTGCAAATATAAGTATTTATTATTCCTTTTAACTTGTGTATAATCTCTAATTCATACAATAAGTGTTGGATTTATCTTATATATTCTAATATATTATCACATTCTTAATTTTTTAATATTTATTATAATTTGATTTTTTATTATTTTATGAAATATCTAAAAAATTTTAAAAACTTATAATTTTATCACAAAAATAATATCTGATATATCTTAAGTAATTATCAAAATAAGTGATCAAGCACCTAAAATTATCTAATTACATCATTACTATATCCTCATATATCCAAGTATATCAGATCAAATTCGTTCATACTCAAACAGCCTAACATACAGAAAAGAAAACTCTAATAAGCTTTCCTTACTGTCTTGTCTCATACTTAAGAATCAAAATACTTTTGAAACCAAAGTAAAGTATTAGCACATTGGTCAATGATGAGTGACCTTGTTAAGAATCTACAAATAATTAGTTCAGAATCAAATATCTAGATAAAAATATTATCATTCACGAAAAAATATACAATTCACCATATTGAATATCAAATTGAATTTTTCTAAAAATTTCCCAATCATACAAATAAATATTAATAAAAATATAAATATAGTTAATCTTTAATTATTTGATAAGATAATTCACATAAAATAAAAAAATACGAAAATCAAAAATGAACATAATACTAGAAAATAATAAAGATTCACACTCATTAGTAACATAACCGGTAAATTTTGGATATTTATTATTGATTACATTAATATTTTCAAAACAGGAAAATATATAGAATAATATATGATTAACAAGTTATGAATATTGCTCATATGTTAATAATCAAAAAGTCTAAAATTTTAATATGGATAAAATAACAAGTAATATATGAAAGAAAGAACAAACTTGATATTATCTTAAAAAGAAATTTTGTATATTTTTCTCTAATATTATTATAGTTAAACTTTGTGAGGACTATTAGATAACTCTAGCAATTAGCATGTCTCTCTTACTACTATGTACAATTCTCAATCTCTCTCCATAGATAATATTGAACATTTATCTTTGTTCTAGTATATTCTTCTACAATGTATACACTAAATTGAGACTTTCGTTTATCTACCTATGTTGTGATAATTCATATTGATTCGTCCAAAAACATAGTTATACCCAAACCCTATCTACTAAATTGAATTAGGTCTTAAGATCTAATCTATCTCATTTTTTTTATTATATCCAAACTTAATTAGGATTTTTACACATAAATAGCCACCACATTGATCACTTTGGCACTTTGGCACTTTGGCACTTAATTAGGCCTATCATGCTTAAGCATGATAGGCATGTCTCACTCAATGCTCTCACTTTGGCACTTAGTTAAGTCCAAAGCCTTTTAGAAATATGATTTTAGTTACATTTTTAATTTCTATAAGGTAGATGTCTATAATGTAGATATCTATAACTTAGTTAAGCCTACACTATTTAAAAACTAGTTTTTTAGTGTTTATTAATCTATCGATAAATATGAATGTTATATAATCAACATTATAGAAGTCCAATTGATTAAAAGAATTGATGTTCTTACCTTAGAATCATCAGTTTGATTCTCAGGAATGCTAGATATACTCTCTAGGACATTTATCAATTGAATCTATCATGTTGTTGTGACAGGAGCTTTACCCGCTAACCCCAAAGCTTCGAAGTTCATAAATGAGTCAAGTGATAGGATAGAATGGGTTTGAAAGGGTGGAGAGGGAAGGGAGTATAAAAAAAATACCCATGTTATATTACTTTATAGATGAAAAAGTATATTGTATTTTTCATTTGTCTAAATATTTCTGTTTTAAACCACCGATCATCACAGATCATTTCAAGTTATTGAGAATGCAGAATCTTTCCCATTGTATAATCCACCTTGGATATAATTTACTACATTTATGAATGGTATTCTACAAGGCATCCAAATTAGCAGGTGAGAGAATTGGCACACATGGGCAGAAATCTTGCGTAGAGTAAAAAAAAAACTTGCAGAAAAAAAAAGGCACACCGATCAAGTAATAATATGCATAACAGACGAAGTGTGCAATCTTGAAGAAATTCACTATTTCTGAGCCAACAATAATTGGCTTGTTTAACCAAGGATTTCAGCTCATTATTTTCAGAGAAAGTACTCTGGTCATCAGATTTCACTGCTGAAACTGGTTTAAGGGAGAAATTCTTCAGCTCAGTCCTAGAAAGAGACTGGGGAGAAAAAAAAGTACTGTTGAAGGAAATTCCAGTTTCAACTTCAGCAACTGATTCAATAGACTTCTCTCCAGATAAATCACATGTATTGGTTTCCCTTGAATGAATATTCATGTTTCCAGACTTATCGTAACTAGCAGAGAATACATGTTCAAGCTTCGTCCTTTTTGGATTTGAGCATAATTCATTAGCTGAATCTTCACCATTTAATTCAACTTTTTCGTCTCTTTTTGTGATTCTTGAAAAATCATTACCTTTTAAATCAGCTAAGGTACCATTATAACCTGACTGGTGAACAACTACGCCGGCATAACCACCATGATGGGTTAAAATTTCTCGCAGAGCCAAAATACTTCCATGTCGCACCTCCCAAACTGCACAATAATAATCTAGCAACTACAATCAGTACATAAATCTACAGAAAAAAATGCACAACCAAAGTGCATAAAAAACATACCAGGATCAAACATATCAAGCATTAGTTGCTCGACAAAAAGATCAAATGGCCACTGTCCATCTAAATCATTTTCAGATAAGTCTTCTTCAGTATCAACCTGCTTTGACGGCAAACACATTTTATGGGTCCACCTTTTGTATGCTCGACAATGAAGAAAGAAGTAACATGCTAACTCTAGATATTACCAAACTACTAATGTCTGCAACAATAAAGGTCAAATTCTACAAGAATATTTAATATACACTTTCGCCATTATACAATCATTTGGAAAAAGGTGTCCATCGGCAAGTTGGCCCATTGGCAAACAACAAACTGGCAGGGCATCTGCACTACCCATGGCCCTTGCCCCAGTCCCACTTACCACAAGCCTAGGACCCTAGGTATTGAGCAGGTAGCCCTTGGCAGCATGGTGGCTGGGCAGTGAGTTGTGGTGTGTGGGTACATGATCATGGCCCACGGCTAGGAACTCATCCATTAAATTTGATACTGCCTAATGGCCACTCATCATTCAATATGTAGTTTGTATAATTAAATTTGAAATATTTTTTAAATGTTTTTTTAAAATTTTTTTTAATTAATAAATGTTTTTTTTATTATTTTATAGTTTAAACACATAGAAGACTATATATGTAATAGTTAATTAAATTAACAATAAAAATTAAATAAAAAATAATTATAGGAAATACAATGAACAAAATGTTAGGGTGTGGGTACACAATCATGCCCCATTGAAGCTACTAGCTAGCACAGTGATTCATATATTGGCGCCCGTACTGAATCAGTGCGGAACCAGTAAAAGCACAATTAAGAATCATAAGATGCTTTGATCAGTGTGAGGGTTTCTGTCTCACGCAATCAATCTCACCACTGTGCTTGCCATTGTGCACGTGGGGTACCCCCATGCTCACCATCATTAGATCCATCAGCGCACAATTGCATGTACCACCATGTGCACCCCATTCTCACAATTGCGCAACACAATCCGCACTACTAAGCACCACCACACACACCACCTTGCATAGATAGTAAGCATTGTTAATCTCAAATAGTGGGTGTTTGCCTCCTACAAAATAGTGGTTGTGTACCTCAGTATTTGTGCACGCCTACTTTAAACAAAAAAAAAAAGAAGGTAAAACACTTTAGAGTCTATAAATTTCACTCTAATATCATGTTATACTTAACAAAAATAAAAAAAAAATAATAATACTCAATAAATAATATATAACTTATGTAATTATATAATATATAAATGTGATTAGAAAATCTATCACATCAGGTGTATCCATCAAAAAGAAAAAAGAAAAAAATATGAATAAAAAATATAGCATACTAATGCGGCATGCATGCTGATCCCCCTAACCCATTTGTCACCTCTATCCATAGATACTCTTTTACTCTTATTTGAGTACTTTAAACATTAATATTTTATCCTTTCATAATAACTATCTATAACACTCTTTCTGAGTTAATTAATCATCCTGAATAACAACAAGTTGTGTTAGAAGAACTGAATTATAATATTTTCAATGCTAGAACTAGAATATCAAATGCATAATGAAATTAAAATTTTAAACTATCAAGATCAAAATCAGACAGTATGTAAGATGAAGAATGTTATTTATGATCCATAAGCATGAATTGATTATCATGAAAATGAATGTTTCTTTTATATTTTGTATTCCGTATTTAATGAACTTATCGAGTTTGATGTGTTTATATTCATATTATTATTTTTTATTTTACATATTAGGAATCATGTCTTAGTGTTATTCATTTACAAATAAGATATTATTGGTTGATAATACTAAAGAAATACCAAGTAAGAAACTAAAAATCAAAAGAATTACACTTGAGTCTAAGAGATATATGATAACTCATATAAAAAAAATAAAATATTTGAAATATGAGTTTAATTATATTAAAAATAATAATGATGTAGTAATCGAAATAAGAATATAATAAATATTAAAAGTTAGTCATTTCGAGTTCCTAACCTTTATATTAAGTAAAGATAAAAAAATTAACAAGAATGTATCATATATAATTAAAATTAGATTGAAAAAATAGAAAATCATATCATGGATTTTTTAAGATAAACAAATACTAAATATATTAAAAAAATTATAGATCAACTAAAAGAACAACAAAGAAGTAAAATATTCAAAGAATTAATGTAACAAAGATAATGATGACAAATTTGATGTATACTAAAACTATGCATGATAGGACTGTCAATTAAATTATCACAAAAAATAATTAATTTAGATGATAAGATAAAAAAAATCTTCTTAGACAGTTTGGACACCAATTAGAAAGTATATTATTCGAGTGAAAGATACAAAACACCTGAAAGTAGACATAGAAAAAATTGAATAGAAATTATAAATAAATATTTAACTAAAAAATTGAGTAAATATAATTTTTATTAAAATTGATAAAAAAATAAGATTTATACAGTCAATCCTAAATAGGTAGGATAAGATTTGATTAATAATGATGATATCTTGGTGTGGTGGTAAGTTCCTTTGTTCAATACAAGTAGATCTCAAGTTCGAAACTCATTAAACGTAGTTTACATAATTTTGACTGTAAGACATTCAAAATATTAACTTATATTATTGTTCAAAATTTTAAAAAAAAATGTACTTCTACTTTATATTGTTGTTCAAAAACTATGTACGACTTCTATTTTATTTATAAAATTTCAAATATATTATATCATATAAGTATCATATATATATATATATATGTATATATATATATGTAATGCAAGTGCAAATTTTAGGCTAGCCTAGAGGCCCCATGGCATGTATTGAACCTTGAAAAAAGGCCAAAGTAAAAAACTAGAAACCTAAAAATTTACACTTGAGTATAAAATATTTATGATTAATCATACCAAGATTAAATATTTTAAATATAAATTTAAACATATTAAAAGTAATAATGATGTAATTAAAATGAGAAAATAAAAAATATTAAATATCAATCATTTCAGGTAGCTAAGTTTTATATTAAGTAAAAATAAATAGATTAATTAGTATAGATGTGTATCACATATAATATTATAATTAAGGTTGAATTAACAAAATGAAGAGCTGTATTAGAGTTTTTTTATAATAAATGAGTACCTATATTAAAAGAAAATTGTATAGATCAAATATAAGAACAACTATGAAGCAAAATATTTGAATAATTAATGTAGCATTAATGGATAATAAAATTGATATATAGTAGGACTGGATAAAATTATAAATTAAATTATTACAAAGAAATAAAATAAAATAAAAATATAAATGATGAGATAAAGAAAAATCTTTTGAGATATTTTGGTCATGCTCAATGTAGGCTTCCTAATACACCAATTAAGAAGTATGAGACTATTCGAGTGAATAGAAAAAAAAAACTAGAAATAGACAAACAAAGAATTGAATAAATATTCTAAACAAATATTTAACAACTAAATAGTTAAAAGTAAATATAATTTTTAATAGATTTGATAAAAAAAATAAGATTCATGTAACCAACCCCAAACAGTTGGGATAAAGCTTCGTTGATGATAATGATTAATGTAGTAGCTAGTCCTTTCATTCAATACTAGTAGGCTTCAAGTTCAAAACTCGTCAAATACAATCTCTATGACTTTTAGGTGTAAGACAATCAATATATTAACCTCTCTTAAACAATTTAAGAATGCAAGAACTTTATGTACTATGTACACCTTCTATTTTATATTGTTATTCTAAATTATAAAAAATTGATTTATTTAATTATTTTTTAAAATTTTCATATATATATAAAATTTCATGTGTGTGTGTGCGCGCATGTGTGTGTAATGAGAGTGCATATTTTAGGCCAGCTTGGAGGCCCTAGGGCATGCATTGAACTTTGGCTAGCCTGGGTTCAATGCATTCCATTTCTAAGCCAGACACGATCCCAATCCAAGGCTCTAGTCGTGCCAGGTTGCTTGCTAGCACAACCAAACACAACACAACCTAGCACTACTCGGGGTTATCAGCAAGACACTAGGTCATGTTGGGGTCTCATTTTTCATGTGTGTTGGCACTAGAGGTGTCAAGTAGGCTTAGCGACCCATGCACAAGCACAACATGAGGCACGGCCCAATTCAACCGTGTATGACCCAGAACAACACGAACTAAAACTATGGTTAGATGATAGTTGTGATGGCCCATGGCATGGGCCTCGTGTCATGCTAGGTTAGAGCATCACAACCCACATGCCTGGCACACCAACACGAACTATGGTATGGCTAATATTTTTAAAAAAAAGTATATGCTTTAAAATGACTATCTTTCTGTCATTATTGCTAACATGACAGGACATCATCTGTCACTATCATGTAGACCTTTATTAATAAAAAAAATTATTTTTTAGAATTGTTGGATTTTAATTTTATTCAATGGTTCAATGACATAAATCCAACAATTGTCATATTTCGAACTTAAAAAATTAAAAAATATATTTTTTTAATAAAAATTTCTATAAATAACTTATTGATATATTTTACATTTTATATTTTATAGTTTATCTATTATTTCATCTAATCTCTTATCATGTCTCTAATATTCACATAATATCAAGTTTGTAGCAATATTTTTTTTATTTATATTTAAAATTTTAATTTGACGAAACACTAGAATTATTTTAGTGATGAGCAGTAACTTCCTGACACAAGAATATGGGTTAAATAAAAAAATATTTATTGCACACATAAAGTTAAGGTATATATTATGTTGAAATTATTTTATTTTATTTAATAATTTTGATATAAATAAATAAATTAATAATAATAAATAAAAATTTAAAAAATAGAATTCTCTCTCATATTTCAAGTCCAATCTCCTATATTAAAATGATAAATAGCAAGTATTATGAAAATAAATTAGAATTAAAAATATATAATAATAGCAAAGAGACTGAAAGATCCTAAACTTAAACTAGGTTTCTCTCATAGTATCCAACTGTGTCTAAAAAATCTAAAAATAAGTAAACTTCAATAATATTCATATACTTTAACAAAATTAAAAAAAAAATAATAAGAAATATTGAAGAATATTTGACATAATATATATATGTATATATGTATATATATATTATATAAAATATGCACATACATAAGTACTGATAGTACTGATCATCTTAATAGATATGTCAATTAATAAATCAAAAATATAATATATTGAATTCTAGACAAATACAATATAAAAGTAAAGACATTAAAATTTAATCAACTTCGAGTTTATTATTCCTTTTCATTTAGCATAGTAAATTTGGAAGAAAATGCATAATAAAATTGATTACAAGCATATGTTTTTTGATTAAATTTTAATAAGATTCTAAACTATTCATATTATATAAACATACTTTCAAACTGATTATTATAGAATTCATAAATTGACTAATAATAATAATCTAATATAATTTAAAATTTAAAAAATAATTAATAATTAACGAACTTAGAAAATATAATAAAGTAATCTTTATGATGTCCAAAATCTAGACTTATCACGATGATACTTCATTCGCATGTGTCATCAACCCATATATCAATTCTAAGTAAAAACTAAATGAAAAAAAAAATAGTATTTCTTGAGATTTTTCATCCTTATGATGATCATGTCATATATGAGTGTCTGACAAGAATTTTTAGACAATCTAATATTAAAAATAAAATTTTTATTATTATATTCAATAATATTTCAAATAACAATGTCATGATTACTATGTTTGTTAAAAATATTAGAAAAGAACCATTAGATGAAATTCTTCACATTAAATATATATATTATATAATTAACTTAAAAGCAATCATAAACAAAAAAAAATACTCATATTAGAAAAAATAAAAAAATTACTAAAACACCCCAAGACACAGCAAACAATAAGAGTTCTACACTGTATATTTGTTAGATAGCCTAAAAATTCTAAATGAATATTAGTCATTATTAGAATTATAAATAACTAATATTAAATTCATGTCTTTGCTATAATCATATGATATTCAACTATATTAATAATAAAAATAATGAAATTATTATTAAAAATTTAGACTGTACAAAATTATATTCTCACCACTTGCAGTATACTTATGTGTATGTACAATATTAGTAGTATGTTTAATAAGTATAGAAAGATGCTCTAATTTTAATATCATAGCTATCGAAATGGAATCTAAATATTTAAAATATAGATCTATTATTTTATCTTTTTATTACTTGGTTGACTATATAGATTCTAGAATTAAAATGAAAGTAATAAAAAATATATTAAAATATATATTACATGGATGAACAAAGCACAAGAACTAAATAATAAGATACATAAATAATTAGATAATATATTTAAATATTATGATACTAAGTATGATAATTTTAATAAGCCTTCGAGTATGAACATAGACATCATATTCAATAATAATAATTTTTTTAACTAGCTAAGGGTAAATGACTGGGTGATTTGTCGAATAAGAACGAATTATCTCAGTACATAGATATCAATTATTAATTCATCTTATCACATTATGATAATAAGAATTTAAATTTATATAGTTTATGAAAATCATATAAATCTACTTGTGTACTATCTAAGATGACATATAATCTATTAGCCCCTCTAGTATTTAGCATAGCATCAAAATTTATTTTTCTATGACTATAAATATTATTTCAGATAGATTCAAACTATGACTATATTTCATAGCACTTTCATGCTTAAAGAACTAAGAGTAATCAAGGCTATGGTATTCATGATAAAATAAAATAGCTGCTAGTTAATAATAACTCATGATTTCAAGATAAATGGGTGAACTAGGCCGGGCGACTAAGGCAATGCATGAGGCACGTCATGATTCAGTCGTGCCTGACATTGCACGACCCAGTTTAGAGTCACGTCTTGACACATTGCAACAAAACACAACCCAACACAATGGCCCATGTAGGCTAATTTCAACCTGGCTAATCAAATAGGCTAACCTGGACTGAACCGAGACAAGCCTAGAATGAACCAAGCTAGTTTGGAATTTAACTAGGCTACCGTAGAATTAACCAAGCTAGCAAGATCAGGCCTGACCCAACTTGGCACGACCTAGTGCAACCCTCTCCCCCCACAAATCATGTTATTTCCAAAGCTTTTATCTTCTCATTTCCAAATATTATAGATATATATATTTAATATAAAAAATTTAATAATATAATTTTATTAATATATTATTTTAGAACTAATAATATTTGTGATAATGAAAAATACTAATAATATTTAATTTTTATGTTTGATTTTTTTTATTTAATTATATTTTATTAATAAATTAAATTTATAAATAATATTTTATACAAATATAGTATTTTTATACATATTAGGTAGAGTACGTCTCACGAAAAAAAAAATCATATCTTCATTGTTTTGTGTCTCAAGGCACCAAAAAGCTTTTGTGCCTCGGTGCACTTTGGCCTAAAATTACAACCACAACTAAAATGGGTCATGCCTCATGTCATACCAGAACTACTCAGCCAACTTGACTCTTCTATTGTTGTAAAGCCTATGCTAGTTGAGCAGGCCTGGCCAATTTGAGTTAATGGCACTATGACAATGGCACAACTTTGCCCACTAGGCACTACCATAGCATTTTCTATCTTGGAATGATAGAATATACTTTGGTCAA
Source organism: Sapria himalayana (assembly GCA_029783825.1). Lineage (NCBI taxonomy): Eukaryota > Viridiplantae > Streptophyta > Magnoliopsida > Malpighiales > Rafflesiaceae > Sapria > Sapria himalayana. Next base: position 840,555 of record JAREIK010001701.1, read on the forward strand.
CTAAGCACTTAATCAGAATATAAATTTATCCACAAGTAGCAACTCTTCTCTTCATTTAACTTCTTCAAATATAGAAAAATCATAAGAAAGTTGAACTAAAGACTAATCTAACATTGACTTGATCATATATCATTTATACTGTTAGTATAATTAATTAATTCATATATTCTTACAGACAAACTCATATAGATATAGTTTTCTAGATTATGAGATATGTAAAGAAAACTCTAAGTTATAAAATTTCATGCAAAGATCATGGGTATTATCATGTACAAACATACTCAGATTCTAGTTGTGTCATCATTTATAGAGAGGATATCCACTATCATGTTTTATAATTTTCATGAAACTATCTGAATCATTAAAAAAAAGCAATAAATCATTGTTTTTAAATGTAATGCAGATACAATATTCATGACTAATGTCGATTACTTGTAAGCTATGAAGCACGGACACGAATACAGACACAACGATACAACACAGCAAGATACGAGGTCCCGAGAAATTTCAAAAAATTAGGATACGAACACGACTAGGACACAGCAAGATATCATAGGCCCCTATCAACTTTTTAGATCAATTATACTAGCACTAGAAGAGATTCTCAAAATTAGAATTTACAGTGATTGATATGGATAAAGGAACTTGCTTAATATTAGATTGTTTCATCATTTGTTCAACTTCCTCCATCACCTTTTGCATCTCAACCAAATTTTGATTTGTTACTTTAGTACAATATGAAATCCAAGCCCATTTAATTTTCAACAAGTGAGCATTGTCTCAATAATATGATCCTCTATATATTTGTCTATAAAAATTACATTGAGAATGAAGATTTTCTCCTTTTTATTTATCCAATTTTACTTCTTTCGTAACATACCTCCATATTAGAGTATTATCATTAATATATTGATTATTCTGTTAATAAATTGAAAACTCATAATTGCAACTCATTGTATTATATAGTTCGTGACACACCTGTCAAATGTCATATCCATACTTCATTGCTTGTAAGTTTCAATGAATCAGTTACTTTTTAATATAATTGAGCCTACTAGTTCATGGCAATGAAGATTTACTATGATAATAATACATCTTGACATATTATTGTCAATCTGAAATTTTACGAATAGATAAAATATATTAAAATTAACTATTATTTTATACAAAAAAAATATTCATTAATAATTGATAGATATTACTTACATTCCAACCAATAAATACATTACAAATATTTTCATGAAGACCCTTAAAGAAGCATAGATATTTTTTCTATATTTCAAGATAGGTGTTTGTGATATATATGTATCAACTTAAAAGAGTGCATTCAGATTTAGTATTGTTGATTTGTTTATTTTATTCTTGTTTTAGTTTGCATGGGAGCACCTAATATGTAGCTTTCCCCAACTTGAGAATATATATATATTGTTATTTCTGATTTTAAGAAAGTAATTAAATGCATAGACAGTTTTTTTTTTCCTTTCCTCTCTCAAGTCTATCTCCTTTATCTCTTTTTCCCAAAAATACTAGCTAGCAAAGATCTTATTTGTCTGAAACCCTAAATTGAACAGGCCAAAATACTAGCTTTAGTTTAGATATATTAATGGAATGTGATGCGTTGATATGATAGTACCTTATTAAAACTAAGTGAATCTGGACTGGCACTCATAGGACTCATTACTTGCGAAGATGATGAAGCATCAGCCTCTGCATCACCGGACCAACCCTTTGCTTGATCTTTTGTATTTATTTTTGCTTTTCTTTTTAAAAGGTTTAATTCCCTTGTGCTTGGCCCTCTGGATTTCATACTAGGAGCCATACTTGCAACTAATTTCTGAATCCTCTGTGCCGATGGTGACAGATAAAATCCACATCCACCTGAATGATAATCTTGCATAAGGTCTTCATCTTTTATCATATCATTGACATCCATAAACTGCTCACAAATGTCCAAGCCTGGCCAAAAATACTAACACAATGTGAAATTCAAATGTTCCTTCACTCCAGCATAAAGAAAATTATAAAATAGGGATTAAGATCAAAAAAAAAAAAGTAAGAGTTTATGACAATCATATAAGCAATACCAACAGCAGTCCAAAAACACAGCTATGTGCAGATAGAAATCAATCAATCACAATCAAAAAAAATCAACCAAATTCAAACCATTAGTAGTCCTATAGGGTTAAAGGAAAAAAAAAAAACATCACGAGAGCAATATACCTCTAATCAAATTAAGCATAAGAAAAAATACATTATCATGGTCAGTCAACAGTCCACAAATAATTGTGAAGGGTTGTAACCAAACAACAAATGTTTTTAAAATTGTCAGTTCATGACTCCAAATTTGAATATCCAATCCACAAATAAAAGAAAATGTAATCAAATTCCAACCATTAGTAGCCCTATATGGTTAAGAATAGAAACTGAATGAAAGTAATTTACCCCTTCTCCAGTTAAGCATGAATGCAGATACATCATCATAGTCAGTGAACTATCATAACAAATTATAAACGACTACTGGCAATTATGAAAGATAAAACCAAATAGTGTTGCAAATCAGGTAAGCCATTGGGCCCTGCCGAGTTGAAGAACCATGTCAGACAAAACCCATCCCATTCAGATTGTGTCATCATGCTAGGTCAAGAACATATTTGCAAACATTTAACTGCCTAGCCCAACTCAAAAGACCAAAATGACTCAGCCACCCCTGTTGCAACAGAGAAACTACTACTCTAAGAATACATGAGTTGAAGAACCATTTCAGGCAAAACCCAGCCCATTCAGATTGTGTCGTCATGCTAGGTCAGGAACAGATTTGTAAACATTGAACTACCTGGCCCAACTCAAAATACCAAAATAACCAAGCCATCCCCTGTTGCAACAAAGAAACGACTACTCTAAATATACATGAGTAGGCTGACCTAATTAGTTGCTTGTTTGTCACAAGCAGGCTGTCAGGCAGGATCAGACCAAGTCTTTAAAAGTTTCAAAAATACTTTTTAACATGTTCATTTAAACCAACTTGAACAGCATACATATTAATAATATATATAATGTATAACTTTAAGTCTAAAGCATATCTATTATCTTATCTTTGAAACTCAAAATAAAAATTTTTACATTCTCAAAAAAATTATCCATTATTATACTCATCATGTTCATTAGTTTCGATGCAAAATAGAAAAGTTTGTACTTTTATTCTATTACATTATTTTATTCCTTTTTATTTTGTAACTTAAAGACAAATTATGTTGACTTTCTTTCAAAGAATTAAACATAATTCTTTCATTATTTTCTTGTTAATATTCTTATGTTAAAGATACTAATTTAATACTTCTGGATTTAGCATTGATTTACTTCTTTGCTCTTTCTGGTTTAGCATTAAGTAAAAATTCTACTCATTTATTATAGTAGTTAGACATCATTATAAAAATCTGGCTAATTTTTCACTAAATTTTGGCATATAAACAATATGAATAACATATTTTTCACTTCATCTCAACATTGATATAGAACAACACTTATCGTGGATTCCCTAGCATTTCACATAATATCAACTCTCTTATTTTATCTAGACTAAAAATCAACCACCACAAAAAAATTCATGATAATCAAAGTATTAGTTATAATATTATAAATAATTTTATTTGTATATCATCGAACAAACTTAAACATGTTTAAATAGGCTAGCGGCCCTTAGCATGGAATGAAGCACGAAAAATAGCATGTAGCATTACCCAACATGACTAGAATCTTTCTTTGAAATTAGTGTCAGACCAGCCAATAGCATGCCTCGTGTCGTGTCAGGCCGGGATTTCTAGCTCACATACAACAAAAAATGTGGCACGACATGGCATGGCACTTAGACCCATGTGAGTCAGTTTCAACCCAGCTAGCTAACCAAGACAAGCCTAGAATGAACAACCTTGCATGACCATGATCTAGGCTAGCCTAGGGCCCAACCCAGCCAAACCCAATACGACGTGATCCAACTCAGCCTAATAATGCCAAAAGGGCCAAGAAGGCCCAGGCACGGTCCGGTTCAGCGATGCCTGACCCGGTACGACATAGTCTAGAACCGTGCCTCGGGCCAAGCTTGGTTGTCCCTTGGCACGGTTCGTGCCATGCTGAGCTGGCATGAACTATGCCTCATGCCGGGCCAAGCACGACTCATGTGACTAACCCAACGGCATAGTAAACTGGCCTGGACCATTTTATTTTTTTTTTTAGTTTGACCATCCCATCATGGGGTGGTCCATTTTTAAAAAAAATGCAGCCACGTGGACGATGGTAATTGGTCTGCCACGTGGCCATTTTTTTATACACAGCATGATTGGCATGGCCGTGCCCACCATGTCGTGCTGGGCTGGTGGAATGAACACTGTGTCGTGCCTGGCATGGCACGAGATTTTAACCATGTCGTGTATGACACAACCATGGCGAGAAAAAATGAGTTGTGTTGGCACGACACAGCTCGTTTGACACCTTTAATCCAACCCAACGCATTATGGCGCGACACAACTCACCCCAACACAATACAACACGATCAAACCTAGCCCAACAGAATACAACACGATCAAACCTAGCCCAACAGAATACAACACGATCAAACCTAGCCCAACACAATATGACACGACCCAGGCAGCCAGAGGACCAATAGACAATGCTGGGCTGTAATTTTTTTAGAACCATGGAAGCACGGCACTACTATTGCTAATGCTACAAAGCATGTTATGCATGGCATGGCACTGTTGCCCACCTAGACCTAAAAAAATGGATCATATCTAAAGGTGTCAACTAGTCCGGGCCAGGCCAGGCAGGCACAAGGCATGGCACGTCTCGGTCGTGCCTGGGTAGGCACGGGAATTTCCCATGCTCGTGCCCATGGCGTGTCTGTCAATGGCACCAACCGTGTCGTACCGTGCGGAGGCCAAATGGGCCTCGTGTCATGCTTGGCCCGGCACGGTACCATGGCTCGTTGGTACGGTACCTCAGCACGAGCAGAGAAACCCTAATTTTTTTTTAATTAGGGTTTCGGTGGTGCGGCATTGCGGTGGTGCGGCGGTGTGGGCCGAAACCCTAATTTTTTTTAAATTAAGGGTTCGGTCCCACCGGGCCGAACCCGGCGAACTTGTGCCATGGACCCGTGCAGGTCTGACTTTCACAGAACCGTGCCAAGCCCGGCACGAAAGCACGGTCGGGCCGACTAAAAACAGACCGAGCCAAACTGACACGTCCCGTTTGACACCTCCAATTTGACTAGCACGAATCATTTGATACATCTAATCATGCTTTAATTGTGGAGCATGAGATCTAATACTTCAATTTTATAACATAATATATAATATACCCATAAAATTTTACACTTTAGCAGAAAATAAAAGCATTCTAGAGTTTAAACTTCATATCCAAGATATCTTTTAGTTGTATTAGAAATATCAAAAATAAAAAATAATTAAACTTTATTGACAAAATAAAATTATATGAATTAAATAAAATAAATTTTAAATTTTTAAATTATGTGATCTTCACGATCCTAATTATTATTTAACTTTTCTCAAAAAGTAGATAAACATTCTCAAACATGCACTAATTTGTTTTATATCTCAATGTATTATATAAGGTTCAGCACTTTCATCACAAATATTAACAAATCTGAAGTTGAAACTTTAGATGCAGACTATCATCCAGCTACATCATAAACATCAATAATACAAAATAATTAAATTTATTGACAAAATAAAATTAAATGTGAAACTCAAAATCAAACAATCATATAAAACACAATAACACTCAATAATAAATCTTATACAAATAATATCCTAATATAATAGATCAATCTGACTAAGGCAGCAGATAGTTTGAGTGTTCCAATCAATATCACAATTATTAAACTAGACTTATTATGGTTAGGGCTAGGTGACAAGAATATGAGAGAGTGACAAAAAGCAAAAAAAATGTTTTAATAATTACAAAAAAGTCAAAAACATAATAAAATATAATATTATATATATATATATATATATATATATATATATATATATATATATATATATATATATGATTTAAAATATTACAAGTTGTGTGTTGCCAAATAATAAAAAAATAACAAATAAAATAAATAATATATAAAAAATAAATTCAACATTATCACTCTCCTTCAAGTGGGGGCATATATATCACAAATATTTGGCTTAGAGGAAATGAAAGTAACTTATGATACTCTGCAAGCGTTTGTGAAGATATTTTTATTAAGATGTTTGCAATCTGCCTTTGAATATCCTAATATTAATAAAAATAATAATAATAATAACAAATAAATAAAAAGAACATACATAAGTAAAACAACACTTGTGAAATAAGATATTAAGAATAACTTCTATATTTTTTGAAAATAATAGAAATATCAAAATAAAAAAAAAATTCATTAAAAGATCATCAAACTTCTCAAGAAATTCTCTTATGCTCTAAATAAGTTACATTAGTTATATTTTCTTGATATAGATTGTAAATTAAAAGTGATCAAATTTCCTAATCATTTATCACTACATCAAGAAGAATAACGCATAGGTTGCATGTGTTTTATGTTTTCTTCTCTTGATAAAGATATCACAAACATTAAAAATTTTGTAATTGAAACTTTTGATGCATTTTACTATCCAACTGCATCATAAACATTAATAATAAGAAACAATTAAATGTATTCACATAACTAAATTATTTATGTAAAATTTTAAATCAAATGGCTTAATAAAATAGAATAATATTTGGAAATAAATCTCGTACAAACGCCTTTATATAACAGACCAATCTGATAGAGGCAGCCTGCAAATTGAATGTTCCAATCAAATTTTGTAATTATTGAATTAGCATAATTATGTTAGGCAGTTAGGGTTAGGCAAGTGACGCGAAGGAGAGTGGAACAAGAAGCAAAAAAAAAGTATTTTATTAATTATGAAAGAGCATAAAACATAATAAAATATAAACCATATATATATATATATATATTTGAAACATTACAAAACTTGAGTACTCCCAACTAATAAAAAAATAACAAATTGAATAAATAATAAATAAATAAATCAAACTTTAATATTCCCCTCAAATTGAAGCATACATATCACAAATACCTAACTTATATAAGATAAAATAAAAAAAAAAGTATTTTCTTTACAATATGTACTCTATTCATTTCATATCCTAGTAATAGTAAGATAAATAAAAAAAATAAAAAAAATAAACATAAGTACGACAATACTTGTTACATAGAATATTAAGGATGATCAAGCTTCTCAAGAAATTCTTTAATGCTCTAAATATGTTGTATATGACATCTTCTCTTGATATATACTATAAATCCAATTTCCTAATCTTTGATCACTTTCATCAAAAATATTAACAAATTTGAAGTTGAAACTTCAAATACTTTCTACAATCTAGCTACATCATCAACATTAATAATAATTAAAAATTAAATTTATTATTAAAACAGAAACTCTAAATCAAATAATCACATAACAATATAATAATACTACATAATAAATCTCATACAAACATCATAATATAATGAGACAATCTGATTGAGACAGCCCAAAATTTGAATATTCTAATCAATATCATAATTATTGAATTAGACTAGTTAGGATTAGGATTAGGTAGGTAAAGGGGAAAAAATAGTAGGATTTGAAACAAAAAGAAAAAAAAAGTATTTTAATAATTATTAAAAAGTTTAAAACATAATAATATATAAACCATAAATATATACACATATGATTTGAAACATCACAAAAGTTGGGTACCCCAAATATTAAAAAAATAACAAATATAATAAATAATAAATAAATAAATCAAACTTCAACACTCCATTCAAGTTGGGGCATACATATCACAAAAACATAATTTAGAAGAGATAAAATAATTTATAATACTTTAAGAGCCTTCATGAAGACACTTTCATAAAAATATTTGTGATCTGAATACTAGATATCTTAGTATTATTAAGAGAAATAGTAAACAAAATAAATAAAGAGAATAGACATAAGTATGACAATACTTGTGAAATAGAATGTTAAGTATAATTTATTTTTTAGAAATTATTAAATATCAAGATCAAAAAAATTGATTGAAAAATCATCTAGCTTTTTAAGGGATTTTCTTATGCTCTGAATAGGTTGCATATATTATCTTCTCCTGCTACAGACTATAAATCCTAAGTGATCAAATTTTCTAATTTTTAACTCATCCTTAGTCAAAACTGGACTAAACTCATGAACTATCAGATCATTTAGGCATGAGAAAATTTTCTCTCATTAAAAAATCTTTCTAAAATCAACCTGATTTATACTTAATAATAATTATTATGTTATCATAGTATATACTAACAAATTCATATGTAACAAATAAATAACTATCTCTTAACTGGAGACTTGAGTAGGACTATAGATAAGTAATTAAAAATATTAAATTCAGATACACCTAAACAATTACTCTTTCTATGATTTTTAAAAAATAAGCCCAGCTGAAAAAAAATAATATTAATATTCACTAATATTTTATTAAACTCTAGTCAATAAAACTTATATCTTTTTATGGTACTAGAGTAAACAAAAAATATATAATTTATCACCCTAAATGTCATTTTATCTCATCATGATGAGCAATTTTAGATTAAACAAAAACTCTAAAACTTTGAAAGGATAAATATTTTTTCTCAAGAATATAGAATATGAAAAATCATATAATGAGAAAAGATTAAAAAAATAATTGATTGATAAATTTGTTTGCCGTTAAAATTGTAACTCACAAGAAATACTTTAAAACACTTCTACCAAAAAATAATATGTAAAATAATATATATATATATATATATCTATTTTTTTCTACAACCACATAATGTGGGATTACTAGCACGAAAAATCTAATATAAGCTCAGGTAATTAGTATATTAAGTATTAAAGTTATATGATATGTATTCAAATGAATTATCACTCTTAACAATTTTTATATTTTTATTGAATTTTTTTTTGAAATAAATAAAAAATAAAAAAATGACTTTAAATAAAAATTAATCAAGTAAAAAACGTATAATTATCAATAAATATAATAAATATTTATAACCACTAAATCTCATCTCTAGTAGATTTGCAAATATTTAAGTAAATTAGATCAAATAGATCATTACACACAGGCTTAGCATGAATGATAAGAAGCTCAGAAATAATTTTATATTTGATATGTCTCACACTCTAGTATAAACAACTCTATAATATTAGGATCAAATATTATTAGTTTGGTTAAGATGAGTATTCAAGTTGAAAATGAACAAGCAGCAGATTAATAATATTCAAATATCTAGTGAGATATTCTTTCATAAAGATAAAAAAATATAAAAATCATATTACCCAATTCTAAAAATAACCTTTCTCGAAATCTTTCGATCATATAAACAAATATTAATTAAAAAAAAACTAAATTATAGTTGAGTTATTTAGAAATGCAACTCACATAAATAATATTAATTGTGCAATCAGAAATAAATAAAAGATGTTAAAATAATAAAGAATATAATTAAATATTATCATAACGAAAGGATTTTGATACTTTATTATTAGTTATTACAATAATTAATGAACAAAAAAATAAAAAAAAATAATTAATTTTAATATGAATATTAGCTCTTGAGTCAATAATCAAAATGTTTAAAATAAGAATATTAGTCACAATGCCTTTAATACCTAAAAATTAAGAAATATTTATTATTGTCTTACTAGTAAGAAATTTTATATCTTCCTTCCCAATAGCAATCACAAAAGAAAAACTATATGAGGACCCCTAATTTGCTCTGATAATTGACATGTCCTCCTCAACACTATATATTTCTCATGGTTTCCTCTCTGAAAACAACTCCCAACAACTCTCTTTATTATAGCTCATCCTCTTGTAGTGTGTGAACAAAATTTGGATTATTCTACCTTTAGTATGATTGACAGTCCTTTGATTGTCAATACATACTAAATGAGACATCACTCCATTAGATCTCATTCTATTTTGTATATATTAAACTAGTTAGTGAAATAACTTTGGTCTAATAAAAATTCTCAAACATCCAAGATCTAATTATGAAATAATTAGAAAATATATGATAGAGATTACATAAACATCATTCCAAGAAATTATTTTATTTATGTCACTTTTTTAGAGAAGTCTAACTTTGATGGCAAGGCCTCAAAAAGCAAATTGCAAGCTCCACTAAGATGTTTATTAGTCACTTCTCCTTCAATTCATAGTGATGATGTTAACACACAAAGTTTAATATATTATGCAAGAAATAAGAGTTAATTTATAAACACTCCTCCTTCAATTCATTGCTAGGAGGTTTATTAGTCATGTGATCTATCATCCTCTAACCAAAAAACTATATTCAAACTCATATACGTCACTATGAATAATATATGTGCTTGAGCCCTCATAAAGTAATTATCAAAATCTTGATTTACTCCATTTATGAATAAATGTGCGATACATCATGAAACAAATCAAATAACCACACTAAGTCACTGTTAACATTGCACATACACTACACACACTACACACTTGTACTAATTCGTTTCACATAGATTGCACCAACTTACATGATCATTTACTGACAGTTCAGCATCACTACACACACATTACACCTTTTCTACCTCAACACAACCATTGTGCACTATTATCTCCATAGACATATGATGAACCTTTTGCCACACATGGTGCACCTACTGTATACCATTGGTATCTACTCAATAGGCATCAATGTCTACCACATATAATCGACGTGTGACATGCATCTATGATCACATGTCCATGTATTTCATCCTCTAGTACACTCATTGTGCACACGCATACATTATTATACATTTAACAAGTGTGTATTGTGTTGCTACAGATGCTCTGATATCAAATATCACGATACCAAAACATATGATACTAATGTCAAGGCAAACGTATTCCCCACAACATTTTGTCATCGATTTGTTGAATCTACATCTACCTTGATTCACCACCAGGTAATGGGGAACTTCAATTATCAAGATAAATCCACAATGAGATTGACATCGCAATTATATACAAACTATAGAAAAGAAAACATTAATGAGAAGGAACAAACACACCTATTTTGATTCACATTGATTGCACCCACTTGCATGTTCATTTTACTCATAGTGCACTTCATTGCACATGCATTGCACCTTTTTTACGTCAACACAACTATTGTAAACTATCATGCACCTCCATAGACACACAGTGAACCTTTTGCCACACATTGTGCACCTACTATGTACCATTGATTAGGATAAAGTCATTACATGATGCACATCGAGATTATATACAAGCTATAGAAGAGTGAACAAACACAATCATATATACACACAAAAAAGAGAAGCAAGTTAGAGACCGCAAACAAAAGAAATCTCTACTTTATTTTTTATGTTTTATCTCTATGTTCATCTTATTACAATAAATCATTTATTAAATCACTTATATTAAAAATGAATACAAGTAAATGAAGATGCAATAACATAGTCATAGCAGCAAACCAATCACAACAATATGTTTTCTTGTCACGAGACCATTCCAATCACGACAACATAGTTCACATCGAGACAACATGAGTCGTGACCTAAAAAACAAGGTCGAGACTTCCACAAGTTATGTAGAATATTGATGTTGTCACAATGTTGAAGAAGCATGTCAATACATCAATATGTCATGATGTCTATTCTTTAGGTCACAACTTTCTTTTTCATAAAATTTTCTCTTAGGATTCTTGATAATGTATGCGTCAATCGTAGCGCACGTCTCTCTCTAGCAAATCATAGGGTTTACATCCTTTACCTAAGATTTGACAGTAATACTATATAAAAACTCAAGCAATAAAAATCATTGAAACCTCAAAAAATATCATATGCACTCAAATTGAGTGGAATGTGGGCCATAGATCATGAATCATGGACCATGACGCATGCTCCATTGTCCATTGGCCATGTCCATTGTGGGTATGTTAGGCTTGAATGACCCATCTAACACCTCTAATGGTATCCACCCAAAGGATTGCAATTCAAAAAATAACAAAGCATCATGGTGGATCAAGTATTAATATTCCAATACAAGTTTCACATCTTGGAAGTGTCATTGACGACCAATCAGATATAGTGGTATATTGGCAGTTGGCACTCAGTGCTTAACAGTTGGAACACTGAATGATCAACAAGCATCCACATCAAAGTTGAGGTTTACGTTATCCAATAGACTTCAACCAATAATAAGCTTCAATAATCCAATAGAAGCTTGACAGCACTACTGGTATCCATCAGATAGATTGCAATTCAATAAATAACAAGGCATCATGGTGAATCAAGCATTAATATTCCAAGTCATGCTTCGCAATCTGGAAGTATCATTGACAACCAATCAAGTATAGTGGCACATTGGCAGTTGGTACTCAGTGCTTAACAATTGGAACATTGAATGATCAACAAGCATCAAAATCAAAATTGAGGCTTACAATATCAAATAGCCTTCAACCAATGATAATCTCCAATATACCAAGGGATATGTTGCATTACTTACCCAATCTACACCACAGATTTTGCTTTTGCCGTGACAAACGCTCTATTGGATTCTTGGAAATGTCATTTGCAACATCATACTCCTGGAAATGAAACAAAAAACTAAATTCACTAAAAATAAATGTCTCAGAGCAGTTGAAATATGAATCATTAGTTGCCTATAAATCACATATAAATACAATGATGTGTATTGCAGTTAAGAAAGTTTATTTCAAAATTGAAATGTTGAAAAAAGATAACTCAAAAGAATCATAGAAACACTATCAATCTTTGTACATCATTATGCTCCACAATAGGATGGGATACCATAAAGAAAGGATATATACCTCTTAGAGATTAGTGAAGCACAACAACATACATTTTATCATTAAAGCAAGACCCTGGACATCATTATTCTATCTGATCCTTGTAAACAGTTGATATCTAGCAAAGACCAGAGTGAACTTTTGGGATTCTAATCTAAATTTGGGATACTAGATACAACTCCCAGGTATCAAGCATCCTACTAAAAGAAAGAGATAGTACCCATACGACTTCATTTTAGAGGTGTCAAACAGGCCGGCCCAGCACGGCACGGCCCGTTTTTAATGAGCACGGTTCCTGTACCGTGCCGCTATGTTGCACGGATATGCCTAGGAACTGCCGTGTTGCCGTGTCCGACCCGTGTCGCCATGTCCACGTGTCGGACACATGGACACGGCGACACGGGTCGGACACGGGTCGGATACATGTCAGAGACATATCCGACGCGTTGTTCGGAAACAGTCGTCGTTAACAACAGACGCGTTGTTTACCTACAGACGCGTCGTTTACCAACTGACGCGTTTTTACGATTCTAACGCGTCAGAAATATACTATATATTAACTATTACTCCTACATCTCCAACAAATTGAGGAGCACACCGCCGATAGTGAGTTGCCGACAAGCCGATTGCGAGAAATAATTATCAATTGTCATTGCGTCAAACGGGGAGGGGAGGAGCACACCGCCGAGGTGCCGACAATACCTAAGGTAACCTAATTCTATAAAGGGAATGGAGGGTTTTAGAATCTGTATCGGGATGGGGGAGAGTTCGAAAATCAAAACTGTAAAGGGAGGGTGGTGGGAGAGGGGTGTTAGAGGGATTAAATTTTTTTTACATTATTTTAAAATACAGAATTTTAAATTATTTTAAAATACAGAATTTTAAATTATTTTAAAATACCTAATATTTATAATTAATAATTTTTATTTTTAATTTTATTTTTTTTATCATGACGTATCCTAGTCGTATCTGTATCCTAGTTTTTTAGAATTTGCCGTGTCCCCGTATCCTGCCGTGTCGTATCTCCGTGTCCGTATCCGTGTCCGTGCAACATAGCCGTGCCGTGCCCGGCACGGCACGGTTAGATTTAGGCGGGCACGGCACGGCCCGTAAAAGCAAGGCCATGCCGTGCCGGGCCCGCTCGGGCACGCCTTGCCAAACACGGTCATGACTCACGACTCGCGTCACGCCTCGGCACACGTGACACGCCGCCAGTGCCACACGTGCCTGCGTGAACCGGCACGGGTCGTTCTTAACCCGGGCACGGCACGGGCCAGGGCACGGTTTAAGAACATGCCGGGCCGGCCCAGGCACGGCCGAACCGTGCCGTGCCTCGTGCTGGGCCGGGCCGGCCCGGCACGTTTGACACCTCTACTTCATTTTCATTTTAGGTTAAGTTATCAACCTCTTTTCGTGCTTTAATGACTCCTTGGATACAATGAAAATTCTAAGACTGTCAATACAATGATCCATGCAAGAAGATGAGCAAAAGTAATAAGAGCACGTGAACAAAATCATCCAGGAAGCCCTATCATTTTTTTAAGTAAAACCCTACTTGGATGTGAATACTTGCCTATTGTATAGAGAAATCTGAATAATCTGTTGCACAGCCCAAGGCACGTCAAGGGAATATTATTGAATAACCATTCAAGTGTGTTTACCAAATGCATGGTTGTTGGATTGACTGGATGTGCAACTTGCAACCATTGGGTTGCAAGTTCGACATCAAATCCCACTAGCAACCCTCTACAGCTGAGATGGGGTTTCCTTCCTTTCCTCGTGGCTCATTCAGTTGGCTCACATCACAATTGGGGAGGGGCCCCACCCGGTAACAAAAAAAAATCATTCAGGTATGTTTCTCAATAGTCACAAGGAAAGTGACGAGCAACAATTTCTACATGATTATAATTCCAACTATCTTTGTGCATCATCAGATAGTTCTCCAAGTCATTATAACTCCAACTATCCGTGTGCATCATCGCATAGCTCATTTATATTCCACCCAGAATTTGATCCCAAAAGAAGTGCATAAAACATTTGATTTTCTTCAAACATTCCAGGTTGTGAGGGATTCCTCTTCATTGATGTTACCAATGACCCGAAGAATTATTCACATTTGTTTCAAACCAATGACTTAGAAAAATAAAAGCCACAGAGGGGTGGGGATCATCTCATATCAAGAATGACATTTTTTTCCCGCGGAAAATATACATTTGTCATTCAACTAACTTGATCAAAGTTGAAGAAAACATATGAATGTATCTACTTATTGTTTTGCACATTATAAATGAGAAAACGCAAATATAAATATATATATATATATATATATATATAGAGAGAGAGAGAGAGAGAGAGAATGTATATCCTAGATAGA